>JAOXJJ010000481.1:3229791-3275319 GCA_025769935.1 Phoenix roebelenii
CTCGTGCAACATCTTCATTCATGCTTCTTGGAGCGTGAAACTCTTCTTCAGTTGGAGACTGATTTAGAATCTCTTGACCTACTTCATCAATAGGTCTTTGATCAAGATCTACCTCCATTAAATAATTATGCAAGATGCAACATGCCAAAATAATATTTGTTTGTGTCTCACATGAGTAAGTGGGCTCAGTTGTACTTCGTATGATGGGAAACTATTTCTTTAGTACACCAAATGCTCTCTCAATTGCATTATGTAACGATACATGCCGAAGATTAAACAATTCTCTAGGATTCTCTAGAGCTCAAGTAGAATACTCTTTTTAAGTGATAATGCACACCTCTATAAGGTGCGATAAGTGTACTTCTTAGCATGTAACTCGTATCAACCAGACAGTATTTACCTATTAAGAATGAAATTCAGCACTATATGATACTATAAGTATCGTGCTTGTATTTATTTTGTTATATTTAGCAAAAACTTACCAGTAGGAATATACGGCTTATCTTCTCTTGTAAGCACATTTTTTATTATCCTTGAGTCGGATGCAGTCCCTTCCCAACCAAGAAAGACATATGTAAATTTTAAGTCAAATAAATAAGTAGCCAACACATTTTGCGTCGGGTAACCCTTCCTACCACGATACCTTGAAGCATCCTTATTGGACACACTCACACGGACATGTATCCCATCAATTGCCACCACACAATCTTGCCATATACACGTTAGATGAATATATGCATATTTCCTTCAAAATTTAGATAAAGTATTTGAAATAAAAAATATTTTATCTTGAAGTATGGATAGAACCTACTATTGTTAAGTATTTCTGAAGGCACTAATGTTCTAGAGAACAGAAAACCCTCTTTATTACTTCTAAGATAGTCAAAATAAGAAAGGATAAATATATGCCCACATGCAATTTGGAGGATAATTAATACATGACATATAAATTCACAATCTTAAGGTGAATAATTGCAAGGATCACTGAATCTAATCAAGTCAAACTTTATTAAGATCCAACCTCCTCATCTACGAGCAAGTCCATTATTACAGTACGATTGCAAAAAAAAAAAAAAAAAAAAACAGAGCTCAGCAGCAAGAATAATTATAATTCATTAAAAATGGAACAAAGAAACATGTGGATCCACTCAAAAAACTAAGGCCTCCGATCTTGAAATAAAAACTAGAAACTAGGACTGTGATCTAGTTGACATCGAGTAGATCCACAAAGATTCAAGGATAACAACCAAAATATGGTTCAAAAAATAGGTCGTATCCTTCATTTTTTTTAAAATAAATGATGTTGGAAACATACTTTCCTTTTTAACGGATCCAAAATAGCTTGAAGAGATCAACACCTACCACCGCAAAAAAAACGAGCAGGAAATAAAAAGTAAAGAAATTGAATAACGGAAGAAGAGTACAACAAACAAACAAAAAAATCAGAAAACAACAAATCACATCTAAAAACAAGTAAAAAAGACGCCTTTATCAAATCCACCGCCATACAATCATCACAGATCCAAACCCCATAAATCAGAAGACAACAAATAACATACAAAACAAGTAAAAGAGACGCCTTTATCACATCCACAGCCATATAATCATCACAGATTCAAAAGCCACAAATCAGACAATAGATCACATCCAAAAACAAGTTAACAAAAAAAATAATTATTTTATTTTTTTTATTGAGAGAATAAGCTTATCTTTGAAGCTTAACAACCGTTGCTTCTTCAAGAAAGTGCAGCTATGGAGATGGAGCACCATAGAAGTGTAGCAGATGGGTATATGGAGATGAAGATGACATATGAAAGGTTAAAACAAAAGATGTCCTAGAATGTATTTATTCTTTTAATTTGGTACTTCTTTAATTTAAGGATAATATAGGTATTATAAAAAAATTATTAAGTTTTAATTTCTTTCTCTTCAAATCCTCCCACTTATGGAAGGAAAGAAAGGAGAAAATTGGAGCCCAAAATTTTTTCTCCATTCCCTCCTATTTCCTCCTTTTATTTTCCTTTCCCTCCACTAAAAAACTCCCAAATATCAAAATTTTTAACTTTCCCTTCCATTTCATTCCTTTCTCCTTAATTCCAAGTTTTCAAATGGAGCCTAATTGAGAAATCTATATTGTTGGTTTATTAATAAAATACTTTATTCAAAATTTTGAGATTTTAGAATTTTATATTGGATATTTATCAAAATATAAACCTAGTTAAATATAAAAACTTATACTTCCAAATAACTTGGTTTTATAAATAGATACGATTTAGTTTTCTATCCCTATTTCTCTCCTCACAAGACATCTCAAAGGGATGCTTCACAAATGGACTCTTCGGAGACTTTCGCAGATGAAATAATGCATTCTCATGAAAAGATACATTTGATCCTATGGCGATCCCAAGAGACACAATCTTGATGAATCGATGGATTATGTGAAGAGATGTATTTAATAAAAGAATACTTAAGCATCTAATCATACTCACGCTTTCATATTTATAAATAGAAAAGGGATCGTACTTCCATTCAGAGTATCCTCTTTTTATATGAATAACTCCAAATTAAAGAAGAAAATTGGAAGCATTAAGAAAGTAAACTCAAGTGTACCAAATAAGCATTTGAGAAGAAGATTGTGTCTACATATAAGAGGATTGAGAGAGATTGCTTCAGTCAAATTTGCCGATTTTCAACGCATCTGGATTTGACTATTTCGAGTTCAACCTTGAGTCTCCTTTGTTAGAGTACATCTCATGAAGAACATGAAGTAGTTCATTGTATCTTGGGAATAGACCCCCATCAATTATTTGTGTCCGGACAAAGCGAATTCTACTCTAAAGAAAGTGTCTTTCATAGCATGCTTCAAACCGGATAAGATCAAAACTTAATTTATTTATTTAGTGTGTGCAGAAAGCCATTAATTAAATATTAAAAATAAAACAATAAAATCACATAAAAGAGATTTATAAAATTTTAGCAAATAGATTTTTTCAACAATCATTACATGGATCTTACAGAAAATTCCACTAGTATTCCACCTCCACTAGACTGCCAGAGTTGATAAGGAAGAGGAGATCAACAGCACATTGAGTTCCTCCAAAATTTCTGAGATATTGAAAGCTTGACCAGTAGCATCCAAGAGTTGGTAGCTGAATTTCAACGAGAGTAAACTGAAACATCCTGATCCAAAGCAAATTGGAAAAGGTTTAAGAAGATGGTGTAGAAGGCTTGGTCACCAATCCGATTTATCTTTCCAAGTAGTAGTTTTATCATTATAACCAATGGCCAAGGATCAATTGATCCAAAAAAAGGTTCAGACACTTGCACAGTGTCTGAAAATCACTGCCCTCTCCATTCAATATTCAAGCTTCTCCTCAACTCACTAAAAAATTCAATTTATCCCGAGGCATTGCGTTCCCAATCCTTGAATGCTACCTACCAGTGAGATGCACAGAGAAATTCTTAGAGCAACTCGCGAGGAAGGTAATCTAAATCAGCTTTGCTCATCGATAAGACTAGGAAACAACAAAAGTTTTAATTCGCATAGTTAATTGAAAAGATGAACTAAAAATCCTAATCAAGCTTACAAGACAAATAATAGAAGCTTTCATTGGCATAATGCAGCAGCATAACATTACATAGATGGATTTATTATGGGGATAATATAGATAGCATCGGATTATCAGATGAAGTTTAAATATCAGTCTATAGGCTGTAGATATTTATGCTAATTTTAACATATGAGTCTGAAACTTGAAAGCTTTCACATTGCTTATCCGTGATTTGTTGTTTCAGGTTTCATCTATTATCATAGAAACTCTAATGAGGTGTAGGCTTTGGATATATCTCTAGAGGTGTATATATTGAGACAAAGGAAATATGAATTTTTTTTGTAACTTAGGAAGTTATTATTGCCTAGTGAGATAATTAAGGTAGGCTGAATCAAGAGCAAATTCCATTAATTGATGTAGTGTTTGTAATAGAGATTGAATAAATCCTTTGTAGGATACGTTTATCACCAATGGGATATCAAATAAGATGAGGGAAGGATGAATTAGCGAACCGTCAAAAATCCAATTGAGAACGACTTTTTAGACCCGAAGTCTATGATCCCACGAAAACATTAGTCTAGGTTTCTACATCAAAGGCCTCAGGATCTTCAATTCCACTGCCAGAAAAAAACTTAAAAAAGGCAAACCAATTCATAGACCAATTGGCGAACAATGCCCCTTTACTGTATTACGTGTATTTATCGTACTATCCGGAGAATATATACTTTGTGGTAATGAAATCTACCTTCCAACTTCAAAACGTTCCCATCTTCCCGAAAAGTTTTGATCCCTTGCAAGTCTATATACGTATTATTTCTTGTGGCATTCTAGATGTCTATGATCCACGTCCATTGCTGGAAACTCAACAAGCCAGCTGCCAAAAAGTATTAGAGTTCATCACACAGAACCAAACCCCATCAATCCACTTGGGAGAGCAGTTTAGGTCCACTGTGAGGCCGAAACCAAGTTTCCACGTCCAAACCAACGGCCATACATGACAAACCTTTGAAAATTGGAGGAGTTATCTGAAGTTTTGCAGTGTGCGACGGGCACTTCGGAATCTAAAAATCGAAACTCGGTTTGTTTGGTTCACAATCAGAATTAGAATTGAAATCAAAATTTTTGAATAGAGTGAAATGAAACTCAGAATGATCATATTCTCCAACATATTTGATTCATAATTAAAATCAAAATTAAAATTGGAATGAAATTTGAGTATTTGAAGATAGTCTGAAATAGATTTTGGACGATCAAAATATTTTCATTCTCTCTAAAATTAGAATGAAAATGGAACTCTTCCAACCAAACAAAGTGTTTATATTTCTATTTCAAATTCCAACTCCCTTCCAGTAAAAATGCCCTGATGCCGGACCAGAACCACACTCCTTCATAAAAAATATTAGCATACCACATTGGCATAAACAGTAAACACTATAAAATATGTTTATTTAAAAATTATACTACTTATGGCTTTAGTTTTAAAAATCAAAATATCTGCTATTTTTAAAACAAAAGAAAAAACTCAAACATCCTTACTGGGCATTATGCCAACTTACACTCTTGCTAATAAAGAGGACTCAGAATCATGATGTGGGGTTATCATCATCCTTGTTTATTACAACTATAGTTAGCATCATCATAGGCAGCTTTTAGCTTATGTTTGTAATCCCAAAAAAAAAATCAAAAAATGGTAAACCATCCCTGTCGATCCAGTTCGGACTTGTACTAACTTTTGTTTGCAATAATTTGTACCAAATAATAATAATAATAAAAAGATCGCAATAATAAGGAACCTGTGGGATCCCCCTAACCAAAAGCCATGTCGTTATCTATCTTAATCTCATAGGATCGGATACAAGTTCCAGAGTACCAAAACTGATGACGCCTCCACTAGAAAGCACCACGCGTGTAATCTTAACTCTTAAAGTGGGAGCCACCAGTTATGCGTCATTTCATCAACAACCCTTCGGGTATTGTGTGCGGGGGTGCCATGGCCACCGACCGCTGTCAGCGCCGCCCAGGAGCGGATCCAATAATTGCAAAATGTCGGCGCCGTTGGTTGCTAGTGGTCTGAGCGCCGCCATCTTTCCCCGACCACAAACATTCCTGGAAATTATTCGCGCACGGCTTGTAAAATGGCCCAAGAATACACCCTTTTAAGTAGAGCGGGCCTCATACACCCTGTGATGACACGTGTCAATACGGGTTCAGATACGTATGCTAATCTGCACTGCCCATGCCATGCATTGCACCATTGTTGGTAAATTTTAATATTAAAATAAAATTAATTTGTAAAAGTTTTATGTATTAATGTCGCTGCCACCCGTTAATTTTTATAATGGAACGTTTATCACCCACCCTCCCACTACTCTCAAATCTCAATACTCATGTGTTAATGGATCTAATTATTCTTATTTTTTTAGTAGAATATTTATCACCATCTCATTCTACTAGCCTATTACTTTGGTTAATAAACGATCGTATTACTTTGAGAAGGCAAGACCCTTACCATTAGCCTAAAATATAATACATCCTTATTCATCTATCAACAAACTTGATGGTTCCCTAGTTAAATAAAAGTGTTTTCTTGGTGGAGCTTTAGACTCAGCATCTTGTATAGAATTGGTTATGAGTCGCGTGACGGTCTAGTCAGACTATTGTATCCTATAAGGGACAAACCAAAGAGAAAGTCTAGCATGGTAGTTCATAGATTTTGCCAGCTGCAAAGAGTTTGAATCTTGTTAAAAAAGCGTGATTTCTAAGCCTCCTATTTTTTATTGCATTTCTGTTCTGATTATTGTATTTTCCGTCAACACCATTCGCTGAGACAAAATCAGTGGTTTGTTTGGAGGGAGTTTACTAGAAGATGTACAACCATAATACAAAAATATAGCTGCCATTGCATTATACATGAAAGGTATCAAAACCCCTAACTTACATGATATTTAAGGCATTGCAGCTAGTTGTTGGGAAAATCCATGCCACCATTGAGGATCTCATGAGGATTGAATTTATTATAAAGCAAATCGAGTGACAAATTTGGCCATCTAATTTAAAGGAAAATGCTCCTTAGTTGTGTGTTTTGTGTTCATATCTTTTTTGGAAAAATTAAGGACACTTAATTTTGTGGACCATGTAACCATGGTCTATGTTGTTTGAACATGCACATTTCATACAGAAGCATATAAGTGCGCACACAAGATTCTAACAATCCTTCCATGTTTTAATAAGAATTGGTATGGTTTATATATGATAGATCTATTCTATCATTGCTTCAAACTCCTGGGTCAAGCATCTAATAAGAGTGCCAAGTAGGTCAGAAGGCCTTCTAAACACTGGCACTAAATCTTAACCATGGTAGCAATGGACTTGACTCACATGAGCAAGTTGTCACAGCATCAAGCTTAAATAAACCTACACCATGTATATACCAGATGCTTGCATATATATGTTTATGTCCTTGCAGTTTTTGCCGAAGACAACTTCATTTGTACCATGGGGCAATAGTGTCTTCATATTCTAATGCACCTAAAAGAATAGAATTCGGAGCCGCCTCCATATGGAAGTATCAAGTGCAATTAAGACACATTTATTTTATCAGCGCATATACATGAGGGCCTAATTTTTTTCCAACGATTTGTTTGTGGTCAAAACTATATCCTTATGAATGTATGCTGAAGTTAATAAAAACCATTCATCAAATGTTGAAAGGATCATTAATTATTTTTTATTTTTTAAAAAAAAAATCCATGTCCACGCAATTTTAATCAAGAACAAAGATCTTGTCCAGCTCAAGCAAAATGGAGATGTCTAAATTCCTTCAAGAGGCCGAACATTAAAATTCAAAACTTTTGGTTCTGAGAAAATTTTAGAGTAGCTCATCTGTTGATTCTTGCGCAAATCTCCACCATGCACCACATTTTGTTTATAAGTGAGCGATAATTTGGATAAATTGGAAAGGTGAAAGTGATGCACAATTGCATAAAATGTTCAAGGCCAGATTGGCCAGTTTATTTACAATGGTAGTTGAGACTAATATGAAATTTTCTTTCATTAATTAAGAATGTCTTAAAAATTCTATTGAAGATTTCATGCAAGTTATTAACAAAAGATAATAATATCACACATACACCATTAAAAAAAATCAATTGTTTCTTGAATCCATTGCACTATCTGTATAAATGTACCTTGTTATGGAGTGTTAAACAAATAAGTAGAATACTAATTAAAACTTCATTACTTTACTATAAACATTACATATTTGATAATTAATCAGTATTTGCCTATAAGCAATTATGCATGCTTAGATGATCACAATCAAAGCACAAATTAAACCTGCCCCACCACACAAGACCACATGAGAAAGAAGAAGTTAAAAAGATAATACCAACCTCCACCATTTCACAGGAGCAAGGAAACCCTAATTTCTACTCACTTTCAGGGCCTACACCGCCTGCAAACTTGTACGAGACCGGAAGATCTGAAAGCCATCACAGCTCATAAAGCACGCAAAACGCCAAACCAACTTATTTATTCCTCCTACCACACCTCTCTTTTTTTTTCTTTTTATTTAAAAGAAAAGAAAAGCATGAAAAGGCGTATCCTCCTGTCTAAAGGCGGAGGAGTCGGCGGAGGTCGTCGGTGGCGCCGGAGTTCGCCCCACCACCACCGCGTCCGCCGCATCCCATGGCTTCGGCAATGCACGAAGCGGCGGAAGGTGCAGCCTTGGGCCTCTTGAGAAAGAACGTCGGCAGCGGGAGACTGCTTGGAGGCGGCGAGAGCAAGTAGACGGACTCCATCAATAACCCCTCCTCTCTCTCCTCTTCCCCCTCCTCCCATTCGGCCGCCTCCGGCGGAGCAGCGGACTTTTGGGCCGGCTTCTGGGGAACCACAGACATGGATTCTCCCTTCGACGGATCCGATGGCGCGGCGGCTGTCGCCGGCAATCGGGCCTCCTTTCTCGGGGGGTTAGCGGCGGGCCTCGTCTTCTTCCGATGGTCTCTGGGTCTCACGGTGGTAACAGCGGCGGCGATCCTCTTAGTCGGGTTCGGGGAAGGGAGTGTTGCGGACCTGGAGAAAGGGAGGGGAAGGAGAGGAGGTTGATGACGAGGAGGAAAAGGAGGCGGTGGAGCGACCATGGATGGAGCGGCCAAGAAGGAAGGAAGAGAAGAATGACGCGGCGGCGAAGGACGGGATCCGAAAAGTCCCAAACTCACCGTGCTGCTGCCGGTGCCGGCATTTAGGTTGAGGAAAAGCTGGCTCACTGAAGAATAAGAAGAAGAAAACGACTTATGGGATCTCTTCATAAATCGACCGTTGCTGCTGCTATTGTTAACCACAACTCCCTTCCTCGGATTCACAGGATACTGATCTATGAGGACTCCCTCCATCAAACAATAACTCTACAGATATCTTTCTTTGTTAAATAAACGAAGAACGGACGAAAAGGAAGAAGCAAATGAAAACCAAGAAAAAAAACTGGTTGCAGAATCCGGTAATTGATCTGTTGATTTTTACACAACGAGAGAGAGTCGATTACGTTTGTAAGTTTTTTTTCTTCTTCTTCTTTAAAGAAAACAAAACAACTTTCTACATATAAGAGCGGACCAGATCATGGAACCAAAAAAACTAATGATCTGGAGGAGAACAAGAGTATAGAGGGGAAAACAAAAGAGAAGAGGATTTTTTCTTCCCTTCCTCTTCCTATCCTGGAAGAATTTTTAAAGAAGATTGGAGGCCAGAGCTAACCCTACCTCCTCCTCCACCCTCCTCTCCTCGTTCCGGCAACGATCTTGAGCCACTCCTCTCCTCTTTTTATATAGTCTGGGATCATTGCATCAAAGAGATTTGTTTTATTTTAAGAAATAATAAATTAGTAGATGGAGGTGGTGTTTCCTATAAATTGCCGACAAACGGGGCAACCGGGCTCCGACTGGGAACCCCAAGACAAGTAGACAGCTACTGTAGGGCGGCAACCGCCGTTTCGACGTCGACCGTTGGATCGCGATATACTCCCCCGCCGTTCCGCTCCATCCGACCGTTCTTTCTTTCTTGGGCTCCCCCCACGCGGACACGCGGAAAGCGACGCCTGACTCTTTTTAATATGCTCTCTATTCGTTGTGCTTTTGCTCCGCATAGAATTTTTTATGATGAGGAACGTGGACGGATGAGATCTTCTCTCGGGGAGATAGAAGGGTAGGTCGGAATTTGGGCGTATAAAGTATTATGCGGGTTTTGACCGTGATAAATACTGCGTAAAGCTCAACGAATGTTAGGCGGAGGCGGAGGCGGTGTCGGATTATTTTTAATACTGCAATGTGGATTAATTCAGTGAGAGAAAGTCAAGCTTTAAAAACAAAAAAAAAAAATCCGCGACATATCTTTGGGCCGCAGGGATCACGTGCGTCGTACCACAGTTAGACTTTTGATCGGACGGCTGCCTTTCGGTGTTATTTGGTAAACATAAGGTTGAAGGTTTTTTTTTTTTTTTTTGATATATCAGCAGTTTATATTAGTCACGCATAAGCATTGCCATCAGAGTTACAGAACAAAATACTCCATAGAGATAGAGGAAGAGATATAAAGCAGGTCCAAAAAATCTCTCTAGAATGATAAGCAACAACAATGGAGGCGACTTAATCAGCAACTCGATTCGTCATTCTAAATACATACACAATCTAGTAGACATCGCACTCCCTCAGCAGCCTCCGGATGTTTTAGAAGCGGATGATCGAACACTCCCAACTTCTCCTGTAGAAGCGGGTGGTCGGATGTTATTTGGTAAACATAAAGTTGGACTAGGAGAACAACAGTCAGGTGCACCCATTGGACGCTGAAGCCAATGCTCTACACGTAGGCCCGGCTCATTAAACAGGAAAAAACACATAACACATGATTGCACAAACCATGCACTGGCCCAGCAAGACCTTAAACATGCGCTTTTCTTTTATTATTATGTACATCGATAGCTCACACTAGTCTCGTGTGAGTATTGCAATCAGAGTCAAGAGACAAAATACTCCACAGAGGTGGAAGAACAAATACAAAGCAGATCTAGAAAATCTTCTCAGAATGGTGAGCAGTAAAGGGGGAGACCCAATCAGCAGCTCGATTCACTTCTCGAAACACATGCCCAATCTGGTTGGCATCGTACTTCCTCAGTAGCCTCCGGATGTCAATTAGAAGCGAGTGATCGGATACCCCCGACCTCTCCTGTAGAATCGGCTCAATCACCTCTACTATGTTGAAGCCTTTGAGAAGCACCATGATGCACATGAATTTATTTCTTTGTGAACAATGGAAGAATTGTGTGACTTGCTCATCAAAATTGTCTGCAGTAGATTTAGCAAACATATTTTATCTTTAATTTATGTTTTTTATTTCTGAGTAATGATTTACATAAATATGCAAATATATGTTTACAATAAAAAGTGTATATGAAAGAGAAGGAAGATGGTGCATGTTTAAGGAGGTCACTCGAGGAATCAAACATTTAGATGCATTGCCCTTATCTTTCAGAGTGTGTGTTATGGTAACAAAGAAACAAAAAAAAAAAAAGTCACGGTCAAGGTATTAAGGATATATTTCGAAATAAAAAGGGTAAATTAATTTTGTCGGCGGCTTTAAGTAAGATTGTATTTGATTCCACACAACTGGAAGATCTACAAGTTTAAATCCAACAAACAATCATATATTTTAAGAGTACGTCTATGTTGGTTCGCTCGATAATTATGGGAAAAATGAGGACTCTTTGGATACTTCTGCTCTGATGGTACCAAAAAATCTCTTAGGATGCTTTAAGGTACTTGCTTGTGGTCCATCCAAATTTTCAATGAAAGGTAATAGCTTAGGGAAAAGCTTTCAAGCACCGCCCTCCTAGGGACCATGAATTTTTTTCTCAAAAATTTTTATGAGAATATGATTCTTAAAAATATATTATCTAAAAAAATAATTTTTGCATGTTTAGTTGACTAGTAGCCATTCCAAAGTGGCTTATGTTTAGTCAAGTATCTATTTCTTGAAAAAGTTATGTGAAATATCTATTATATCTTTAATAAAGAAAAAGATCTTGTCCATAATTTTAATGGCTTAAAAATAGTTTTGGAGGAAAAAAACATCCCAATTTCAAACTAGTGAGAAAGTAGCTTTTCTATATTTCTTATCGGTTTTTTTCATAAAATATGAGAATCTTATTCCTATGAAAATATTGTTTTCTCATCTCTTTTTTAAAAACTCCAACCAAATAAAAAGTAAGAATCCACGGTGTTGGTGGGTTGGTACTAGGGACCAATCTTTCACCCATGTAACCTCCTATATTGCACCAATCCTTGACTGCCATGTGGAATTAAGGTTGCAAGTTGAGGAGTCACTGGGTGCTAGGAAGCATCGCTTGGAGATCTATTTTGGCTACACGCTAGATAAGGAAAGTGCATTATTGTTCTATGAGGAGCCTTTGGGAAGAACAACTAGATTGCCAGTTCTGCGGCAGGAGTTCGTATGAAGGATCACCTCGGCTCAAGGGTGCCAAGATGAAACTACGTGCAAGTATATAGAGAGAGAGAGAGCGCTCTAGTATTTGAATAGAGGAAGGGCCCACTTTTCTTTATCAGCAGGATTCTATATCAGTTTCTTTTATTAACATAATTTTATTAGAGTAATTTTAGGGATCACATGAAAATCTGTATCGCCTATATTATTTTTTATATATAGAATCTGTACATGAGTATATATAATCTCTAAGATGTACTAAATATAAGGAAGAAACAACAAAAAAAATAATTTTACTTTTTTCTCTCTCTTCTCTTATTTTCTCTTTTTTTCCAAATATTTCAACAAGGCTCATGTACTAATGTACTATCAGCATTTTTATCCTCACATGTATTGGTTGCGTGGAGCACCGACCACTTTTATAAAATCAACCCACGTCCACATCTTTCCAAGTTGCGTTTCGAGTAGAGCATGTCCAACGTCACATGGAAAACGACCTTCTCAACTACCGTTTTTTTCCTTATACAAGTAGTAACAATGTAACATTGAGAGTTTGTTTAGAAAATTGGTCATCATCTCGGTCACGCTGACAAGATATGTATATAATTTAGCACAATTGGGCAGCCTTCTACATCTTAGATGCTACATTTTCTTTTTATTTATTTATTTGTTATTCAATAACTGCTTCCGAGAGCATGAAACGGGCTACACGACTCTGGCTTAGAGGCCGGTGGTTGTTGGATATTGGGACTCCTGATGCCAAAATCTTGCTTGACTATAGGGATTCGGAGGACGCCAGTTGGTCGGTTGAGAGATGTTGATATGCGCGCGCACAAAAAAAAAAAAAGAAAAAAAAAAAACCTCGTTGGATTGGCTCTGAGCGGACTCTCCGATAGTTAAGTCGGAAAACAAATTAGAATAACAATAGAAAAATAAAAAGTATAAAAGAAAAGATTAATGTAGAATATTATCTTCTACGAGTTAGCCTAATTGTGGTCAGTATTCACCTTGATCTTTTCATGTTGGTTTTTTCACCTTGGCCATTTCACCTCATCCTTTTTAGGTCGGCCTTTTCACTATGACGTTCTCTGATTGGCCTTAGAGGTTCAACCTTTGGGAGCTCAGCTTTGGACTCCTCACCCCAGCCTTTCGAGGTTGGCTTTATGAGCTCGGCCTTAGATGCTTGGCTTTTAAGAGCTCGACCTTTGGGAGCTCAGCCTTGGACTCCTCACTTTGGCCTCTAGTTTGGTAGCTCGGCTTTTAGCTTGGTAGCTTGATCTCAATTTTAGTAACTCAGCCTCGGCCTTCTCACTTCAGTCTCGGTCTTCACCTCGGCCTTGACTACGGCCTTCTCACCTCGGACTCGACTTTGTCTCGGCCCTTACTCCTCATCCTCGATATTCATCTCGGTCTTCCCCTCGACCTCGACCTTCACCTCAGTTGGTAGCTCATAGATCTGCTGGCCTGCCAAAAAAGAAGACCTGAATGATGGATGAGAGCTTGAGAGCCTTTTACCACAAGAGCTTTGAATTATAAGTGCCTCTTTCTTTAGGGTCTCTTGACCTTGTTTGTACAGGCAAGGGAGCATGAGTCCGTTACAATTGGATACAGAAATGAAGGGATGAGCTATAGTTTTTTCAAAATTGCTTGCCACATGCCCATCCATGATAGGAAGGTTGGTTTTATGCCATATAGTTCCATCACAGTTGGTCATGCTCAAAAGAGGGGAGCCCACCCATATCCCAAGTCCTACTTAATCCTTATTGGATCCTCCACAACTTCGGTAATTATAACAACCCAGAACCTCACCCAAAATGGCTAGCCAAAATGTATTATTTGGATTTCTTCATCCTATATAAGTACTCAAGATCTACCTAACGAATAATCGATGTAGAACTAAACACACGTCCCGCAGGTCCTCACATACTGCTCCTATTTAAGCTCTGACGTCCTCGTTAGGCTAAAGGCTCAAATCTATTTAAATCTAATCACAAATACCATGATCAATCTGTGGTCTACTCCAATATATATGTGCTGTAATATGCCTTAATCCACATTGGTTATGGGTCAGATTCGGTCGGATACCATTTGTAACAACCCAATATCTTACCTAAAATAGCTAGCCGGAATGTATTATTTGGATTTTTTAATCCTGCATAAGTATTCAAGATCTACCCATTGAATAATCGATATGGGATTAAATCCAAATAATCCTAAATGAAAAGCCCATATGATTAATAAAGGTTGTGATACATAATGGTCTTGGCTCCTCTACTATTTGTTATGGATTCACAACCTAAAAGTTTAAACTATTGAGAAAAAGACCGTTCTGGCTAATAAACCTATGTGCTACCTCTTTTAGTCAATATGGGACTATGATAGAAGGTAGTTTTTGAAATCGGAAAACAACAAATCAATCACTTGAATGGTGGAACCCTAAGGTGTGGTGCGGAGAGAGATCCATTGCCTTCCGAGGAAAAAGAAGCAATGAAAAACTAAAATAGTATTATTGGTCAGATCGAGAGTGCGACTTAAGTCCTGAGCAAAATTTTTCAAAGCAACGCGGTTGAAATTGTGGTCGGCCATTCTTCCTTGCAGTGCATTGGCCGGCGAAACCGCGGTACACCCTGCGACTGCGACTCTGACTCATTCATTAAAATGCTCAGAAGTGAAAATGAAGCTATCTTGGTTGCTGGACAAAACTAACTGGAACCACAAGCACCCTATCCTGATTGTGATAGCAACTAGCCCATAATCTTCGAGGCTTTGCTTCGTCCAAGCTTGGCGTTATCAAATTGGAAAACCATGGCAACTGGGTTGATGTAGCTATTTTCATCATCTTCATGGATGTTAGTGATAGGCTTGTCCCCATTTGGCAAGGTTTTTAAATATCAATATATCAGTTTTCTCCATACGTAGGGGTTTATCTTGGATTCTTGGTACACATAGTTAAGTACGAAAAATTGGGGAGAACCATAATATTCCGAGATCTTGGTCAATATTTTCAAACTAATATATCAAAATCTCAACTGATATTATAAATATAATATTAAAATTATATTTTAATATTAATTTGGAGATTTATTAGCTAAAAGTCTATTTAGGGAAGTAAACTTTATCAGTTTATATAATTATATCAGCCTAGATAACTGGGTTGATGTGTGTGTGTGTATATATATATATATCCTATTTGGGCTCGATACCATTATAAGCTCTAATAACTCACGATGCACGGCAAAAAGAGAGAGTTTTTTTTTTCCTACAAAATATATGCATATAAGGCAGCCTTTTTCTTTGATACATTATAAAAGATGGCTTCAAAATTATATCGAAAACAAGGAGTATGAAGTTCTTTAATATTGATGCAGCATAAAGAGGGATGGATTTTGAAGTCAATGCTACAACTTGAAAGAAAACTGGACTAAAGAATTTTTTACTTTGTGAATAATTTTATCAACATATAGTGATAAACCAAATCTCTTTACCTTAGATTAAGGGTATAAATTAATAAGATCCGACCTTCTAATTCAAGCATTAAACTTGATATAGAATCATACTAGAAGATCTAGATTGCCCAATCTAATAAAAAAAAATATACCAAAATTATTCAACCCCAAAAGTATAAAATATGGCAAAAATTAGTGAAGTCTTTAATGAAAAATTTGTAGGAAAATCTAGGAAAACCTCACTAGATTTTAGCTAATAGATATCCTTGGAATGAAATTGATTATTGATTTATTATCCCATAAATATAAGTGGATCATTAATTTTCTCTTTCTACATCACATGAATGGTTGATGCATTAGTCCATTTTACGAAAATATGGATGTAAATAGTTGCTAAAACAATGGACCTTCATTTTTAACAAATGGCTCTTTTTTTTAAAGTATAACGGTGGAAGATACCCCCCACACTTGAAATGAAATGAGTACAAGGAAAGAAAAATTTTAAAAAAAAGAAAGAAAAGGAAAGAAAACCTCTTTCGCGAATGAATCGCCTCTTGCACAAATTGCAAAGCACTCCAATCCCCCGGCCTACACAGATCTGGAAGCGGTTATTGTGCGATCGAACGGCTGACGTTGCAAAAGAAGGGGAATCATTCTTTCGCGCGAAAGATACAACCCGAACGCGGGTCTCCCACACTCTTGCAGAGATCGCATGTAAAATGCAGTAATGAGGTTTTCACGTCTCCGTATATATGTTTCTCTTCCAACGTCCCAACCCAACCCTCGGCCGCTTCCCGGTGCTCCGCTATGCTGCCGTCGAACTTCAGGGAATCCACTCCGCCTCCCTAGGCTTCGCCTGGCACCAACACCGTCAAGCTCCACTGTTCTAGCCTCCTCCCTCTCATGCCCGCCTTCCCGCCGGTCGATCGCTTCAACTACAAGATGAGGCTCTTGCACCGACTCGTCAGGATCTTATGCTTCGCCTAGATCCCATGGCTTATCTCTACCACCATCGAGCTCCAACACCCATGCGACCATCAGCCACCAATCGAACCACTAGTGCCTTCTTTCTGCCGGTTCCATGCATGCCCTCGCCTTCGCCATGCCATCAAGCACCCTGCACGGGGACTGACTGCTCGATCTAGGTTTGCTCCATGTCAGCTGAAATTTTTGGGACAAGTGGTGATTTTAATATGGTATCAGAGCAGAGGTTTTTAGGTTCTATTAAAAATTTCACGTGTTGGGCTCACCCATTAAAAGAAAGTCCGGTCCACATGTGAGAAAGATTAAAAAAATATAAAATATATAAATAAATCTATCTCATCCTATCAGCTTAAACTTTTCGGACAAATGGTGATTTTAACCCTCAATGAGCTCCACGGCATCGGCTCCAGGATCGGGGCTCGAGACTTTATTGAATTAGGGTGATGAGAAACTTGAACTTGGCTCATTTGTATCCAAACCCCAATGATGGTTCCTCTTAGGATCTTTTGTTGTTGATTTTTTCAGTTCCAGAGATATTGCAGCAATTCAGCTATTTGCATTCGAACTTGGAAATTGGAACCACGGCGCTATGTTTGGGATGGTAACCGGCGGACCAGAGTTTGGACTTAGTTTCTTTAACTTTCACCATAGGTTCTTTTGTCTCTTTCCTGGTGACAAGTGAGTTTAAAAGCAATCAAGCACTTTGATATCCCGCTAGGATAAGGTGATTCTGTCTTCCTCGAGGAACAAAATTCTACAAGCATTTGAAAGAATGTTTCAAAAGCTAGGATATTTTTGATGCAGCTTCGTGTTATTTTATTTTATGATTTAGACGAATATATTCATACTAGATTTATACGAACATTCCTATTATCGGAAAAAAAAAACGAATAGAAGTGGCAGCCCCTTGTGATTCCTTCGTTTGGAATATGTTTAAAATGTGATCAGACTTTCCTTTGCACGTAAATTAACAGTACAATACCTCCCATTTGGGGGCGAAAACTTTTTCAGAGTTTGTCCACCAAGGATGGTTCTTTTCTCCCCCTTGGAAGATGTGGTTCATAGTTAAATTAATAGCAGCATAGTAGTGAAAGATGCCTTGGTGGGCAACGATTGGATGGGAGAAATAAGAAAAACAAATTAAGGAAGGATATGACAATGGCTTCTAAAGTCAGTAAAGGTTTGTTGCACCAATAGATTAATTTGAGGTTAAAAGTACTTTAATAAACACAAAACAATGTAAGTGTAAAGTTACTTGTTAGAATTTTTCTCTTGATGTGGCATAAAGAACCACATTTCTACAAGTTGGTTTTAATAAACTTCAACTCCATTCAAGGCCCAATTAGTCAAGTTGCCTATTTAAATGAGAAAATTAGAGTCCTAGTTTATTGAAGGACCTTATGAAACCAACACCTATATATGTGAGAGCTCTAGTCCCTCTCTTTCTCCCACATTAAGATATTTCCATATAGTTTTCCATCTATACTTTCCATGAAGGAGAATGAGCAGAGAGAGGACCAATATACTTGGAAATTGTAGATCATTCAATGGTTGGGCTACAGGTCTTGGGAATGCTCTCGTCTTCACGTGCATATGATTTTGCTTGATTGTGAGAATAAATGATCCTAGTCTTTATTTACAATATACTATTGTATGTAGCAAATATACATGTATTATATTAATCATACTTTTATTCCTCAAAATTCCAATTAATGTTTAAATATGAAATTAATGGCTGCTATTTTCACTATTTTGGTAAGATGCTAAAGGAGGTTCATTGCTTATAGGATATTGGCTTTATTGAAGCCTTTGGTTGTCTCGGTCTTGTGATCTTAGCAATAAAAACATTATTTCTACTACAAGAACGCTTTGTGCTTGGTACCGCCAAAAGTTGCTATCAAATCTTTATTTTTTATGAGGCAAAAACTATGAATACATCCAATAAAATCAAAAAACAAGACGTTGCAAAGAGTAGAAGGAATAGAGTCATAGTCAGCCCATAATGCTCCACTAGAGTGCTTAGCCATATAGAAAGCAATTTAGTCTGCAGTACTGTTTATCTCCAAATAGGCATATGTGGCTCAAAAGGAGGCACAACTCTCTGCTAATCTCTAGATGTCGTACAACAAGGGGTGTCCATCCATCGGTGGCACTTAATTGCTATTGCTAAGTCGCGCTTAAGGTAAATGACGTCAGCTATGAGAATAAGCCTCGCATAGTTGATGCCCTCTCAAGCTGTTCTGAGCTCTACTTCAGGAACTGAGATATCATAAATCTAACTACCACCTGCAATAATGAGTCTAGAGTCAGAGCCTCTAATCGCAAACCCTGCCCTGCCTCTACGACCACTATCAACCATGCTACCATCAAAATCCACCTTAAGGAAGCTAAAGGGTGGGGGCTCCTAAGCGATGAAAACCATCCAAGTCGCAACTAATGTTGATGAGGAGTCTCAAGTGTCCCTCGCTATTAACAGATCTCCAAAAGAACGTAGATGAATGATCTCAACAGTTTGAGAAAAGGCTCGCGCCATGATGAATCTCGAGGACTGTTTATTATTCTCAAAGTTCCGGACATTCCTAGATAGCTAAATTTGGTATGCGACATATATAGTTTGGATGCCTTGGGGGTGACAAGAAACTCTATTCATACACCCTAGTTCCATGATGATGGGCAAGGAAACTCTCTAAATGTGATGCAAATCCGATCCCTTTAATAGTGACCTGCGACGAAGAGTTCCATGATGAAAGTTACCAAACCCTAGTTTGGGTGGCCATCGACTTCTCGGGTTGTAGAGCCGAGACCATAGGCCCACATAGGCTAAACAATGGCGCTAGCTTTTTTCGGCAAGTCGCACTGCATCACGCACATTGTTCCCCCAATAAATGGGCTCGTCCTGTTCGGACATATATTTATACATTGGGCTAAAGGCCCAGCCCAATATGATAAACGGTCGCGAGCCTGCTACATCCTGGTTCGGTTTGCGGGTCTAGTAGCTTCTAATTCCCTCCATCCCTCCGCTCTCTTGAAGAAAGCCCGATCAAAACCCTACTTTCGCTCCCTCTCGCCGTCTCCTCGACCCCGCCCGGCTCTTCTCCTTCTTCTTGTCTCTGGAGAGGGGATCTCGTGCTTTTTCTTGGAGGAATCGAAGATGTCGATCCGCGTGCTGAATCCGAACGCCGAGGTCCTGAACAAGTCGGCAGCGCTCCACATGAACATCAACGCCGCCAAGGGCCTTCAGGACGTCCTCAAGACCAACCTCGGCCCCAAGGGCACCATCAAGATGTGCTCACTCTCCTCCCCTATCGCCTCTTCTCCTTTCTTCTCTTCTCTCGTTTTTTCCCTCTCTCTCGCTCTCTTTCTAATATAGTATGTACTCAGGCTTGTTGGAGGAGCGGGGGACATCAAGCTCACCAAAGATGGAAACACCCTCTTGAAGGAAATGGTATGATTCTTCTTCTAAACCCTCATTACAAAAAAAAGTTGCGATCTTTAACGTTTTCTTGAAAGAAGCAGTGCTTCGGTGGTTCTTGATCTTGTGATCTTCTGGGCAGCAAATCCAAAACCCGACGGCCATCATGATTGCGAGGACGGCGGTTGCTCAGGACGACACCAGCGGCGACGGCACGACCTCCACTGTGCTCTTCATTGGGGAGCTCATGAAACAGTCGGAGCGCTACATTGATGAAGGTTCGCTCTGCATTCCTGCTCTGCATTTGTTTCTTCGTTTGGAGGAAAATTATTTCCCGTCTTGAGAAAAAAATAATTAATCTTGGTTCGGTCCATATAGCTAGTGCCAATATGTTTGTGGTCCGTACTTAGGGTTTATTGCAAATGGTTTACCGTCTGGGTCTTATCCATAATCAAGGGGGTGGCAAGAAAAGATTGTGGCACTTGGTTCATCTCTTAAACGAAGAACAATGGCGAGTAGAAATCTTCAGCTTGAGTTATGGGAGGCTCAAGATCGTACACTATCTTAATCTTAAAGATCAATAACAAGATGTAATTTCCAGCAGAGGATTGTGGGTTCTGTCTCCACCTGATTTCACCTCCACAATAGAGAATTTATGTTCCAACAGACAACCAAGACCTTAAAGATTAAGTTACAAGTATATTCAAGGTATATTTGCTATAATGGGTTACCCCCTCGAGGCATTGATGCTATAATAGGAGAGCCAGAACATAAGAAAGTAAGGCTGTAGACTGGAGGGCTTCCGACATGTCACATGTTAACTTGCTGACTTGGATTATTAATATTTGAGAAGAAAAGTGTTGAAGAATTTTAAGGGCATGTATGGCAGTTGTACTGAAAGTGTTTTGATTTGACTCTTTCGGTAAATATTTGTCCCGTAGAGTTTAACATGATTCATCACATAATTTTATCTTCTTCTCTCTTTTTCTAGGCCCCTTTGACATACAGGGTAGTGTTGAAGGGTTGTTTTATAGTTTTGTAAGCTTAAACTATGACCAATAAAGTGCAAGTCTCCTTACCCACGAACTATCACATTAGTTTGACGACAGACACTTTTCTTGGTTAAAGTTTCTTAGCAAAAGACGTACACAAATTGTTATTATGCTGCTTTCAAGTAAATAGTCAGGCATAAATTTCAATTAGAAATCCTTTCATGTAGTTGTGTTGATTTCACTTGAAATTGCATTCCAAAAACCAATCATATTATACAGGGAAAGGTCATGGATGGTCGTGATGATGATAATGATTGTGATGGCAATGATTAGCTTGCCTTGCAATTTCACTGGTGGGCTATAATGTATTTAGTTTTGTACCATGAAGAAAACTTTGGTAAATTAGTAAAATATATTACATATTAGTTTGTATCATGAGGAAAACCTTGGAAAATAGTCAGATTTTTACTGTCTGTGGACTGAAGGATGCTGCTGTTTTGTTTAGGAAGTGATAACTTATGTGAATATCCTTTTTTTTTCATTTTTTTTTAACTTTGTGTGTCTTTGATGGTTACCCTCTTGTTAAAGGACTTGGTAGGACTTAATAATATACACTTGTACATCTTCAAATCTTCTTCCATCATACTCTTATTCTATTTATAAAATAAGAAGATGGAGACATATTTCCTGTATTGCTGACATTTTCTTTTCAGTCACTAGTATATTCAGTGTGCCATGCTAGAAAAGTTTGTTAGTTCTGATGATGATTCCAATAATTTCAAATTGTTGAAATCAACTTGTTTTCAGTAGTCATTTATATGTAAACACATTGGGTAATTTAATTTATTGTCGCTGACCTTGAGTTCTGAAATGGCATTGCTCCAGGCATGCATCCACGGGTATTAGTTGATGGGTTTGAAATTGCAAAAAAAGCAACTCTTGAATTTCTTGAGAAGTTTAAGACACCTGTTGTGATGGGCGAGATGCCTGACAAAGAAATCTTGAAAATGGTAGCAAGAACAACTCTTAGGACAAAGGTATTACATGTTTCTCAATGTGAATCATATTTTTCCCTGTATTATATACATATGCTCACTTCATCTGTTTTCTTTCTAACACTGCATTTTTTTGTATTTTGGTTTCTTGTAGTTATATGAAGCGTTGGCTGATCAACTGACTGATATTGTTGTTAATGCGGTAAGCATGATCTTTGCATTCAGACTTTAGTGGGAGCTCATTTTGTGTTATTTTTCATGCTGTCAGCTGCATATAATTGGATAATTAGAAATAACTGCCAATTTATTAGTTAGGATAATATACTGAGAACTTATGCCTTATATCTTGGGAAACATTTCTTTAGTAACATGGAGCAAGTTTCAGTTATAATTACAACATTTGTACCAAGACTTGTTACAATGGCCTGGGGAGATGACAACGACAATCTATATTGCTGTTAGGTATATATGATGAAGAAAATTTGTTTAGCTGACCCAGAAAAGTTGAAATAAGCTTTATTGGTTACTGTAATCATGGAATGCCGTACCGGCCTAGTATGGGCCAGTACGTACCGGTCCAGTCCTAGATCGGTACCGGAACCACAAGAAAATCGGTATTTTTCGGTTTTTTAGCCGAACCGGCCGGTACGGAGCCCATACCGGTCGGTACCGGCCGATACTGCTTGGTACCGGCCTCGTACCGGTGCGAACCGGCCGGTGGCACCGGTACGATTTTTTTTAATAGAACGACGCGTACCGGCCGGTACGTACCAGACGGTATGCTGACCGGTACCGGTACGGCGGACCTTGACTGTAATGGTGTTTATTTACTAGAACTCCATGATTTTAGTTTGTCTTCTTCCAAGGCTTTAACAGAAAAAATTATCCTAGCTGTCCATGCACATTTATATGTGTTTGATGAACTTTTATCACATTGATGAAATTCTCATTCTATTTAATGACGAAGATGTACACACTAGGTGAAGTATTGATACTGTTTGATGCACCTTACCATGAATTCATCCAACATTTGATCATGGATACATGTTCCTGAGGTGTAATTGAAGTTAGGTTTTACTTGGTATGCTTTAACTTGATTACATAAACAATTGTTGGCTTTTTTTCACTCTTTCTTTTTTTCCTTTCCTATCACCTGTATATAGATAATTTTTTGCATGTACATGTGCAAAATGAATAGTGCTTAAATGATGGATAGACATATTGTATCATGTGTATATATTTTAATTTTCTTCTTCTTCCCTCCAATTCACACTGCGTGCCATCTTATGGATTAACTGCAAATCTAGATGTAAGCTTTCATAAATTCGTTTTTCCTGAACTATTTAAGGTGTTAGTGATGCTTTAGACAACTCTATTCATCCTTTGACTTTTTTTTTCAGTTGTGTATTTTTTTTCTTTTTGTAGACATCTCATTAATTGGTCTTTTGATTGTGATTCCTTCTAATGAAGCTTGAATGTCTTTATTGTAAAGTTCATGCCTATAGATTTGCCTCATGCCTTCTCATGATGTGCAGCTGTTCCTTTTGCATTGAGCAATTTTTTAATTTGATATGGACAGGTGCTCTGTATACGCAAGCCTGATGAACCAATTGATCTATTTATGGTGGAGATAATGCACATGCGTCATAAGTTTGATGTTGATACACGATTGGTATGTTTATGATATTCCATTTTAATCTCAAATTTTTATCCAATTAATTCCTTTCTTTGAGTAGAAAAATGTGTTTTGTGCTTTGTACTATTCATTGGTGAACCTGGTATTAGTGTGAGAACAGGGAAACCGAGTTTTTTTGTAATTCATATGCTAGAACTCCTTGGAAGATCTTAAACAAATATATATTATCGTTATAGTTCATTATCTGTTTTTTAAATGATCTTATTAGTTATATTGGTGAGTAATTTTGCAGATAGCTAATAATTAGTGATTGATAATACTTTTTCAGAGTACCAAAAAGGTCTTGATAAAGGTTTTGATAAAATGTGCTTGCTGCAATAGTTGTTTGATTAAAGAGGTACTGCAAGTGCTGCAAAACAAGCATACAACGGGTTATGTGGAGAATGCCAGCCTAAGTAGATGACAAAAATGCAACCTCTATGCTTCCTTCAAATTGATGTTCTTTGTTCTTTTTATTAGCTTTTTTGTCATCTAAACAAACAAGAATTTCAATTATTAAACCTCCCAATTGACTCAATCTATCAATTTATTTCTTTGTTTCAACTATCACCTGTTGCTTCCTTTTTTCCTTAGTATGCTGCACCACCATTTTCAATTTTCTCATTTTTTTAGGTTGAAGGTCTTGTCCTTGATCATGGTTCCCGACATCCTGATATGAAGCGAAGGGCAGAGAATTGTTTTATCCTGACATGCAATGTATCTTTGGAGTATGAGAAAAGGTGCATATCTTGAGCTAATTGTTTGTTGCATCATCTTTGTTTCAAATATATTTTTGATGAAATATGCTGTAGGTTTAGCTCGTCTATTGTCAGTTTTCTGGCAACCTGATACGTTCTTAGCATAAGAATTTTGGTGTTTCTCTATAGGTTCCTATGATTTTTAGTCTGAAAATAAGATATACAGGATGAACTACGTTTATGTCGAATTATGTTTCTATGTGAGTATGCAGTCACTTTGGTGGCTGAACTTTAATGCATGTAAGCAAGATAGATCAATTTTCTGTCATCTTCATCATTTGACTTGTCTCCATGGTTGTCCAAATGGCTGCATTCTTATTATATTCTGCTCTTATCATAATTTCTCATTCTATTGTTTTGAAAAAAGAACAAATTGTACAGTCTAATGTGCTGCCGTGCTACTGTTTGGATTGCGTTGTCTATTAGCCTTACTTTACAATACTTTAGTGACTGCAATTTGTCTTCTAAAAGATAAAATATCTGGAGTGTAGCCATCTTGTACGCTGATTGATTGCCAGTCCTTTTCTGGTGGAGCCAAGGTAGTTGAAAAGGTTTCTGCAACTTGTCTTATCCTGTTAATGTCTCAAGTATCTCTTATGCTTGAAACTAGCAACAAATGGAAGGGAAACAGAGGACGAACTAGCAAATTGACTTACTTTGTGGGCCAGAAATCATAATATAGCATGTATATTTTAGAATATTTAATTATATATTGATGACCTCAATATTTCAAATGTGCTATAATCATAGTAACAAGATCTAGGTCATTGGATTTTTTTCCTATGAGTTGTTTCGTTGCCTTGATCTTGATCTTATACTAATATTGTCCTACTTCATATGTAAGACTCATGTTAATATTTATTAATTTAGCTGGATTCTTTTTCAAACAAAACATGATGCATATCACTGTTGAGGGAGAACATATTAAGTATTGTTAATGGGCAACGAGAACTCTGTTGATTTATCTTGCAACTAATAATTCTTTTTTTGTCAGTGAAATAAATGCAGGGTTCTTCTACTCCAATGCAGAGCAGAGAGAAAAAATGATTGCTGCTGAAAGGCGCCAAGTTGATGAGCGAGTTAAGAAAATCATTGAACTAAAGAACAATGTAAGAATTATTTTGCATATCAGTATGCTTAAATATGTCAATTATCTTACAGATATCTGTAAACTTCACATGAACATTCTGTCATATGCAGGTTTGCAATGGCAATGACAATAACTTCATTGTGATTAATCAGAAGGGGATTGATCCTCCATCTCTGGACCTCCTAGCTAGGGCAGGGGTGAGTCATGCCATCACTTGATGATCAATGTTCACAGTATTAATCTTGTTAATTTTATTTTCACAATTTTGTAGTAATTCTAGTACATGAATCTTCATTATGATCTACAATCAGTATGATAGATATGCCTTACGCACCACCAACTTTGATTTGACACCCGCTCACAGCTGGCTTACCTGAGATGGCACTCTAACGGGGTTTCCTTATTTTTCAGTTTGTGGGATGCTTTTAAGGGGCCCTTTTTTGGGCATCTAGATCATACTCATAGTTAGTAGTTAGTTCCCTATAACTTGCATAGTTGCATTGGCTGTCTGAATGCTAAATACTCTCTGAGTTTGCAAGTGCTAGATGCAACATATTACTCCATTATTAAATCTGCAAAAGATCATCTCTAGCAGGAGGTGCTTTCTTTTGATCCATTCTCTCTCATTTGTGATATCTTGAATGTGTAATTTGCAACCTTCTAATGGACATATTTTTTTGGAGTCGTTCATAATATTGTACATTTGAAATGTCCTTGCACATTCTTGGAAAAAAGAATCTTAATGCCATATATTTAAGATGTAACCTCATCTATGCTTCTGCTAGTCATTCCTGTGCATGCAAAATTGCTTAAGTACCGTGAATATCAATTCTAACGTGGGACTGAATATCAGATCTACAATTAGAACAAGAAAATTTGATCTTTGCAGGCTTGCATCAATTCTCTTGGATGCTTTAATCAGGTTCCTGTGAATAATAAAATATGTATGAATAATATTCCTATATTCATCTGGCACGAGTTTTTTGTTTGGAATTTCACTTGCTATTATTGTTGGATTTGGATCCTGCTTCTTTGTCACTCATTATATTGGGAGTGACCGCTTGTTTGCTAGCAGTCGAGACTTGCTGGCCAGTGAAGACAATTGTAGATTTTGGTGCTGGTTATTGAAGTTGCTGTTGGCTACTTTACATTTTGATAGGGTTAACTGTTTGCCCTTTGACACTTAAATGTTGTGAAAAATAGAGACGATGTTTGATATGGTTTCTTGGCTTATGTCCTGTCCTAGATATGAGTGCTTTTTCCATTGCAAACCTGCCCACGTTCACTAGGAAGAGCTCACTATTTGATTTTCCGCTGTTGCACTTTTAAGGTTTTTATTTTGTAAACTTCTCTTGAAATTAGTGTGTTTACTTTAAGCTGATTGGAGGTGACCTGAAAATGATGTCAAAGTGCAGAAAGTCTTACTGGGGAATAATCTGTTTGGAAATGGTATCAGAAGTGTACTTGTTTATTTGTATGTGAATGACGTTACAAGAAGATTCATGACAATATACTGATACTAGCTCTACTGTTAATGTTCTTTTATATGTGCATGCCTAGTAGCTGGTGATTGAAAAAGTAGTTAGCCAAAAGGCCAAAACAAGAAACAGACATGAATTCAGTCAGTGTTGCCTCTTGTGTAGAACAATAAACCATCGTGTTGCTTTGTTTGTAGGCTAAGAAACCAGTTTGGTTGAATTGTGAATGATAAGAGTATTAATCAGCAAATATACTGATTTACAGTCAGTCTGAACATTAAAAATGCAAACTGATGTTGTTTGTGGTCAGCAAATCTTGAGATGAAAATTGATGGCCTTGCTAAAATTGTAATTCTGTAAATGAGTTATGAATCAATTATCAATATTTATTCAGGAAATAAATATAGAAAGAATTTTTTCAAGTGAACTTGAAGTAGTATGTTTATTATACTAGCAACAGGGCACGTGCTAATGCACGTTGGAGGGAAGTGAGGAGAAAGTGATAAAGTTTAATCTGTTGAAGAGTCGAATCAAAGAATCCAACTTATATGGAAGTCGAATTAGAGAAAGAGATGGAGTTCAATCAACTTTTATGAAAGGGTCCGATTTGACTGGGAAAGAAGGAAAAGAGAGCGCATGCTAGTTAACATGAGCAAGAAAGTAAGGTATTTTTTTAAGATAAATAGGAGGAGTATTCCGTATTCCCACTGTAAAAGAGGGGACAGATGGATCAAGGAATATTCGTTGATTTCGAAACTGTCATATTTATATGTAGTATAGATATGCTCCATAACTTCCACAAATTTTCAGTGGCATGTCCTTATGAAAAAGAGCATAACTACCTTTTGAAGATTGACAGGTGGCTGTAGTTCTTCTTTAACATTTAATGTTTTCTATGTAAAACTGAGGGCCTGAGGTATCCTTACCTCGGTGCTCATAACCCTATTTGCTAACCTTGTATTTTTAGTCATGAATTTTTGGCTGCCCTTAGTCTGTTAGTGTTTTATAAGTTTTTGAGAGTACTAGAATCTATTTCCTTATTGTTTTATATCTCCGAGATCATTGTCCGTTAGGACATATCAACCTTGCTTTCATATCTATGTTTCTTTTACTTTGCATCTGTAGATAATCGCCCTTCGAAGGGCAAAGAGGAGGAATATGGAAAGGCTGGTGTTAGCTTGCGGTGGAGAGGCTGTTAATTCTGTCGAGAACTTGACTGAGGATTGCCTTGGCTGGGCTGGGCTAGTTTATGAGCATATCCTTGGCGAAGAGAAGTACACATTTGTGGAGAATGTGAAAAATCCTCACTCTTGTACTATATTGATTAAAGGTTTTTATCTTTCAACATCCTTTGATTTTCCTCGCATCCTGCAGTCAACATTGTCCGATGGAAATTGCTAGCCCATATCTTAGAACGAGTAATTGACTATTGTTACCATGAATACATCATGTCCACCTGCAGGGCCTAATGATCATACCATAGCTCAAATCAAGGATGCTGTTCGTGATGGTCTCAGATCTGTCAAGAATACAATTGAGGATGAAGCTGTTATGATGGTGAGATTTTGAACATCTTTCAGAAAATTATGTTTAGTTTATGTTTTTATCTTGTTCTCTGATATTTTATAAAACCTGTCAGGCATATCCGATTTTGCAATTTTATGTTCTAATGAAATTTGAACAACCAAACAGTTCCTAGCAGTTGTACCACTTAAATAGTACTCTCAGTATATTTTGTTTGAAAAATATATTGGATATATTTATTCTTTTTTAATGCTAAATTGGCGTATTTACTCTGAGCCCGGGTAGGGAAGTGGGTCTTTTAAAAAAAATAGTAAGTAAACACTTTAGTAAGAAAATATTTAGGAGCCAGTATGGGGACGAGTTTCCGAGGAGCTTTAGAAGCGAGTTCACCACCCTAAATGGAAGTTTCCTAGGTCAAAACTAGGAAAACAAAATCTGATTCTAATAATGATAATCCTTAGTCATTCTGATATTGATTTTCCTCGTAAGTCTGTTGCAATATGCTTATGTTTCCATAGCTGTGAGAAGACTCTGGTGAGAATTCCGTGTTTCAAGGGTTCATATAATGCTCGCTTAGTTGCTTTGTCAAACTGTTCCTATTCTGGATTGCACACGTCCATTGTAAACACTTTTCAAGGCCTATTCAACACTGGCTTAAATGTGAAAGGATATTTCATAAAAAAATTAATTATCTTCTTCATCCTTAAAATTTGACTTAAGTTCTCTCTTGAATAAGTCAACCCACTCTCTCTGGAAAATATTTCATAATGAATCAGTAATTTTGGTTCATTATGTTTTCTATATCTTGGTTTTGGCTTCTAGATTGGCTAATAGGGCCATTGGAATTATAGTGGTGAATGTGGTTAGTTCTCAAGCTCTGGAATGCAAACATCTGGTACTAATTCACCTCTTTAGGCTGCGTTTGTTTCGGGAATAAGGAAGATTGGGATAGCAAGTGTGATGCCTTTGGGAATAGTTATGCACTAACTCACATGTTATTCTAATTTTCATTTGACAACAAATTTTGAATTAGCTTTGGGCGAGGTTTTTTTTTTCCCTTAAAAATGTAAAAAAGTTAGGCATAAATAATGCCTTTATGTCCAGGAATAGCTTCTAACAGCTCCCCCATGGAATAATAATAGTCATGCCTGTAGTAAGCAAGTTTGACTGGCATGAACATAGCTATTCCTTTGCTATGCCTGTTTTCCAAAGGGTGTTTAGTAGGCCTGAGGCTTATTCCATGCTATATGCCTCAAAGAAGCACGTCTTATGTCTTTAACGGAATTAGTTGCTTCATGAAAGAGCAGAGATTGATAATCTAGTTGTTCTGTAAAAAGCAAGGGCTAAGCACACCCTTTGGCGAAGTCTTTCCATCATAAATAAAAAAATTCTACCTGTCTAACCACAATTCTGAGTTTTCCTTCACTCAATAAGAAATCAAGTCTTCATGCTATTGTGAATTCAAGTTTGTAGGAAATGCGATTAACATTATATGATTGCTTCTGCTTGCAGGGTGCAGGTGCTTTTGAGGTCGCAGCCAGGCAGCATCTGGTCAACAATGTGAAGAAAACCGTTCAAGGGGTAAGTCTCCTGTGAAAACTGTTAACAACTTTCTTGGAGCTGTAACCTTGATGGGCAATGTTGTTCTCAACAGCGTGCACAGCTTGGCGTGGAAGCATTTGCTGATGCACTTCTAGTTGTGCCCAAGACACTAGCAGAAAACTCTGGCCTGGACACACAAGATGTTATCATTGCTCTCACGGTAAAGATTGTTTTATTTTTTATTATTTTCCTTTCAATTACCCATCTGTTCCTGAAAAAAAAAGGAGTTTAATAATGAACTGATTGGAGTATTTTTATGTAATTGATGCTTTTAAGGGTGAACATGATAGAGGAAACATTGTGGGTTTGAACCATCACACTGGAGAGCCAATTGATCCCCAGATGGAGGGTATCTTTGACAACTATTCGGTTAAGCGCCAAATCATAAACTCGGGGTATGTATGACCCTAATGCTTCATAAGTTATTACACCAATTAAAATGCGGCACCTTTTAATGCTTTCTTTGACCATGCTTTACTGTTAGTTTCTGAGATTATTTATTTTGCAGACCTGTCATCGCGTCCCAGTTGCTGCTGGTAGATGAAGTGATTCGAGCTGGCCGCAACATGAGGAAACCTAGTTAAGTCACTGTCTCCATGGATTGTGTTTTGAACGGTGTTTTGTTTTTTATTTTTTGTTTTTTCCTTTTTTAGTGATGTGATCAGATCATCAGGCTACGTATGAAGATGGAGTGTGAGAGAACAAACCAAATGTTCATTACTTCTATCATCTTTTTCTTCTATTTGGAAAATCCATGTACTTTTTCAGTAGGCTCTTTCGTTGTTAAATTATCAAGGAACATCCTAGACGAAGTTATGTTTTCATGAACTGGTGATCCGTTGAGTGCATGTAGTCGAGAGGTTTAGACTAAGGTGTACCTACGAATAGTGATCATGTAGCGGGCGATTTACATCCACTGGATGATTTATAAGCTTCCATTAGTTTTGCCACCCAAATCATCTACCTCGCTTGCTCGTGGGGATCGCTTGACAATGAGACCGAACAAAAGGAAAGAAGATGGCTTCCATGGTGATAAGAGTGATAAGCATGGGCCAATGCATGGTTGTGTGGATGATCCATATATGTGACAAGATGATAGAGCATGGGGACGTACATGACTCTTAAAATAATTATGATCTGTCATCAAGTATTTTCTTCGTTTATTGGGGACGTTGGGAGAGGATGACGGATGAATGCGGCTGTCATTCATGCATGAAAGTCCATGTGAGAAGTGTAACCAGTGATTGCATCCCTCTTCCAGGTGCCTAATTCCTGGGATGAAACTTCTTGGTGTTGTTCCAAGGATGGATGGTTCCATTAGGCGAGTCTTTCCATTCTCTTATCAAAATGAAACGAAACAAACCATATCAACATAAAAAAAATATAACATAATGTAATATATTAAACCAACAAAAGAAATTTTAGCTGGTTACAAGCTTATCTGCAGAATGTAGGGTTCAACATCAGCATGGAAGATAAAGCGCTCATTCTTCGGAGCACTGCAATCTGGTTACAATTCAAGAGGTAGGAAGTTTCTACAGCCAAATAAATAAAGGATTACCGTTCTCCACTAAAGTTTCAAACCAACCATTCTTGATGAATGCTAGATAATGCCAAGAATTTCTTGGATCAATGGAAGCCTGCCACGCCTCCGGATTGCAGGAATCCTCTCCACCTGAGATAGATTTGTCTTTCAAGGAAAGACGCGTACTCCAGCATTTCCTTGCTGTCTTGAGTGCAGGCCACGGCCTCATGGGCAATGAATGGCTCGGCGGCCTCAAGAAGTCGCTTTACAAGGCAAGATATCACCTCATGGAGCACCACTGGCCAAGCATCCAACCAAAGCCTGGGGTCCATGTTTTAAATATCCAGGTCATCGATCGCCATTCCCAAAAGTCTACAAAACTGCCCATCACCTATATCGTAAAATTATCCATGTGCCCTGGGCCATCTGCTGTCTCCCAATTTGCTGCTCGATAGTGAAACTCGTGGATTCTATCATCACGAGGCTGGTCCACTTGACTTGCTCCTTAAAAACAAAGATAGGACCTAATTCTTGGGGGGATTATGACATGCTCTACTTGGCTCAGTAGCTTATTTCATACTTCAATGTGGTCAAGTCCCATGGTGATCCAACATGAGAATCGCCGGATCACGATTAGGTTGATCAGATTTGTAGTCAACTTGGCTATTGGATCGAAGATGAAACTCGGAAGCTCCGAGATCTAGCCAGGAAAAAGAACGTCTAGACGAATTAACTATTGGTCAGATAATAAGGATACCTTTCAACAGCTAGTTAGGATTGTGGAGACAAGGATAGTATCATTGGAGTCGAAGAATCTACAAACATATCTCTAGTTAAATTTCTTAGCCAAATGATTGCTGTGCGGACATTTTTGTTCTCTAGATTTTATCATACCAAATAGTCTAAATTGTAGATAGTGAGCATAGCTCAGAATTATAGATTGGAGATGCTCTTGCCAGTGCGTTGTGGTGGGACGTTGGTTGCGGCATTAGGATCTGCTATTGTTTTGCTGATCTGGGCGTCCAGATGCCCGTGAAACGTATGAGACAAGGGTTCAAAGCAAAACAACTGTCGTGCTTCCAAATCCAAAATGATCTAAAGCAAAACTACCTTTATCTAGTTTGGACCAGCGCACTATATGTGTGGTGATGATTCATGTGCACGGATTGTAACAACTTAGGACCTCGTCCAGAAGGGCTAGCCAAAAGATATTATTTGGATTTTTTGGTCCTATGAAAGTACTCAAGTTCTATCAAGTGCATAGCCGATGTCGGACTAGACACATGTCCGCACAAATCTTCACATACTTTCTTCATTTATGTCACTACAGAAAAATCTAGCATTGTCGATGTTTTTTAATGTACATGCCGACGTGAAAAAGTGTCGCGTGTTTGCTTACCAATGCTTCCTAAAGCGTTGGCTATACTACCGTCGAAAATCAATTTTACGATGCTTTTGGTTCATATCGTGAGTTCTAACAAATGATGCTTACAGGCGTCACTAATCGCTGACGCTTTTAATAGCGTCAGCGCTGAAGCGTCTTATATTAGTGATGCTTATTTGCGTCTCTAATTAACAACACAAATAAGCGCTGCTAATGTATGTTTTAATGACGCTTTAAATCATTGTAAGCGTAAATTTTTTTAACAAAAAATATTTAAAAAATTTAAATCTCTGTATACAAATATATATACCAAATACATGCATAGAAGTCATATAATAACATATGCAATATCAATAGAAATAAAAAATATTCATATTGTGAAACATGATTATATTTACTTTGTCAAACTTGTTTGAAAGTCAATTTATGACTCAATATGCTTCAGAAAACATAAAAAATATACATATAAAACTCCTAAAAAAATAGTCTAAGAGCTATCAAGGGTCGATGACAACATCATCATCTTTACAAGTAAGTATCAGGAGGCTATAAGAAAAATATTGAAACTTTAGAAGTTAAGAATACGAAAATTATATAGTATTATAAATTATTAAGCTCATACAAAAATAAATGATAATTATGTAAAATATTCAAATAGATGTAGTTATTTACTTGAGGAAGGACAAATCTATGCATCAAAGATACAATTTGGTCAAGTTGAGTCTTCAAAGATTGTATCTCTGTCTTATAGCTTTGCCTCATCTCCTCCATCTGCGTCTCTGGCCTACGAACCTCTGCATTGCTACTACTATATCTAGTATCTTGGGTATATCTGCTCAATGCAAATAACTAAGTTGGGGTAACTCCAACGCCATAACCTCTCACTCAATCATAATGCTCCGGTCCCATTAATTTGGCAAACACCTGAGTTTTGACGTGATTGGTCTCACCAAATGATGATGACTCTCCGACATGCTCTGCCATAAAGAATGATGACTCCCTGACCTGAGCTAGGGTTTTGGTATTTATTGGCTTCTGACGATGCCTTAAAGCGTTATAATTTTACGACGCTTATAAAAAGCATTGGAAAAGTAGTTTTAACTTGCCGACGCTAAAAAGTGTCGTCGGAAACTAATAACAAGATAATGTTTCTATCTAGCGTTGGTAAACTTTTGCCCACTTTATCTTTTATCGACACTTCTTTCTAGCGTCGGCAATATTTCGTCACCTTTCACATTTATTCATATAGTGTGCCCTAGCATTCTCGCTAGGCCAAGAATTTAAATCCATTCAAATCTAATTACAAATACCACGTTCGGCTTATGGTTAGCCCTAATGGGCATGTGTCCTCTAGTCCACATAGGCTATGAGTCGGGTTTACTCTGATACCATTTATAACAACCTAAAATCTCACCCAAGATATATTACTTAGGTTCTTTGGTCCTGTATAAGTATCCAAGATATACCCAGTGCATAGCCGATGTAGGACTCCTTCATATACATCTAAGGGCTCCTAAAAATAGCAGGCCATACACAAAATTTTAGATGTATGAGATGATTGCATCGGGATTCAAAATGCCAAGAACAAAAAAGCATTAAGCACAAAATTGAGTAAAGACAATAGGTGATGTAGGATTTATAAAACTGATCTTTGACTTTTGTTCAATCAAAGAGCCTTTCATGTAGGGCTTGTAGCTATTTGCAAGCCAATCAAAATGACTAACCTTTCTTATCCAGGCTATTTAACCCATACGTCATTCTTTTTATTAGTCAATATGGAACTATGACAATCTTTCTTATCCATTCTGGTGAGATCCTCCTCATGATTGACTCCTACTTGAAAAAAGAGGGCAATCTTATAGTCCGGGTTCTACTCGGCTGTGATATCCCTTAACGAGGAGACTGCACAACTAATGAAGATTACAATAGACTCAGCTCTGATATCATTTGTCATAGACTCATAATTTAAAATCTTTAATTTGCTAGGAGGAGTGGTCCTAGTTAATAAACTCATGTGGCACATTTTTTTATTAATCAATGATGAATTATGACATAGGACTCTCCCCAGCTTTTATTAAAAAGAAAAAAAAAGACCTTACATCGGCCCAGAGCCAGATGAGTGCACGAAAGTGTTACAAAGATAACAGAAAGGAAACATCCCCATGCTTCATCACACACCAAGGGTCCAAGAGGCTATTAAGTCCCCCTGTCTTGAAATAGTTTGCTCACAAATCACGATCAGACGGCAGGGTCTTTTCTGAGCAAATACTATTCTGATTAATAATCTTAGCATCTTTCAGAAAGCAACACCCTCTCGTTTCTTGAAAAAAAAAAAGTAGTGGATCAGATTGCACCCACCTTTAAGCTGCTTCCAATCAGATAGTGCCACAGCAGCCTGCGAACAAACTGCCACAAAAATAATGAATCATCTAAAACAACAATTATTAAAAATTTATATAGTTGAGGTGCGTGGCTTAAAAAGAATCTACACCAATTTCCTTTCCCCTTCAACAGCAATGTTCTTGCTCAATTATACATGGTCCAAAATTTTGTAGTAAATTAAAATTTGTTTGGAATATAGATCGTAAAAATATTTCCTACAGTTAGGGTAGCAGAGGATTTGCACTTGTCTTTTAGAGAAGACAAAGGACTTATCTTTCACAAGAAAGAAAAGTTGGTCTTCTCATGCATGAGTTTATCATTGGATCATGCAATAGTCGCTTTGAAATCCATATATATATATATATATATAGATGGATGAAAAAATTTCAAAATGCTTTGAGATTTGGGTGGAGTATGATCTCGCGAAAGAAACATTAATTACAACCCAAAATCTCACGAAAAAAACATCAATTACAACCCGAATCCGCTGGGAGAAGTTAGGATATTGAAAAAAAGACTCTTTTTTCAGGAACCAAGAAAATGATTCTTTCAAAACAAAGGGAAAAAGTTACTATTAAAAGAAACAAAGGAAAAAGGTGAAAATATAAAAGGTTTGACCGAATATTTAGTCATCAAGCTGCCGAATCTGCTGCAGATTTCATATGATATAATATAGACAAGAGGGAAAAACAAAAAGCCACCTTTGTGATCCCCTCCCCTTTTTTTTTTTTTTTGTTGGATCCCTCCCTCTTCCTCTTCGTACTCTTCGTTTCTCTTATTTATGTATTCCATACACATCTTAACTGTCATTTGAATCTTCCCCTTGTCATTATCTTGAGACAAACATAACAATGATCACGTAAAAAAATGCTACCAATCCAATTTGTACCATTAAAAAAATTAGAAACCACTAGTAAAAAAGGTGGCGTGCGGTGATAAATGTAGCGAGAAGGATAGGTGTCAATTCTCTGTTTGCTCTCCCTTTCAAAAATCTCCCCCATTGGCTTTGCCGACACTCCATCTCACGGTCTCTCTCGCCATCTTCCCGTTTCTGTGGCTGCAATTTTTCGGTTCATTTCTTCGGTTAGGAGAGGCAACGTGGGCTCCATTTGGGAGGCCTGCAATTAGTAATGCTATTGACAGAAACCTACATTTTTCGGCTATCTCATTTCTTATCCTCAAACTGTTTCAACTTTCGGATCGTTTCTCTTGATGCCGATGGGAAAGCGATTTTTTGGTGATTTTCTCCTTTTTTTTTAATCTTCTTCTAACAATTTGGGTGGGTGAGAGAAGGTTTGGAAAATAAACAAAGAAAGAAAGACAGCCCTGCTGAGCGTGGAGTCTCCAGGAGAAAGGTTGAATCTTTGTGTCAAAGCGGGGAGGAGGAGTAATGGGTTTCTTCAGCTCTGTGTTGGGCTTCTTTGGATTTGGATTCGGGCTCGTGGCCGGGATTGTTGTTGGGTACTACCTCTTCATCTACTTTGAATCCACCGATGTCCAGGTATAATTTCTGGCATTCTCTCCGGGTGGCTTCAGCAACATTTTTGTTCTTGCTCTAATTTATGATTTTGGTGATATACAATCTGCGCTTTTTAGGAGATAATTGTTTGTTTGTTTGTTATCTAATTAATCATCTTAAAAGGCAGAGAAGCTTATGAGAAGATTGGGATTGAGTGACACTGAGTGAGAAAAACGGAAAAAAAAGATTTTTATAATTATAATGAGGGGAATTGCTCTCTTGCTTTTGCTTTAACAGTTTCTACTTTGAGTTAGATCTAAAGTTAGGACACAAAAGTTTATTTGGATGTATGTTTCATGGTGAATGCTTGATGCGGTAGTATACTACCAGACCTCATGGTGTTTGGTTTTTATACTGCTGTCCAAACTAGTTCTGGTCCTTGTTTTCCCCTGGTAAAAGATTCATTGCTATTTTAATTCCATTATTACTTCGATATTTTCATTCCATTAGTTGGCTAAACCAGACATGTTTACCATTTCCAATGATGATTGGGTCAGGATCCTAAAATTTCACCACTTGTCGAACAAGATCAAAAAACTTTGGAGCGCATGTTTCCTGAGATTCCTCTCTGGGTGAAAAACCCAGACTTTGACCGGGTATGAAGATGCTATGGCTATGTACTTGAACTAATATTCAGGGACAACAGATTGTTGGAATCACCAATTACTTATTTGGTTTGTTTTTCCTTGTAGATTGATTGGCTAAACAAGTTTCTAGAGTATATGTGGCCTTATCTGGATAAGGTGTGTATATCATTGAAAAGTTTCTGCAAACTTTTAATCATGCGGAGTGTCTACAGGTGGCCTTTTCCATTCACTGCTCATCTATGTGTGTCCTCCTGCAGGCAATCTGCAAAACTGCAAAGGAAATCACAAAGCCAATTATTGCTGAGAATACTGCAAAGTATAAAATTGACTCCCTTGAATTTGAAACCCTCACTTTAGGTTCCCTACCACCAACTTTTCATGGTCAGTATTTTCTCAGTGTCTCCTATCTCAGCTTCTTTGTATAGTTATGTGAAGACAAAATGGCTTTCTGACATTCTCGCAAACACTAAATTTCTAATTTTTTGCTAGGAATGAAGGCATACACTACAGATGAGAAGGAATTGATTATGGAACCATCATTCAAATGGGCTGGAAATCCTAATGTCACTGTTGTGGTCAAGGCATTTGGACTAAAAGCAACTATACAGGTTTGACTTGTTCTCATGTTTCGTGAGTAAATAAATTCAGTGTTTGAACTTTGAATATTTCATAAAGGACCTGTATACTAAGAACAGATGTCAGTGCCTATAAGTTTCTGAAGTTCCAAGTTACAAGCATACTGATTTATTTCTGTTTAAGATTTTTAGGTGTTAGATTTGCAAGTTTTTGCTGTACCACGTATTACATTGAAGCCGCTGGTCCCTAGCTTTCCTTGTTTTGCTAATATCCTCGTGTCTCTCATGGAGAAGGTGCGTGAGAAGGGTAGAATAATTTTAATGATTCTGACATCTTCCTGTGTACTGTTTCAGCATTTCATTTTATTTGTTTATTTATTTTTTATCCATGCTCTTTGTTTTGGCAGCCACATGTTGATTTTGGACTAAAACTTCTGGGAGCAGATGTTATGGCAATTCCTGGTCTTTACAGATTTGTTCAGGTGCTTTCCTTTTTCGTATTTCATCGTCGTTGCATTGCATTGTAATCTGAGGTCAATCTTTGGTTATCTGAGCTCACATTATCACTTTGTGGTGGTTGATCTTGAAATCAACCTCTTTCTATTTAGCTACACCGTAAAATGGAATACCAGCTCTTTTACATCTGACTGCCTGCCCTGTTTATATACATAGTTGGAAACCTGGAATTCTATATACAATGTGATAGCAGCTACAAGTCTTTTGTTTTAGGTGAAGATATCTTCATATTGTATGTGAGAAAATGCTGTCACTGAGAACTGCAATTAGGTTTCTCCTCAGCGAATAACTAAAGGATTTTATGTTATCCTATTTTATTGAGAGGCAACATGTTTCCTATGACGGTCACCTTAGATGACAAATTTCTAGACCCATTTTGTATTTTAGACTTCGATGCTTTACAGAAACGAGTTACCTTCTTTAAAATGCCTGTTTTATTTAGTCTTAGCATGCGCTGTGCAGAAGAATAATATGTCAGTGATGTCATCTTGGGAATCTGTTTATGATTTCCTTGACTAAAGTTCGTAAGAAAAATATTCAAGCAAATAGTTACAACTTATTGACCTTCCGAAATATGTATATATGCTTCTCTTTCTGATGTCTAATGTTCTCTTATGGGTTCATCTGCAGGAGACTATCAAGACTCAGGTTGCAAATATGTATCTATGGCCTAAAGCACTACAAGTGCCAATTATGGATCCTTCAAAGTAATTTCATATATGAATTTTTTGACTTTCGAAAACCATTTTGATATGACAACTGCTACTGAGTATCTCCAGTGTGGATCTTTCAGAGCCTTCAAGAAGCCTGTTGGAATTCTACATGTGACTGTCGTTCGTGCGTATAAGCTGAAAAAGAAAGACCTTCTGGGCAAATCAGACCCATACGTGAAACTAAAGCTTTCAGGTGATAATCTTCCATCAAAGAAAACAACTGTGAAGCGCAATAACCTTAATCCTGAATGGAATGAAGAATTCAAGCTGGTCATTAGAGATCCAGAATCTCAAGTTTTGGACCTTAGTATTTATGACTGGGAACAGGCATTCCTTCTCTTTTTGCCATGATTCATTTTCTTTGATTTTATCCTTCTACAATCTCCTGTAATCATGTAATTTTTTTCTGCAGGTTGGCAAACATGAAAGAATGGGTATGAACACCATACCATTAAGAGATCTTACTGCTGATGAGACAAAATCTTTAACACTTGACTTGCTCAAGAATATGGATCCTAATGCTCAAAATGATAAGTCACGTGGACAGATGGTTGTAGAAGTAACATATAAACCTTTTAAGGAAGCGGATTCTGCAAATGATATCGGTGAGGATTCGAATGTAATCGAAAAAGCCCCTGAGGGTACTCCGGCAGGTGGTGGCTTGCTTGTGGTTATCGTTCATGAAGCTCAAGATCTCGAGGGAAAGCACCACACAAATCCTTATGTGCGGATCCTTTTCAGAGGAGAGGAGAAGAAAACCAAGGTACCATGAGCTGCATTTATTATTTAAGAATATTTGGCTTAAGTCTGTTAATTATCAAGCTTTGAAATTCATTCAGTGGTTTTGTTATTTATTCATGGGATGAACTTTAATGGATGCAGCATGTTAAGAAAAACAGAGACCCAAGATGGGCGGAGGAGTTTCAGTTTATGTGTGAGGAACCACCCACTAATGATAAGATGCATGTGGAGGTTCTTAGTAAGGCACCGAGTATCGGCATACACTCCAAGGTACAGGCACTTATATGATTTTCACATTCGAAGACAAATCACTTTCTTATATTAAAGTCTATCATGGATTTGGTTTGTTTTCTCTAAAACTCTACAGTGAAATTGCATTCTGCTTATTACTCATTGATATCTATTTGTTTCCCATGGGCAGACTTTTTCTATGAAATCTCTTTGTTATATTAGGGACTCTACCATGGCATTGTTGGCCATTGCTTAAGTTTTATTTAGCTGGGTGCTTAACGCAGAGTAGTTTGGAACAAAAGCAACTGATGAGCTATCTATACTTGTGTATCTAGGCTCCTTAATCTCACGAGTTAGTTCTAGGGTGCAGGTGGTATTGGCAGTCTTGACCAACCTGAATTTAACCTGGTAAAGCTATCATCCAACCCAGAAAGCTGGTCCAGGATCCAGGCCTGGGTCTGGACTGGATCTTGAGACCAGGTTGGGTCCATGTCTAGTAGATCTTGACTCAGGCTGGATGAGCAATGTCAAGCATTAACAAGATTGTGAGTGTTCCAGTCTTCAGACAGCAGCTGCTGAATCACTCAGGTTCAAACATGGGGATGGAAGCCAGGACAAATTTGTGAATTGGCCTTTAAATGGGATGAGGTTGACTAAACATATATCACAAATATGCTATAGATGATGCAATTATATAAAGTTGTTAAGTGCATTAAAAATTCAATGACCATGGAAATATTTATTTTAAGATTCAAAATAAGTCTACCACAGATGAAGCCGGTTTGCCATTTTCTTTTGGTGATCGAGAACTTAATTCTTAGCCACATAAAGATGATGCGGGAGTGGAATCAGGTGCAAGAGCAGGGCAGTGAGGCTTTTGAAAAATCAAGTATAAAACAACAGGAAGGAAAAATCATGAAGTATATAGATGCACCTAGAAGATAGTAAATATCAGATACTACATAATTAGCAGAATCTACCTGTTGGTTCTTAAATTATAAATGAAGAGATAAAAATTTGATTTTATGCATCTTATTGATGTGAATTTTGATTTTGATATATAGTGGTTAGAAACAAAGTAAAATTTGAATTAAGGCAGAGTGGGGGGGGGGGGGGGGGGGGACGTAATTAATAGTTGAAAACTATCAAAATTTAGTGATGAGCAATTATAAGAGCTATCTTGATAACTAAGAGGGCGGACTCTAGCACAATAGTAAGTGTAACAACCCAGGACCTCATCCAAAATGGCTAGCCGGAAGGTATTATTTGGGTTCCTTAATCTTATATAAGTACCCAAGATCTACCCAGCAAATAACCGATATGAGACTAAACACACGTCCGCACGGGTCCTCACATACTCCCCCCTTTTAAGCCCTAACGTTCTCGTCAGGTTAAGAGTTCAAATCTATTCAAATCTAATCACAAACACCACGATTGGCCCGTGGTCAGCCCCAATGGATCCATGCTACAGTGTTCCCTAGTCCACATAGGTTATGGGCCGGGTCCGCTCTGATACCATTTGCAACAACCCAGGACCTCACCCAAAATGGTTAGCCGGAAGGTATTATTTGGGTTCCTTGATCCTGTATAAGTACCCAAGATCTACCCAGCGAATAACCGATGTGCGACTAAACACACACCCGCACGGATCCTCACATACTCCTCCGTTCAAACCCTGACATCCTCGTCAGGCTAAGGGTTCAAATCCATTCAAATCTAATCACAAACACCACGATCGGTACGTGGTCAACCCCAATGGATCCGTGCTGCAGTGTTCCCTAGTCCACATAAGTTATGGGCCGATTCCGCTCTAATACCATTTGTAACAATCCAAGACCTCGCCCAAAATGGTTAGCCGGAAGGTATTATTTGGGTTCCTTGATCCTGTATAAGTACCCAAGATCTACCCAGCGAATAACCGATGTGGGACTAAACATACGCCCGCACGGGTCCTCACAAATCAAGTCCTAATGTGATTAGGAATTGGAAAATCCTAGGGCCCTCATCTATAAATAGGAGGCGTGTGAGAGCCTTCTTTATGAAATTCCTCCCCACGACTCCACCCTCTTCCTCTCCTATTTCTCCACGACAGCAAGAGGAGACCTTTCTCCTCTCTCACGGCAGCAAGATGAAGGCCCTTCTTCTTCCTCTAAGGCGTTGGATAGAAAAGAAGAAGAGGCAAGGGAAGCTCACTCCACACGGCAGCAAGGAAGAAGGAGTTCTTCCTCATGCCAAGCCCCCTTCTTCCTTCTTCCCACGACAGCAAGATGGTCCTCTGCATCCTCTCCTTCCACGACATTAAAGCAAGGAAGATCCACGATTAAAGCTACCTCCATCTCTCTCTTAATTGCGAGCAAGGTTGAAGAAGAAAGTGTTCTTCTTCAAAGAGGTATGCTGCAGATTTTTATCTTCCAATATTATGATAGTCATGGAAGGTCTTTGAAAGGAGCTAACACTCCGGTAAGACCATGTCTCCGATGATTAGATCCTCTTGTGGATACATGTAGAGGCCGGATACGTGTGCAGCTTAACCAGGAACGTAGAAAGATCATCAGGCTGCAATGTTCTACACTTGTAGAATTTTTGAAGATGAGATTTTCAAATCTATAACTTCTTATTTTTGTTTCAGTTTTATGAATCTTAATCAAACCCTCCTCAGATCCTAATCTTCTCTTCCTAATCCGTTCAAAGATATTCTGGATTTGGATCCAGAAAAATTTTTAATTCTACGATCCGAGGCATGTTCACGCGATGAACGATGTCCCGTGCGAATTCCGCTGTGAATGTCGTATCGCACGGGGCGTATCTCAGTAGTGGTATCAGAGCCATGGTTCTAGGGAGTATGATTAGGACTCAAGGATTGATTACCATGTTTTTAATCTGATTTTTAAAAGAATTATGCTTGCTGGATTTTCTGCGGGTTGAAATTTTAGGTTGCTGAAATTTTCAACATGCAGATTTTTATTTGCTTTGATCTTGCAAATTGTTTTTGAATTGCAATTACATTACAATGTTTAAAATCAATTAACGCATGATCTGAAATGTAGAGGAAGCATAATAGATTAAAAGTTACAGATCTGAAAAGTTATAGATGATATGCTTGTGGTAATAATAATGTTCATACTTATTTAAGGTTATGTTTAAAACAATGTATGCATGAGATGTATGTATTAGTTAAACAAAATTTATTTGCATGAGATGTAAATAAAATCTTTAAACAATAGGACGTTTACATAAGATGTAAACTGAAACAATTATGTTATTTACATAAGATGTAATCACATAATATATGAAAGGGTTTCATAATTGCATGGGATGTAAACTTGAACCAATGTGATATTTACAAAAGATGTAAATCGAATAACATATGGTATGGGGTAGATTGTTACATTTGATGTAAATTCCAAGAGACATAAAACCTTCCTAAATCAATTGAGAGTGAACGATACATTGAGTTAGCCATATTTGATTAATTGATCTAATTGGTGTCTAGGAAAGCTCAAATGTGGTTACTTAATTAGGACCTTACTCTCTAAGTAAGGGAAGCTTCCCACCTGCTTACCTAATCAATTGATCGATTACCTTCTATGGAAAGCTCAAAGTTCGAATTACTAAGATCTGGTTACCCAATATTAAGTCGATTGATCTTCCACCGTAATAGAGTTGCTACGATCTTTCTAGCGTTGATTAGTCTCGGCTGGATACAGTGGGCTAGTTGCATCGGGGGATTGAACCTCTCTATTGATATGAGATGTTGTGGGATAAAGATGGGTTTGGGCTCCAATAAATGTTAGGTGAGGACCCAATCACAACTTTATTTCCACGAGATATATGGTGGGTCTGACTTAACTAAGGAACAGGTCCAATAACTGTTAGGTAAGGTCCTTATGACTTGGAGACTAGGTTAGCTCAATTTGCTTATGAAGCATTGTACAAGAGTTGTACACTCATCGTCTATATGTCTCCAATAACTGTTAGATAAGGTGACATATAGATTGGTGGGACCGCAGCACCCTACTTGAAATCCTAAGTCGTGGGTTTCCGTATCTTTACCAGGGGAGTGTGAGAGATTCGAGAAATAGTGGGAGAATTTGATCCAATTTTATTTTAAAAGTTCCTAAAATAAATTAATGTCAAATACAAATTTTTAATTAGAATCCTTACTCTCTGCAGATGTCAATGGCTTCCAACCTAATAGCTTGAATTCTAGATAACAATAGGTTGATCGGACCAAACTACAAAGATTGGCCCCGCAACTTGAAGATCGTCTTGAGTTGCGAAAAAATAGCTTATGTTCTTGACCATGAACCTGGTGTTACCAGTCCATGCAACCAATGAGCAGCGTGAGACGCATGCAAAATGGTTGGATGACGACAATAAGGTTAGGTACTACATTATGGCATCTATGTCCAACGAATTGCAATGTCAGCATAACTCTAAGACGGAGGTACCTCCAAGCTCAACAATTTTGGTCTCACCTTGATCTCCAAGAAGAAACACTAAGTTAGAGAGAGATAGAATGAGAGAGAAATAGAAGGATATAGATAGAGATACAGAGAAAAAGTGATAGAGAGCAAAAAGATGGGGTCGACCCTATGCCAAGTAGAGCTGATCAAAATTCGAACCGGGCCGGGCTCGGATCGGGCTCTACAACAGAAATTAGGCCCAATGGCTATGCCCAAGCTCGGCCCGGCCGAACTGTTGGACTTAAATTTTTGTCCAGGCCCGATCCGACTTTATAAATCTGGTCCCAGGCCCGACCCGACAGGTCCGATGTTTTCTTTATTTGAAATTTGAAAATGGCACAGAATGGTCCAACAGCTTAATGGGCTCTCTAAAACTGGATGTATTATGGTGTTTTATATATAAAACACGGGTTAGGCTGGGCCATTTTTAAAAGTTTCCAAGCCTGACCTAACTTTTTGTCGGGCCGCTTTTCCTGCCAAGACCCGACCTATGGGCCTTTTTTTTTAACTCACAAGCCTGAAAAATTCTGGGTCGGGCTAGGCGGGCGAGAAGGTCCATGATCAGCTCTAATGCCAACCATCCATTTGATATAGAAGCTCAGAGGGAAAGTGGGTAAGAGAGAGAAAATGAGGATGGGAGGAGGGGGGAGGGCAGATGCAAAGGGCCGTTGCCTATGGTCTCCGATGAGAGGGAATAGGGGATGGCCTTGTGTTGTCCCCAAAGCATCAAAGAAGGAAAGATGAAGGGAGAGAAAAAGAAGAGGATAAGAGGGACTCGATGATCGATAGTAGGCTGCTGCGATGGCATGTGTCACGCCCCGAACCCATCATCCGGGTCCGGTACGCGACCGGCCGCATGATCCCTAAAGTAGAACCCTAAAGATCATGCAAGGCC
>JAOXJJ010000481.1:3300269-3333546 GCA_025769935.1 Phoenix roebelenii
GGGGGGATTATATGATCGATCCTATTTTTCTCTTCTTTTTGTACAATTGTTGGAGCATAATACTGTACTTCTATTTGTTTAGCTATGATTTTTTTGGTAAAAGAAAGGCATGCATGGATTTCTCTCGTGAGATGCTCACTTGTTTCATATTTTTTGTTGTTAGATTTCATAAATATGTTTTCTTGTTTATGATCTAATATTTAATAAGAGAAGATGACGGGAAAAAGCCTGGGCATCCTTTTGCTCTTTCTGAAGTCTTTTTTGGTGGGCAGTTTGTGGCCTAGCTATCTCATTCAATTCAAGTCGGATTGTGGATTAGAAGGTGAGGGGAAGCAAGCCTATGGTTTGGAGGTTAGGTAATCAGTCTCAATAAAGGATGGGACAAATATCTGAACAGGCGATGCCATCAATGGCATCATCTTTGGCACAAAATGACTACGTTACCCCACCCCAACCACATGAATCATGGGCCACTCCATTAAATCAAATCCAGTTTGTGCTCGATGCATCTCCCTTTGTCCGCTGTTGTGTCAAAAGCTGAATTCAATGATTTCATCTCTTGGTGGCAATCTATCAATAGATCCTTATGAGAACTTGGTCCAAAGGTTTAATTCAACTAAATAAGCTTACCAATATCATGTTCTACACATAGCCCTTCATCCGGTGCTGCGTCAATGCTTAATGATGACTCGTCCTCTGCCAGAAGCGACGGGACTCTCAGGAGAACTGCTCTTACGTCAAGTGGCTCAGCAACGTATCAGAATATCTTGTTCTCTACTTTAGTGGTTGAATAATATCATCCATGTTGAACCCTGAAAAAGAATTCAGAGATTTGATTTGATTAACTAATAATATGACCGGATCTTAAACACGTGTTACTTAAGTAATTAGCATGAGTTATGGAGCTTGGTGGGCTGCTCACAGGTTTGATTAAAGTTGAACGAAGCCATACAATAGGCGCGCAAGTTTTAATTGGAGCACATGAAGTTTATTGAGGATAACTTTATTCTTTCAAAAGTGCATTGGTAAAACAAGGGGTTCTTTTACCATCGAAATCACAAGGGCATAAATTTCTAATTCCGTGGTTCATTGGAAGAACAGACAATGGATAATATTAGCCATCAAATTCACAAGCACATTGAAAAAACCAAGAAACCAAGGAATTGACAAGCATACATGCATGGTCGCCCACTCATGCATGCATGGACACACGTGTATGAATGTGTATGCTAAGCTGCCTGCAGGTACATAAGTACATGCTTGCACTCAAGTGCACATTTATATGTATGAGCACGTATATTAAAATATGTGCACAAACAAAAATGTTTATAAAAAAATGTTGGATCTATCAAAGAATTTTAAAAGTCCGTCAGTTCTTATGCAAATTGGGTATAGCAAAAATTATCAAATTTTCTCTCGCTGCAACTTGCATATATGCATGCAATAGCCTTGATTTTTAGGGCTCGTGGGTTGGCTTAGAGTGGTCAGGCTCAACTTGACAGCGCCCAGCTAGCCCTTGGGCTTATAGAACAGCTCGAAGAGGCCAAACCGAACGCCACCATACCCTATGGCACGATGCAATGGAGAAGAAGACTCTGATAGGAGTCTATAAGATTCAAACAATTCAAGCAATTCGAGTTCGACTAGAATTCTAAGATTTTGCCTATTTAACTCCTCCTCCATTGCAATCCGCCCACAATGAGTCCAAGATTCATCACCGATCTCGACGATCCTTCTTCGAGTCTTCTCCTTGATTCGTTGTCAGAAAGTCTCGTTGGACTGAGGTATGAGTTCTCCATCTTCTCCTCTTTCTTCCTTTATTTTTTTGGATTTGAGTCGACGATCGCTAGAGCTTCATACGAAACAAAGCACCCCTATTTCGGCCATGATTAGCCGCCACCGACCGTCGAGTTTGGCCGAGGTTGCGATCACTTGAGGACACCGTCGGGTGGGCAGCTAGGCCATCATGGTTGCCACCTCTTGCTGACAAGGGAAAAAAAGAAGAGAGACGGAAAAAAGATTCTTCCCTTTTCTCTATTGTTTGTCTCTTTCTATCTCCTCTCTCTATTTTCTCTCTCTAGAAGATCTATGAAACTCTGAATCGGGTCTGGTCAACCCAATCTACAAACACGAGTTGACCCTTAGAAAAAGGCCTTGAACTGCCTTGGTGCCTAGGCCACCTACTGAACCGATCACTCCGGCATTTTTAAATGTCCTTGAAACCTCCGTTGATGAACAATGTTGATTGATCTTAGCCCTAATTGAGTCGAATTCATTAAGTGTATCATCTAGAATGGACCCACATGAAACCACCTTACGCTCGGCCAAGCCTTCTTGAATCATTTACTTAAAATTATGAATTAGAAATTAATTTCATTATTAATATTTCAAATTGATCTAGCGAAATCACCTAGCGAAGTCTAACGGCTTAAGACAAAAGAAGTATATATCTTATACTCCTTATTTTTCAAATGACCATATTTTTCATGCATAAAATTTGCTTGTGGAAATATAGCGCTTTTTCATAAAATTATGGATCAACATATATGTTATGAAAATCATACCTTATTATGAAAAATAGTTTCATAAATATTTTTATAAACATAGCTTTGTTTGTGAGATATGAATCAGATCATGCCATTTAGTATTTTTCATCTATGTATATGTATGTTTTAAGAAAAAGATATAAAGTTTTTAACTGTTCTTAGGGATGCTATGACCGCCCCTAGAAATGGAGGCCAATCGACATCCTGGACTAGTATCCAACAAAAATAGCACTTTGCCAATAGGTTAAAATTAGTAACGAATGTGAACTATAATACCTTGTCGATTACGAAGATGGCCTTATCATGAGTTATAGTGACTATAACACAAATATCTGTGAGCAATGTTTTGATCCATGATAGAATTAAATAAATGATAATTTACGAATTTATTTGCAATATAAATAAAACTATATTTATGAAAGATAGATGATTTGTTCATGCATGATTTGTTTTATGACTTAATATAGTGTACTATAAAATGCTTATTTTGAAATATTTGTTATTTTTCTTAAATGATGCATTCACATAAAAAATATATGCTTGATCCAGTAAGGTAGAGTAAGGTTCACTTAATGAGCTATGTTGCTCATATATCTTTATTTTATTTTTCTCTCTCCAAACAAATAGAACTGAAAGGAACGGATGGTGCATATTTGGAGTTCGTGTAGCAAATTTGGCGATTTTGTAGAAAAATTTTAGTATTTTAAGTTGACTATGAATTTGTAGTTAATAAGTTTTTAAATATTGAGAATTATGGATTTGGTATTTATGTTTTAATTTAGATGCTCTAAACGAATGTTGGTTGTATTTAATGAATAATCAATTTAGATTCCTATTTATTCAATATATTTGAGATAGATTTAAAATCTAAGGTATAATATTTGGCTTCGTGTTATACCTCTTAGTAGTACGGCCATATCATACTCCGAATCTGGGGTATGACAATGTGAAAGAGAGGTTTTCAGTTTGGAATATGCTTAAGTCCATGGTGTCATAAAACATAGCGTTTGATGAAGCCAAGTGAAATGGTTGGTGGAAGGCACCCGAGCGAACTTTCTTAGCAATTTTTGAGTTACTGTAGCATTACTCTTTGAGTACAAATCGGATAGATGGCATTCTTAGTCTCCCAATTATTTTTAAAAAGAAAACATAGATTTTCTTCGCAGACTTCATATAAAGTTTGTCTTGATTCAATGAACCAAGGCTAAGAAAAAAAAATCAGAGAAGTGACAAGCACCCTATCATTTTATATTTGTACAATCAGCAAGACAAATTAAGTTTCTTATTGGCATCCATGTAATTTTAATTACTTGTCACGTTAATTGTTGCACCATGTCTAAACACGTGTGATGAATCTGTGGAACAGACACAAGTGGTGGAATTTTATTGGTAAGAGGATTACAAAGATATGTCTTTAACTTTGACATGCATAAGTTCTGAGATCATGGATCAAATAAAAATATAACCTTTTCTCTTGTTCTAATCTGCGTCGTGTTCTTCGCCATTTCTCTTGCTTCCGCCATGTGTATGATACAGCATCAAGATAACTATCAAATCAAATTATTTATAAAGTCATCGAACACGACAAAAAGTAAACCATCAATTAATAGCTAAGACAAAGCCTCGTGACAGATTTCTTGTGATATAAATTGTTGATTCATATATGGCTCTTGAGAGAAGACTATCGAAATCGAGTGCAATTAAAAAAGGATCGAGGATTTCCTCGACAAAATAAAGAAATTAAGTTCCAAGGGAGGGTCAGTAGCCAGCTAGGTTTCAACAACATTACGATATTGACCATCATAGTGAATTCTTCATTCAATCTTTGATTATTTAAATTGATCATATGATGTCTTGCTTTTTAAGATAAAAAAATAGACATCCTTCTTTCGACAAGGTTAGGTAGGAAGATGCTTCCATGGTCCATTGATACACCACCTTCTTACGACCCTTTCCAAGGAAATTTTAAATGAGAAAAATGCATCAGAGTACTTTGGTTCTCCCACCAACATTACATGACTGATTATGACAGCAGACCCTTTTCAAACGACCTGGACCGGGCCTTAATTGGGTTTAGGGGAAATCTGGGTCGACTGCCATGTTGTGTTTGATCTCTGGCGATTGAAAATTTTATACCTACTCTTGGTTTTGATCATCAATTTATATTTATCCCTTGGCCATGTATAAAACAAAACAAACTGCATATAGAACAGCCTTAGATGTGTGCAAAAAGGAATCATAAGTAGCAGTCAAACAAGAAATTGGGTGTTAAATCCGCCGGAGTTTATATTCATGATTTGAGGATCCACTTCATTTGGGTTCAACTCCAATTACAGACTACATTCAACCCATGGACCTATGTTATCAGCCAAACCTAACTTTTTAAGCAGATGAGTTTAACACTAATTTTGAGCCAATTTAGGGCATGTCTCCCTGCAAAACACCTTTTCAAGGGAAGCTGATCTAAACCTCTCTGTAACCTAAAACAGATGAGTTAAGCTAAACCAAATAGAAAACTTTATAGTGGAGGTGAAAATAGATCATATGATTTTTATCTAAATCTGTTTTTGTATATGAATTCAACTAATAACCATACCTGCATCCATATCCATCAATGAAAAACAAATATGGATATGGATACATATCCGAATATTAGATTCTATTTATAAACCTATTTAATTTTGTGCATTACTTATTAACTTTAAAGAAAAATAAATAACTATATTAACATGCTATTAACTTGATCTACTTTCCACTTAGTAACAGTTTTGATTTCTAATTATAAAATTTAATTATCCGGCTTATTTTGGTATTTATATCTAAACTTCCATCTTCTATCCATATTTGGATAAAACAAATATGAATATTTTTTTTATCCGATTACTTTATTTGTATTTATTAAATAAAATAAATGTAAATATAAATATAAATATATTAGCATGGGATCCGCATTTAACTCAATTTTAGTTGCCCCACTCCACCGGAGCCCACCTAAAGTCATACCAACATATCCTCTTTCCCTCTCTCTCTCTGTTTCTCTTCCTCTCTCTCTTTTTTTTTTTTTTGGTACAACTCTTCCTCTCTTCATGGCCGGTGGTTACATTTACCACCTAAAGTCACACCAACTTATTCTCTTTCTTTTTTTGGTACAACTCTTCCTCTCTTCATGGGCGGTGGTTACACTTACACGTGCGGCCGGAGTTCTGTCCCTTCCTTAAATTCATGGAGGCCCCACTCGGACTTGGTGCCCTGCACTCCAAAGTATTCAAAGGCCTCAAGTCTCCCCCTTCTTGCTCTTTCCCTTGTTTGAGGTTCCGTTTTTGAATTCTGAAGCGTACGCCTCCTGGTTCAACCTAACGCCTCCTCTCGTACCATCCTTGTAAATTTCCTTCTGTCGCTTTTCCTACTTGAATGTTTGGAAGTTCACCACGAGGGATGACAACTACCGATCTCCCTCTTGGATTTGCTACGCCAACCGTCTCGTTCCACCTAATTTCCCGTTATGAAAAACCGGAAAACCATGCATAAAATTGGGGATGGGACTGCCTGGAAAGAACAGCAGCGACATGACACGTATCAAACTATCTTGCTTGTTTGCGATGAATGGTTTTAAGACTTTTTTTGGAACGCTTGGGTCTACTTCCACTTTCGAGCGAGGAAAGCATGGTCTGCGTTAGCCCAAGATCACAGGAAGCAATGCGAGAGTAAAGCTTTCGAGATTCACATACTTTCCATGCATCAGATTAACAAGTCTGTGGGGCAAATAGGATCACAATCTCAGCCAGATTTTTCTGCTCTAACAAGGAAGGTAGCAATTGAGATTAACAATATTGGCATCACCTTGAAGGGTTTTGAGCCTTTAACAAGAGCAGCAGAAAGGGCTATCGATCATTGGTTGCACCCTTCTTCCACAAAGGGAAAAGCTTCGTGTTTGAAATCTTGGAGATTGTTTCCTTGAGTGTTTGACAAGGATAATCTGTCACCATTTTAATGAAACCATTAGCGGCGCTTCCACCATTATCGTTGACAAAAAAAAAAAAACACTTTTAATTATACAATTGTTCGACAGCAAAAATTACTCAATGCCTTCATCAAAAAACAATTTTACAATGTCGGCACTGTTAGCAAGATTTTATTTTTCTTTTTATCTTTTTACAAAAAAATATATATAATGAAAATGAAGGTAATGAAATAATCATTCATTAAACTCAGGAATCCAAGCATCAGAAAAAAAAAGAGCAGCCTAGAGCATAAAAGTGGGAAAAAAGTATATAGGAACAGTTACAATGACTAGTTAATGCTTGTCTAGCAAGCAGATAAGTTAAAACAACAGGTTCATGGATTTGTTTAGGCAAACATGCAACCATCTGGTTCAATATTTTATATAGGTGATACAGTTAAAATTGGAATCAGATTGGCTGGATTCTCATTCAGCCGGTTGCTGGTTCACTTGTTTCTGGCTTATATACTTCCATGTGTTTTTCTATCATTATAGCACTGACTTCTTAGTTAATTAACACTGGTCCATTCAGATCACTGAGACTGCGATTGAGGCTAACTCTTAAGATTTTAATAACATAAAAGATTTACGATCAGCTCACCTGTTTCAATGTTAGTAGTTAAGATGTTGTGAATGTAAAGGAGTGGAGATATCTCAGGCTCTTCGTAAGATGTTGAGGCTTACATATTAATTTATAGAACAGTTGACATTTCAGCAACCAAAAAAATATTCACATATTGTTGTACACCCTTTCGTCATGATTGTTCTACTCAATCCCAAGCTTATCTAGAACAGCCATTCATCAGGTTGCCGTCCTCAACGTAATCGTGTTTGGTGCCTTATTATAAAAGTATGATAAGTTTGGCATGACACAAGCCTTAGTGATCATTATCCTAACCCCTGAGGATCATTCTTCTTGTTCAAGGCTACCTGACGACGTCTTTTTGCAATCTCTTTCAAAGAATTTTTAACGTCTTAGATGGTGGCATTAGCAGTCTAAAGAATTAGCTTCGTCCAAGTTGGCTTCTAATGATCATTTGCATGTAGGTGGGCATGGGCAGGAGAGGATACGTGTGGAAGATGTCTGCTGGGAATTTACTCGTCTCTTTCCTCTTTAATTTCAGATAGAAGGTTTGCATGGACTCTTCCTAAAGGAGTTCTTGTGTTGAAGCACGGTCTCTCTGTAGGATATAATTTCTCCTGTTTTAGGCTGCAGTCCAGTTTGTCATTTCGTCTGGCTGCCTAAATTCTGTGGAGGAGCCTACTGATTTGGTGTCCATGGTGGAAGCTACTGGCTGTTCTTTCCATGGTTTCTAATTTTGAGGACTTGGAAATTTAGCACAATACACCGGCAACACTTGCGGACTGGTCTTCTGCGGCTAGGCCTCTCTTTGTACGTTTTTGGGTTGTGAGGTTTCAGATTCAAGACTAATGAAAGTGCATACCAATGAAAGTATTAACAATGTGATCAAACCATATTATTGTTAAAGGAGTTTTTTTTGCAAGAATACCCTTCTAAAAATTGAAATTTATGTGAATACTTTTTTAAAATTTACTTTTATTTATGTATTCTCATAAAATATTATTTTTGCATAAATGATCCTAATATAACAGTTCTTCTAGCATCATTAATAAAAATCATATTTATTTTAATTTAAAATAAAATATAATTTTAAAATTATTTTTTGTTGCTCATGGCGATAGCCTTATAATTTTTTTTTGCACATCTACCCATTAAGAATATTTTAGTTATTTTAATTTAAACCCGTTAATTTTTTAACGGCATTAGATAGCGTGGATATATATATAAAAATAAGGATAGAATAGTAAGACAAATATTTTAAAAAGGTATATATCTAAATATTAATTTTAAAAGGATATTTATATAAAATTTAATATTTAGGAGAGTATTTATGTAAAAAAAACTTTGTTAAAATAGGAAGAGGCTTATTTTATTCCGGCCAATAGACTGCTTTCCCAAAACCTATTTTGCCAAGCCGCCGAGTTTGCTCGAACTCAAATTGAATACCCGTCCTGAAAACCAGAATTGAGATTTGCTTTTATATATTTAGGAAAAATGCTTCAAGGTGCGAGTTATATATGCATACAAAATGTTCATCAGATTCACAATTTATTGATTTGGCAACTCCATAATCAACGAGATTTAGAGATTTACTTATTTATAATCAGTTTGTCCATAATCGAGTCTAACACTAAACTGCGACACTCAAGAGCAGCCAGGTTGATCGCCCATTCTACTATTACCAGCAATTATTATTATTATTATTATTATTTTTCAATCAATGAACGCGCATGCGAAAGAAACATTTGAGAGAAGGTGGCTGCAGTTACTGATCCTTCGCAAATAAAGCTTTCGAAAACACATTCTCAGACTTGTATGGTAGATATTATGATGGACCTCCATCTTAGTTCTTCGAAAGTTCTATCTTTTTGTAGTTTTCATAGGATTCATATAGGGACATCTTCTTCATATCCTGTGAGGATCCGTGCGGGCGTGTGTTTAGTCCCACATCGGTTATTCGTTGGGTAGATCTTGGGTACTTATACAGGATCAAGGAACCCAAATAATACCTTCCGGCTAGCCATTTTGAGTGAGGTCCTGGGTTGTTACAAATGGGACCCAGCCCATAACCTATGTGGACTAGGGGACACTGCAGCACAGATCTATTGGGGCTGACCACGGGCTGTTCACTGGGTAGATCTTGGGTACTTATACAGGATCAAGGAATCCAAATAATACCTTCTGGCTAGCCATTTTGGGTGAGGTCCTGGGTTGTTACATATCCCATCTTGCATAATAGACTGATATGCTTAAATTAATTGTTCCATGCAAGTATGCAACGCAAGCATCTAAAGCTGGAGGCAGTAGGCCATCACCTGCTGACATCCAAGCACACTGATTTGTGGGTAACGCAAGAAAATATTGAAACACAAGATGGGATATGAAGAAAATGTTGTCGACCCAGGTTTCCAGATTTTCCCAAAGGGAATTCCAAATCAATTAGGGCAAAGAAGAAATACAAGGAGAAGAGCTACTACTTATAAAAGTCAGTTGTTGGTGAACAGCGCAATGACGTATTCACACAAACTGCCGTTCAGCACTTGTAGATGCACAACAGATGGAAGTTTCAAAGCCTTGCCAAACAAGTCAAGGTTTTTACCATCTTAATAAAATATTCTAGTAGTATTTCTTCATTTAAAGCAAAAGAAAATGGAGAAACCTGGTCCATTATTAAATATTTTGTTTGCCGATTCCCATGGATGCATTTACACTCAACTGATTTAATTTATCCGATTTACACTCAACCGATTTAATTTATCCGATTTACCGAAAAGAAAAAGGAGAAAATTGGCAGCATCTCAATCATGTGAGCAATAAAAATCATACTACAATATTGGTGAGAAGTGATTCAGTTCCAAACAAGTTGCTAAATTATCATGGCATATAGCTGGCTGGTAGAAGAGGCAAAAGGAGAAAATACTGCGATTGAGCAAGAAAACTTTATTAATTCATTGAAAAAAAATGTGTGTGAGAACAAGAGAAATCTGGTCTCTTCAGGAGGGCCTTCTTTGCAGCCTCAGCTGCAGGCATGTCTGCTTCAATGTCGAAAGAATGGCATCAATATCAGCTTCTTAAAGCTGCCAAAGACCATGTTCTCTCGTCATCATCGCAGCACTTTCTATATTCTGCCCCCCACTGTCAGCCACGTTTTGAGAGAGAGGAAAAAGAGAGAGCAAGAAAACAAAACAAAAAAAAAATGTTAGTTTTTTAGATGCAATAACATGTCACACAGATTGTAATCAGAAGGACTTTGAAAGCTAGTCAGACATGAGGCGTTGAAAAAGTTGAGCTCCATCCACAGATTGTAATCACACACACGATAGAGTAGTAGAAGGTACAGCTAACCTTCATATTAATGAAAAAGAAAAGCATTCTGGTTGAAAATGATATGGTTTTGCTAAGATAGCAAGTTTAGCTATCGTCCTATAGAAGCCATGTCTGGTGGGTGCACGCATCATTCAATTTGTAAAAAAAAAAAAAAACGAAGAGCAACCATAACAAGGAATGCAGAAGTTACAAGGTCAAAACCTCATGATATATTAAATGCAAGGAAAATTTAGCAATATCTATTGATTTTGGTTTGTTAGCATACTTGTGATAAGCCGAAATCAAAATAAATGCTAAATGGCTCTTTAAAGGCACAATTACAGGCATGCATATGCAGATGAGCATCTATCAGCATCCTTGGTCAATTAAGGGTTGACCGTCGAAAGCAATTGTTCTTCCTTCACAAAACAATCTCCTGGTAGGGGCATCAGGGAAAAGTAAAAACAGCTAGCATGCGTTACTACCACCATACTAAGTCCCTTGAAATGCAGTATGAAAATAAAATAGGCCTAATGTTGAGCAAACTGATGAGCTCACTGAAGATGGTAATACTTCTGCTCCCAGAACATTCATTAGAAGGGCATTGTTGAAAACCTAAACTGGAAGAAATGCTAATGCTTCTAATAATCACTTGACGTTCCATAGCTAGATGTCTGTACGATCGATGCGGTCTCTATAGACACCACTAATTAGCATGGGTTGATTAATCTTACCAATGTTTTTCATCAAACCCCTAAGGCCATGATAGGACAATGAAAATGATAAACATGTTTACTAATGATGTTAACCACAAAAAGTTCCCTCTAAATTAAAGGAAATTATAATCTTTTCCGGACTCGGTTCAAGCTACGCATGACTAATCCAAATCAGTGAAGGCCTAACTTCCAAATGGATGATCCTCCCAGAAGGTGCATCACAAGAAACTTTTAGCAGAGTTCGTGCGAGCTAGCCAAATGTGTTTCATTTGAAGCATGCTATCAATGGAGATTATCCATTTCACCAACCATCGTGGAACATACTTGCTTCCCACTGTGATGCAACATGCAAGGCTCATGGAAGAAATGTCAAGACAACAGAAGAATTTTCAAAACCAAATAGACTTTAAACAAAGTTGAGGATGGTAAATTTCCATTAATGGTGGTCCTACATCAAGAATTAATTGCCATGTATAAACTTGTATCTCTTGTTATTCAGAAGAGACACAGTGGTCCATTTCACGTACTAGCACAGTTTCTCCGTGGTGGCCAGAACTGTACCCCGGAGATGGGGGGATGCACCTTAGGCCGGGTGGGACCAAAGCGCACATACAAACCCCTAGAGAGAAATATTGATTCGGCTCCAATGAAGCAATTAAGTCTGAAAGAGTGGCGTTGGTAAAAAGGAAACCAAAATTTTCCACAAGAAAGAGGAGGAATGCTGAAAAATTTTTAAAAAAATAGAAGCTCCGAGGACTGGAAAATGCTTTAGTTGACAAGTTTTAATAGGAACAAATATAAAGATAGATTTATAAACCCAATCCCTAAGGAAACCAAAATTTTCCACAAGAAAGAGGAGGAAATCAAACAATCACAAACATAGATTCAGACTGCACTGCGACTTCCAAGATACAAAAGTTGCATGTGCCCATGTATGACCAGTCGTTAACCACCCTGGGGAGCACAAACATACATGAAGCACAAGCCTGCTCACTACATTAAAATTTTCCAGTTTCGCATATTTGCATTATAATCCTTGCACAAGCACAGAACATACAAACTTCAAAAGAAGCATAGACAAGCATGACGTTGATCAGAGGAAGAAAATTGTGGAAGACGGAATGAGTGAAAAATAGATGCAGAAGCACAAATAACGAGGATTAGTAGCAAGAAGAGCAACATACCCACTGATCAAAGAGACTTTCAGGGTCTATCCTAAAATGACAGAATAAATTTCACCATATTTCATAAATATTGCACCAAAAAAACTTTTCGTTAATGAAGTTCAAGCTTTCATGTATTTACAGCATGACATGATGATGGATGCTAAACAAGTATAATTTTACAGCAGGGAAGGTTGAAACAGCCCAAAATGAAATATAACTAAAATATCATTGGTCCAAAGAGACTAAATCACATTATCCACGGAAAATAACATAATGACAAGTAGATGAGCCAAGCTCAAGTAATCACGAAATATAATCAAAACACAACACTGCTAGCATCATACCTATTTTAAAATGAAAGAAAATATGGATTTACAATGCCAGGTTTTGTGAAAGAAAACCATGCAGCACTAATAACATCATATTGTTCTTAAGTAGAATATTACGAAGATGTAACTCTAAAAGATCACAATATTAGCTTTTGCATTTTATAACAGAATGAAAGAGACACGTTCAACATAATCCAAATACTAAAATTACATGTCTTAAAATTAGAATTGCTACTATGTTTAACCAAAGAGAAACTCCGAAATACAAATGACACCATAAGTTCATTATTTATTTTCTTTATATTAGGCAGTGTACTCTTTTATCTTTCGTTCTACATTATTGTTGTACAGGCAATTAATAGCTATATGTATCAGGTCATGATATCACATCTCCAGTCAATTAGAATCATAAAATTTGGTATAAAATTATCCCTTCTCCCTCCCTTGTGTCAAAATGAAAATGAAAATGAACCCAAATAAAGGGTTTTGGAATCCTTGTATAGCCCAGTGCCAGCCCAAACTAGTCCACACCTACCAGATCAAACTTTCCATATAAGCCAGTACGGGCAACATGAAACTTATCATAGAATACATGGGCACACATTACATATCACACATCATGGACCAGCACACCAACCCACGCTTTCTTAAACAGCTGGAGACTGCATTAAGGAAAAATATAATATTAAGGAAACAACAGAGTAGCAGGCATCAAGTGATACACTAGATGCAAAGCTCAACAATTTAAGATTGAATAGGATATAAATTAAGTTAGAATTAAAAGCAAACATGAAAACAAAACCAGATGAGACTATGTGTACAAAATGTCTGACTGAAATTTTTAAAGATCACATCAAAAAAAAAATTAAAACCGAAGCGAAACAGCTCGGCTTCAAGTGAATACAATCAAACCTTCCAAAACCGAAGAGGAGACAGCCCAAGGCCAGGCAAAGGTAAATAGAAGATACCCGTAGTGGAAAAAAAAGACAAACCAAGTACATAGCTACAAATATAAGAGGTGTTGAGATATCACAAAATATACACAGAAGATGAAGCTACCAAGTTGCATAACTCAAATCTCCTTCTAACACAGAATGCAAACCAGAAGTTAATCAGCATGGATAGAAGCCTAATTGTCTTGCAAAGCCTAATTGTCCTGCATTTTTAGGACCTTTTCCTATGTATTTTTTTTTGACATTTGCAGATTTACCCGCAAGAACAGACAAATGGCAATCCAATACTCGCATCCCTGTAAAAATGAAATGAAATATACTCAAACAGACTAGCAAGGCCCCTAAACACAAGTACAAGTTGTTGGAACTATCATGATCAAAACACATTGCAGATCTTCAATACATATTCTGAGAAGTGATAAGAGGAATAGCATGGGTTCACACCATACAAGAACATTTGCCTGCAAGTTAGCAACCTTCCCTTTTTGAGCGACATGAAGGGCAACATCTGGATGAAAGCTTGGATTTCAGCAGAGAAGAAATGATCACATATTTTGGGCAAAAGAGCATTTAAAAGGAAAAAAACTTTGCAAGAAAGTCACCATATTGCGGGTCCATATACTTTTATCTTCCGAGAATATGAAGGGTGCATGTGGCCCGTGTTTTCTGATTTTATTGGGTGTATTCGTACTCGCATTGTATGATTAACCCATTAAAAAAAAAGAAAAAAGAAAGAAAATAAATGGTGCATATGGCCTACAAGGGTATGTGTCTCTCCTACTTCCCCTTGCCCAAGAAATGTAACTGACCATGTCAAAATTTTACATACGATGAGACTTCTATCTCCTTTCATCTTGGTTAACTGAGGATCCTACTATAATCATTCTCTATGTTACAAACCTATATGTTTCCTCTCATGGCGAGTAACATATCTCTGGTACGAGCCCAAGAGCTGTATCGGAAGGGTGGTGTGGTAGAGAGAATAGAAATGAAGTGGGTAAAGGTGAATGCGTGTGGTTTGAGAGACAACAAAGACTGGAGCTAGTTCAAGGAAGCTCCTACCTCCTTTCTTAACAAGTGTTTTGGGTTTTCCTCCTCCCTCAGCCCACTTTCTATTACTGAAATAAATAGATCTCTTGCTCCCGTAGAAGGAGGAAGAGGTTACAACTAACTCAAGATCAAGACCAAGCAAACTAGGGAACTAACACCACTACTCTCATGAATACAATAGTAGTTGACACGTACTGAAACTGCAAAAAAACTATCCTAGACCTTGTAATGAACTCTTGCCTAAGTAGGCGCTAGTCATTGCACTTATGTAGGAAACAAACTATAAACAAATACAAGACACGTAGATGACCACTCACCATGCATGGGACAGCACGTAAGGGAGCAGTAACGTAATGTGGGCATTTTACATTCCCTCCCACTCAGGATCCGGCTCGTCCTCGAGCTGATGATTTGGAAAACTCTCTCGAAGTCTATGGTAGTCCTCCCATGTGGCATTCTCCTCGCCTAATCCCTTCCAACAGACTAAGATTTGTATTACAGCACAATTCCGTTGCTTCACCATCTTTCGTTGCAGGATTGCTTCCGATTCAAGATGTAGAGAGCCCCCTTGATCTGTATCAGACAAATTGGTCTGAACAATGGTATTGTCACCTAGTTTCCTCTTAAGACAGGAAACATGGAAGACTGGATGAACTTTGGATTGAGGAGGGAGCTCCAGGCGATAGGCTACTGTTCCGATCCTTTGCAATATTTTGTATGGCCCAAAATACCGGTGAGCTATCTTAAGATTGGTCCTGAAGTTAACTGATTGTTGCCTGTATGGTTGAAGATGCAAGAATACCCAATCCCCGACGTTGAACTTACGCTCTGTTCGATGCCTATCCGCCATAGATTTTATTCGATCTTGTGCCCTTTTTAGGTTGTCCTTAAGAGTCCGTATGATCTCCTCCCTGCGGCGGAGAGCTTCTTCCACTGCCTCTTCCTTGGTAGTGCCTCGGACATATGATAAAAGCCTTGGAGGAGGAATGCCATACACTATCTGATAAGGAGTCATACCTGCTGAAGAGTGATGATATGTATTATACCAAAATTCAGCCATTGATAGCCACTTGACCCACTCCTTGGGCTTTAATCCACAGAAGCATCTCAAATATTGCTCTAAGCACTTGTTAACCACTTCTGTCTGGCCGTCGGATTGGGGGTTGTAAGCTGATGACATGTTAAGTTCATTGCCCTGCAACTTAAAGAACTCTTTCCAAAAGTTGCTGAGAAACACTGCATCACGATCACTGACAATAGAAATTGGCATTCCATGTAGCTTAAAAATATGATCAAGGAATTACCGTGCTACCGTCACTGTCGTATAAGGGTGAGCTATAGCTATAAAGTGAGCATGCTTTAATAGCCGGTCCACCACCACTAACACAGTTGTTTTGCCTTGTGAATTTGGTAAGCTGTCGATGAAATCCATCAAGATAGAAGTCCAAATATGAGCAAACTGTCTCCAACGGCTGCAGAAGACCAGCCGGATGCACATTCTTTGCCTTAGTACACTGGCAAAGATCACATTCACGGATGTAGTTGCGGACCTCCTTCAGATGTGGCCAGAAGAATTCTCGTTTCACCTTCTGATATGTTTTGTGATAGCTACTGTGGCCTCTAATAGGACTGTTGTGAAAGAATGAAAGAATTTTAGCCTTAAAGGGAAATTGAGGAGATAGATAGAACCTTCCCTTGTAAAATAAAAATCCATTCTTCGTGGAATACTTGCTGGAGTCGACTTGCCCAGCCTGAAGCTTTTGCAGGAGATCAATGACATGTGGGTCTTGGGTCTGCTCGTTCTTCAACTCCTCCAGCCAATTAGCTATTGGCACAGAGATAGCAACAACTTCAGCTTTAACTCTTCTGAAGAGTGCATCAGCCACTCGATTAGAAACTCCACTTCTATACTCCACGGTGAAATCAAACCCAATGAGTTTGGACACCCATTGTTGTTGCATGGGCGTTCCCATCATCTGATCAAATAAGAACTTGAGGCTCCGTCAATCGGTTCTCACCAAGAACTTTCGCCCGAATAGGTAATGCCTCCACTTCCTTACAGCCAAGACCAGCGCCACTAGCTCTTTCTCATAGATGGACAAGAAGAGTTGTTTGCCTTTAAGAGCCTTGCTAAAGAAGGCAATAGGGCATAAGCCTTGTGAAAGCATAGCTCCAATTCCAGTCCCAGAAGTGTCGCATTCCACCTGAAATTCAGCATCAAAGTCCGGGAGGGCTAGTACAGGCGGCCTGATCATGGCTTCCTTCAGTCGATTGAAAGCCCGAAGAGAGTCTTCTATCCACAAGAATAAGTTCTTCCTCAGCCTCTCTGTCAAGGGCTTTGCAATCTTCCCATAATCTTGTATGAAGCGGCGATAGTATCCAGTGATCCCTAAAAATCCCCGCAAGCTCTTGAGGTTCTTAGGTTGTGGCCAATCGACGATGCATTGGATTTTCTCCGAATCCGCAGCGACTCCCTCCTTGGATATGATGTGACCTAAGTATTCAATTAAAGCACTTCCAAAAGTACATTTGCTTCTCTTGGCATACAGTTTATTAGCACGGAGGAGGTTTAATACAGTTCTTAAATAATACAAATGATCCTCCATGTTTTGACTGCATACAAGGATATCATCGAAGAAAACTAAAACAAACTTTCTTAAGAAGGGTCGAAATACCTTGTTCATGAGTCCTTGAAACGTAGAGGGAGCATTGGTAAGGCCAAATGGCATCACCAAGAATTTGTAATGCCCTTCATGTGTACGGAAAGCTGTTTTTGGGACATCCTCTAGCTTCACCCGGATTTGGTGATAGCCCGAACGTAAGTCAAGCTTCGAGAAAACCAGTGCACCATGCAACTCGTCAAGTAACTCTTCGATGATTGGGATGGAAAATTTATCTTTGACCGTTGCTTGATTAAGGGCACGATAATCCACACAAAGCTGCCAAGTTCCATCATTCTTGTGCACCAGCAACATAGGAGAAGCAAAAGGGCTTTGGCTAGGTCGTACGATCCCTTACTGCAGTAACTCGCCCACCAATTTCTCAATTTTCGACTTTTGATGGTGGGGGGTATCTATATGGTCGTGAGTTCACTGGCTTAGTGCTAGGAATAAGAGAAATCTGGTGATCCCATACTCGTGATGGGGGCAAGCCATGTGGCTCTTCAAAGATGTTTGTATAGTGGGTTAGTAGCTCCTCAATAGACTCTTAGGTCTGCCTCTTTTGAGGCTCTGCACTCATGGATTGAATTTGTATTAAAAAGCAAGAATTACTAGATGACAGAGATTTACTCACATCTGTGCCGGAAAAGAACTCCATGGGGACTTAAGAAGTTGTGAGTACTTCCTGAGTCGATAAGCACCACCACAGGAATGCGATGGAGCCACCCCCACACTCGCATTGTTTGGGCAGAGAGGCTTGCCGTAATGGCGTGAAGTGAGATCGCCATTGCCGGCTCATCTAGCTCCTCCTTCCCTTCAATCTCATTGGACTCTAGAAGCTCGAGGTCTTGCTCTTCTTTCTCAGGCCAACTCCCCTCCATAACATAGAGTTCTGTAAATGACGCTTATGGCCAGGAGAAAATTTGTCATCGCAGTTATAGCAGAGACCCTTATCTCTTCTCTCTTTCATCTCCATTGTGGTGAGTCTCTTAATAATGGAAGTGGAAGTTTAGGAGAAGACTTAGAGATCGACCTTCCATAATCTAAGCAGAGCGGCTTCTTATGGGAGTTAACCTTCACCTCCTGCATCCGGGCGAGACTGATGGTGCGTGACAGCATTTGTGGTTCTAGCATCATGACATCCATACGGACATCCTCCCATAATCTACCCACGAAATAGCTCACCATGAAGGCTTCGTTGAGACTATCAACACGATTGTAGATATCTTCGAATCGGGCCTGATATTGCTCGATAGATGAGGTTTGTTAGAGTTTACACAGCAAGGCAGTGAGATCTTCATACTGATTGATGCCGAAGTGAGAAAGAAGTCCCTTAGAAAAATCCTGTCAGTTGTTGATGGCTCCTGCCTTCTCCACCACCCTAAATCACCGAAGGGGCTTCCCTTCGATTGAAAGAAGCAAGCAGGACCTTCTGAGTATTGGGGGTTTGCTAGTAGAGGAAGAATTGTTCTGCCCTGTACAACCACCCCATCGGATCCTCTCCATCGAATCGAGGAAAGTCGAGCCTTGCCATCCAAGTTTGAATGAGTTGGTTGACTTCTCTAGCTTGAAAAGAAGAAGCTTGAGCTGGTGCGTGTGAGTTGGAAGCCTCTCCTTGCTCCAACGGAGGACCTCCTGATGAGTTCTCCAAACGTGAGTCCACCATCTTCAATTTTTCAATCACCTCTTGGAGAATTTGGCCCTGATCAAGAAGTAGCTTGCCATGCATCTCCGAAATAGATTCCAGTGCAAGTAGTGCTTCCTCAATCTTGGCCAATCTCGTTCCATCCGCCATCCTCGGAAAGCCTGGCTCTGATACCAATTGGTAGGAGCCCAAGAGCTGTATCGGAAGGGTAGTGTGGTAGAGAGAGTAGAAGTGAAGTGGGTGAAGGTGAATGCGTGTGGTTTGAGAGACAACAAAGACTGGAGCTAGTTCGAGGAAGCTCCTACCTCCTTTCTTAACAAGTGCTTTGGGTTTTCCTCCTCCCTCAGCCCACTTTCTATTACTGAAATAAATAGATCTCCTGCTCCCGTAGAAGGAGGAAGTGGTTACAACTAACTCAAGATCAAGACCAAGCAAACTAGGAAACTAACACCACTACTCCCATGAATACAGCAGTAGTTGACACGTACTGAAACTGCAAACAAACTATCCTAGACCTTGTAATGAACTCTCGCCTAAGTGGGCGCTAGCCATTGCACTTATGTAGGGAACTGTAAACAAATACAAGACATGCATGGCGCAGCACGTAAGGGGCAGTAACGTAACGTGGGCACGTTACAATCTCCAAAATATTTCCGACGTTCACTTCCCTGTGTTGTGCCATCAATCCCTTCAAGATTCATTCATTCATTCATCTGCACTTTCGAGTTTAGAGATTTCCTTACCTTTCGCTACCAACGTTTCGACACAGCCATCTAATTCCAAGCACTCGCTTCTTTAGTGATGAAAATTGACTCAAACTCGACACATTCGAGAACATAGAGGAAGGGCAATCAACAAAGGACAGCGAAAAAGAAACAAATGCATCCTAAATCTTAATTTATTTCGGAATCCAACGGTGGGGGTGGAGAGGCCGAAGGGCTTCTTCTGGAGCCGGGCGATGTATCGGGTGATATATACGCCACGGTGACGGGATCCTCCTGGGTGAGGCGGTGGCTCTGGCCCTCGACCGGCCCGGTTTATCAGAGCTCGCGTCTCCGCCTGGAGCCCCGCCCCACGGCCAAAGCGATGCGGTTGTCCAGGCTCACGATTTTGGAGGAGAGAAGAGGGATCGACAAAAGAAATCAAGAAAGAGAGGGGATAAGGTATGTGAATACCTGAAGTATTGGAGCTTTGGCCGTGGCCTTCTTGTCGACGCCGAGGACGATGGTGTCGCAGCCGCGGACGCCAACGGAGGGCGTACTCCACGCCTGAAAGAGGTGGCCGTCGGGGTCCAGGGGTTGCTGGGCTTCGCCTTCACTCTCGGAAGACTGCCTGCTTTTTTGGGCCTTCAGATTGGATATCTTACCCGGCCCAGATCATATCATTTGTTTTCCGGGAGGAATTTTTTTATTATTATTATTTTACAAATTTCCTTCTAAATATTAAATTTTATATAAATACTCCTCCAAAATTGATATTTATATATATATACTTCGTAAAATATTTGTTTTACTATTCTATCTTTTTTTGTCCTTACTTTTGCCTGTGCACCTATGTCATCTATCTAACGACGTTAAAAAATTAACGGTTTTAAATTAAAATGACTAAAATATCTTTCAAAAAAAATATTTATAAAACGATTGCGATGAAAAATAAAAAAATAATTTTGAAATTTTATTTTATTTTTAATTAAAATAAATATAGTTTTTATTAATGGTGTTAGAAAAACTGTTATATTAGAAATATTTGTATAAAAATAGTATTTTATGAAGGTACATAAATAAATATAAATTTTAAGAAAGTATATATATAAATTTAAATTTTTAGGAGGATAACCATGAAAAAAAAAAGAATAAGATTGAAGAATGCCATAACTTAGGGGTGGCGTATAATGAGTATGGCTTCTTGGCCTTTGTCTTCTTCCTTCGTTTCTCAAAATCTTCCCAAGTCTGACACGGTCCAGCTGGGACATGGAGAAGAACACAGACATGGCATAAAGTGTGCACAAGAGTGGTAAAAAATGGCTTGGCCTAAATCTCCAAAGTGATGTTCACCTGTTCTGAGAACAAAAGTTTGGGTCAAACGTTTTTCAATTCAAGTTACATATGATTTGGATTCTTTTCCTTTTGCCCCCAAACCAAGACTATAAACGTGTCAGCTTGGAGCTTTGATCTGGCTGGCATCATGCGGATGGAATTTTACTAGATTGCAGGTCGGGAAAGGTATATAACCATTGTAGCTACGGGTTAGCCTCTCTTTCTTTTTTTTTTTGCTAGAGCAGGCACGTCATACTACACGAGTATAGATACACTCAATAAATTTCAAAAATAAAATATCACAAAGTGTCCTAGGCAGCTTCCTCTCTCATATCCACAAAGTGCCGTCCGAATGGCTGGCCACATAAGCAACTATCCAATCTGCGGTCTCATTGGCATTTCTGAATACATATTTGGCCTATAAGACCTTTCCATTTCTGTCCATCGCCAACCCGCTCGGGGCCCTCTAAATCCATTCTATCATTGTGGTCCCCCCCCCCCTCCCCAATCTTTTCAGTCCATGGATATGTGCTGAAATTTTTTTTACAGTCCGACAGCGGGCCGGATTGGCTTGTACCTAAAGGTTGCACGCATGATCTTTCCAACTTCATTAAGGTTGCACACATGATCTTTCCAACTTCATCAAACGAATCAAACCTGGATCAACCTGACCTATTGTCTCTTCAATGTATGCTCCCCTAAAAGAGCAAGAAGTCCACTTGGTGTGGTGATGATGGTCCAAGAGATAATGGTGGACACAAGAAATGGCCCCATAGATGGCCACGCCTTCTCTCCTCTTCTGGTTCCACATGATTGGAGATTTGGAGCAAGATAACTCTCCCCTACTTTATGTCATAATCATCTTATCTTCCACTACAATTTTGGTAGGTTTCAATCAAAATCCTTCTTAGAATTGCTGCTTCTATTTAGTGGCTCTTACATTTAGTAATGATATCATGTGAAGGGAGAGCAAGTCAAGTAACCCTAATCGTTAGTCTACTTGATAATATAAGTTTTGGTATAACTTAAAAAAGAATTCTTCCACATTTACATGTCATCTTGAACTTGGTGATCTAGTAGATCAATTGTCTTGATTATCCCAAACAGCTTCTTTTCTAGTTTGAGAGAGACAACTTCCTTCCTCAAACTATAAAGTATCTTGGGCATGACTGGCCACATACGAAGCCATCCAGTCCACAACGTCGTTAACTTCTCTAAACATATGCTTGGCCTAGCTTTTTTTAATTAGTCAAAAGTCCAGCTATTCGCACAACACTATTCAACTTGATCAGGAGATGATAAATAAATAATAAATGCTCTCCTTAAAAGACGCTGCAAGCAGCATACTCAGGTAGTATAGTTTGACTATATCTAAGCAAATGTTGTTAGCTGATCACAGTGTTGCTTCGATTAATTATTGATTTGTGTCTATCAAAGCATAGAAAACTAATTACTAGTTGCAAGTTTATACTTTAGGGAACATGGTATCACTCATCTGAGTTATCTCAACTCAAAATAAGTATCATAAAGGATAATATCATGATCATGCTAGCTGCTATATCTAAAGTTCCTGTTTGAAAGAGGGAAAAGAATTGAATGTACACTTTTAGCCTACGTCCTTTCCCGTTCACCGACAGGTTGAGTACAGTAGTGCAAGTGCAACTACCATCATGGAGCACAATAGGCGAACGAACTCTCTACAGGAGCGGCCTAATATATTTAGGGGCCTAAGACTGTTTTGTTTTTAAAGCCTTCTCTGCGGTGGACCGGCCTAAGACGAACTTACGGTCATTTTTTCTTTTCATTTTATCTTTGAGGTCTTTTCTATAGTGAAACTTCTTTGGGCCAAGGCCTAGGCAGTCGCCTAAGAATTGGGCTGGCTTTAGCTCTCTGATCACCGTAGAAACTCGTCAAATAGCCAAAAAGAAATCCCACCTCACCCAAGTGATGCTCAGAGCTACACCCCTTGTTGTCGATACCAGCACTTCATCAGCTTTTCCAGTGACAAAAGGTTTAATGTTACCCGTGGGACGTCATTGATGATCCTTATTAGTGAACTTTGGTACGTAAGCAAAGATATTTTTATTTCTTACACGAGAGACAGAAAAGAAATACTTTACCTGAAGGTGGAGAGAGAAAGAGGAAGAAGGAAAAAAAAAAAAGGTGCCTGATATTTTATTTCTAATTGCACCTCATTATGTTAAAAAAAAAAACACAGAACACAGTGGATGCAGGATTGTGAATGATACATGACAATTTGATAACCGAGTTAATTAAAAAAATTCAATAATTTGATAATTCAATAAGTTGATAATCAATAACTTATTGGTTGCAATTTGATGTAACTTATGCTTAACCAAGTGAATAATTTGATGACAATTTATACATAAATATAAAGATCTGTACCGTGCATTAATGGAAATTTCATACGTCGGCATGTATATATTATTTTCATATTTTCCATGTAAATTTGTTAACATATTATCTTTTAAATTCAAATATAAACTATAATTTAAAGATAATTAGAATCTATAACTCATGCAAAACGTCAGGATTATTGGTTTCTATTAAGCTAGGAAACTTTAGAATTATAAAAAGATACTACAGTATTGAAATAATAATCTTTGCCATTATAAAGTTACTTGGGCCGAAAAGATATGTTGGAGAAAAATATCAATTCAAATAATGAATTTTTAGATTCATTAAGGAGTTATGGGATATCAAATTATGAATTGAATCCAAATAGAAAATGATGAGAAAAAAATCTTCAAAACCAAATCCAAACTTGACTATCTTATCTGTTTTGGTTTTGAATATTTGTTTGGATCTAACTCAAATCCAACACATTTACATCCCTATTTGGACATAAATGCTTCGGCAAGGATAGCAACATATCATCCTGCATTCCTACATCCTGCACTGCAAATAAGCAGTATTATTTCTCCATGAGAAGAGCTGCTTTATGGAGACTTGAGAGTAGGCTTGATGCTTGATGACTATGCTCATTCATCACAAACATGCAAGGACATAATATGTGGCTAAGGTTATGAGCCAGAGACAAGCTGTCTGCTAAGCATTAAATGTAATTCATTCTCTAAATTTCTTCGTTCTTACTAATTATCCGTAGCACTTATCTTATTGATTCAAATGTAATCTCAAAGTTGGTATATGATATTGAAATAATTTGCATCCAATTATTAAACAATGTCTTGGCTAAGGTATCCACCATTGGTACTTTGTGATTTAAATTTTCCTGTTGATGTGCTGCACCAAGTAAGTTCTTGGTTTAACCTTTTTCGCTAGAGCTGTAAGCAAGCAAGCAATGGTTGCCAATGAAGGGATGTGACGGCCATTAGAGCCAAGCTCAGGGCAGCATAGAAGGGAGTCACCTATACGAGGAGCCTAAGGACAGACAACCTTATCCTGGAGGGAGACTCCTTTATGGTGATCGAGTGGATTCGGGATGTCGGGCGCCGGAGAGATGGCCTCCCTATTCTCAGAGACATTCAAAGGCTAGTGGTGGGTTGTCATTCGATTTAGGTTGCCCATGTATTTCGGAAGACGAATAGGGATGCAGACTGGATCGTCTCTTTTGCTGCTCACTATTCAAGAGAGGCTTTTTGGACCGAGTCCAACTCTATCTCCTCACCTTTATGTAGCTTTCTTTCTAGTAATGCTGAGGGTAGTATTCATGTTAGGCTGACATGAACTACCATTGTACCAAAAAAAAGAAAAGGGAGATGTGACCAACCGTAAGTATAATTACTACAAAATTTTGCTTACTTTGGACTTATTATGAAACTTTAGACCACAGATGGGAAGAGAGTATTCAATAGATGTTATGAGCTAGGCTGAGGGAAAACTGATATGTGAGTAATGGCTTTTAGCTTATATTGTAGAGTTCGGCTGGGGATTTGGAAATTGTGAGTTGATAGTTGGCCTGCGAGTAGGCCAACTGACGGTAACTAACAAATCTAGGATAGGATACCTGTGTAAATTCTGTTCCATACATTCCGTTATATCAGTAGCTAAACCTAACTATAATTTTGAAATTACAAAGCATGAGCTGTTAAAAAGTCTGACATCTCAAACTTCAACCATGTTTATTCATGAATGAAATGTCAATTATTGGTGTCTCATTTTGACAAATCATGTAATGTGAAATGCACATATTAAGTGGTTGCAAATTGCTGATAGCATTGTGCTCTAGGACAAGTGTCGACAGAAAGAGGGAGAACCTTGCACTTGCAACCGGCTAGCCGCATCCTTGAAATAGGGGTGGCAATTGGATCGAGTCGAGTTCGATGCAGTTTAGGTCAAACATTTGTCATTCCAAACTTAATCTATTTATTAAACTAATTAAAAATTTAGATTTGAATTTGATATATTTATTAAACAGATGACCTGCTTGATCAGCATAACTCGTTTACCAAATAAAAAAATCTAGTTAAATGGGTTAAATAGGTTAAAAAAATAATAAATTAAATGGATTTAAATTTCTTAAACAGATTAACCGAATCGGATTAAATTAGGTAAAAATATGTTGAGCAAGTTTTAAATGGATTTAACCGATTTTAAATGAGTTAAATAAGTCGTCTTACGATCCGATCTAATTATTAAAATGTCAAAAGTCTGTGAACATAATCCATTCAATCAATAAATTTAGATAGGTTAGATTTAACTTTATTTATATCAAATCTAAAAATTATCTGCAGATCAAATTGGCAAATTGGATCATAAAGTGCCATCCAATCTCAAACCTAGCGGCTGATTGACGAGCGAGCCAACTGCTAGCCTTTGTCAGGCCAAATCTCTGGCTGTATCTTGACGCTATATTTCTCAGTCAAGCTGTGTATAACTGTTTAACTTCCCATTTGTTTGCACCTAATATCAGCAATCCTATTTAATTTATGAAACCAGCCTCCACTTGCCACATATTACGGTCACCATAGTTGGCCATCTAATCCCTCTTATTAATTTATAATTAATAATTATAAAGTTGTTCTCTGACAACTTCATATTAAAACCCAAAAAACTGGAGCATCTTTTCTTGCAGAAGCTCACTGGATTATCTTTTTTTATGAGAAGATGGGGCGTTGGGTTACGTAAAAGGGAAGTTATGGTAGGCACTTAAACTTGGTAGGTACGTGAACTGGATTTGAACGGGTGATCTCTTTTAAAAGCATCAAATTGATGGCATGCTACTCGAAGCTTCCAGCCTTCCACCATTCCAATAATGAAGAGCCCTCCTTAGAGTGCGAGACATCAGGGAAAGAAATCCTTTGATCACAGCCATATGAATCTTCTGCTAAGTGACACAATATCTCGAGTAGAGGAACAAATCTTTGTAGGGAATTCATCATATGCATGAAATTTTTCTTCAATTGATAGATCTTTTCAAGGTTTGGTTTTCTTTAATTTTAAATAGGTAATGTACTCCATTCATAATCTATTGAGATTATGGAATGTTGTGATTAGGATGGATTTAGAACAAAATCAAAAGTGAGAACAGAAATATTTAGTAATATTGATTTTAAAAAAATGAGCATGAATATTAAGTAGAACAGTCTACGTACCTAACTGTTAGCCAAGTCAATTGACCAACTGATTAAAAATTCAGACGTTTCAAATCTTAGTTAATTTTTGGCCGGTCTAATTTATGTAAATATTTGTATAGCTTGTTTCATTGTGGCCTGACTTTAGCCTAGTTTTGATTGGATTTTAGTGAACTTTAGAATCAACCATCTTCTGTCGAGAAGAGGTTGCATGGTAGAATCTTGGCGGTGTCTTCTTGAAGACAAAACATGAATTCTTCATGCATCATTTAATTGAAAGGCTTAGCGAAACTGTTATTATTGTTTGTAAAGAAATTTTTCTATTATCTTAATGGAGAGCCTTGCTCATAACTAGTCTCTAAATTTTGCTTATGACTAGTCTCTAAATTTTATGATGTTAGTGCCTTCGACAACGGCGCTGTTCCTCATGCTTCCAAGCGTCACCAAGCACAAAGTAACCCATTTCTCACAAGAGAGGAGTTGACGGGGAGACTGAGCTTTTCTCAGATTGGCACCAAAACCTCCATACCTAACGTCTCTAACTATGCACTGCATGGGCCAACTTGGAGATAAGTCTTGCTTCCAAAGGTCCTTGTGGGCATTTGAAGGAATGTCGTGAGACACGTTTGCTCCTTTTACTGGTGAAATGGCTAACACGTTACCCTACCAAGCTTCCACTTCCCATGGCTCGCCATCAGTGCCCATGAGAGGAATTGACTGGTTTCCACCCTTCATCCCACCCCTTATAAAAGGCCCCTTCCTCAACTAGAAATATCCACCACCTTTGCTCCGGAGCTTTCTTCTCTCTTTTCTTTTCCTCTTGCTCATCCTATTTTTGGGAGGGTGTGCTGCATCTACCTTTAAAATGTTGCCAAGAAGCCGAACTCTTCCATCGAGGATCCACGACAGTGTTGTAAGTTATGAATTTATTTAACAACAAAACCAAGCTTAATTCGTGCAGTTGCCTAACTCCCTTTCAAGTCCTTCGTATTTTGCTTGCTGAGAGATGGCGTTGTTGCTCTTATTGATGTTTTAGTCGGATGAGAATCGTGATGTAAGGGCGTATCTTCAAGTGGAGACCCAACCCAAACCCCTCAACGACATTGAAGCCACCAGAACTGCTCAGCCAGAATATTCCAAGTTGTTTGATGATGATGGCCGTCTAAAGAGAACTGGTAATTAGCTTTCATGAACAGCAATATAATATATGCCCTCTTTTTCTCTCTCCAAAATTAAGCATCCGCAAGCATACAAGCGTGTCCAAGGTTTCAACCTTGTTTCTTGTTAGTCACTAGAGATGTTAACTAAAGTTGCATGGAGCTAGAATTGAAGAAATTTCATATTAACTCGAGTGGTAGTTTATCGAGAAAAAAAAAAGTAGCTTCACTTTGCAACTTGGAACTTATAAATGTTTTAGTCATATGTCAGGTTGCAATATTTAATAATAGTATATGCTTAGACGTGCTTGGAGCTAGCAATTAACTTCCACTTTAATATATATATCAAGTTATGTATACAAGGAGAGATTTTGGGTTTGAACCTGAAAGGTGACATTTCCATTATATTTCTCCAAAATATAACTATACCATGCTATTAATTCAATCTATAGTTATTTTGGCCGAACTTGAATCTGCACTAGAATAAATCAAATGCCAAACAAGCTCTAGTTGCAACAGTTGGACTCATATACAACTCGGAATATGATATAAAAGAAATCCCTAAATCAGAAGATAGATCCTAGCATGATGCCCCAACTACTCACCCCTGCAAGTAAATCAAAGAAACCAAAAGGATTGAGTACTGCGACTTCAATTAATTCCTCCTTATATATATATATATATATATATATATGTTTGATTAAAAGTATCCTTGAACATACATTAATAAGTGGCAATTGGCAACTTAAATTTTGGCCTCTGGTCTACCATCTGTTTGAACTATATTATGGTTCATTGGCCACAAAGCTAACACAATGAGGTTTTTGTATGTTTGTTGACAAGAGTCTTGAGGTTCGGCAAGACCCTTACGGCCAATATATACGTTATATATGATCAGTAGAATTCGATACCCAACCACTATTCAAGACCAATATATACAAGCTAACAAAGAAGTGGACATGTACATGGTGTGCCTATAACAAGCGTAAGACTGTATTCGTGCATGCGTAGCAATAATTTTTCCTTGTCAAATTCCCAAAAATGCTTGATTACCCTGAGATATCAGAGATGATTGGCCTTTACATTTGAACAGGTACCTTTTGGACTGCATCTTCACACATTATCACAGCCGTTATAGGCTCAGGAGTCTTATCACTTGCATGGGGCGTAGGGCAGCTAGGTTGGATCGCAGGACCTGCTGTCATGATCCTCTTCGCATTTGTGATCCAATACACCTCCAGTCTTCTCTCCGACTGTTATAGAACTGGCAATCCAGTCACTGGCAAGAGAAACTATACATACATGGATGCCGTCGGGGCCAACTTAGGTATGGCGTATAATGATATTGCTCCTTAATTACCAGTTGATAAGTTTATCGATTCCTTCGTCATCTTAAATAAACATACGTGACAGGAGGAGCAAAGGTTAAGATATGTGGAGCTATTCAATATGTGAACCTCTTTGGTGTGGCTATTGGGTACACTATTGCAGCTTCGATAAGTATGATGTGAGTTCTACACTGCTTGGATTAGTGTCGTAAAAGTAAAATTTCATGTAGATGTTTTTAAGTTTGATTGATCCATCATAAGATATCCTGTCTCGATGCTGAGATCCATACGGATGCCATTCTATTAGTATGCTGGCATATGGTATCAAACGTGTCATATCGATATGATATGGTGTATTTTGAGCCATCATAAAAGATACGTTGATTATGATGTGATGGGTATATGCAGGGCAATAAAGAGGTCTAATTGCTTCTATGCTAGTGGGGGCAAGGGCCCATGTCACATGTCAAGCAACATCTACATGATCATCTTTGGTATCATAGAGGTGATGCTCTCTCAGATTCCGGATTTTGATCAAGTCTCGTGGCTCTCCATTGTGGCTGCTGTCATGTCCTTAACCTATTCCACTGTTGGGCTTAGCTTAGGAATTGCTAAAGTTGCAGGTATGTGTTATGACAAGAACTAGTACTTCTCGTTATTGGAAATAGATGGTTATAATTAGAGTGAAAGGTACTTCTCACTTATCCCTTCAGAATATTCCCATCCACCCAAGTGGTGGGTCACTCCTCTCACCTTCAAGACTGACAAGAGAAGTGCCATGACAAGAATATGGTATTGCTTAGGCATCATGGTTCCATGACAAGAATATGGTATTCCCCACCCCCAAAAGAGCACTAACCACCATGAACCTTGAGGCCAACATCAACATCCTCAAAATATCACTCTTTATTTGGAGAGGCTTGGCCCCAGATGGCTGGAAACGCAACTAGCCGTTATATGTGCCACGTAGCATAGCAAATGGCACACCATGTGGCATCGCATAGCCAAACTGTAACTCAAACCAACATATATCAAGCAAAACAAGAAAAAAACTTGGGGCATCCATGAATCATACAAAAAAAAAAAATTACTCAGGCATTAATGATACTAATGTGGCAACTTATGATTCACCTAAATCCCCGTGTATCAAACTAGTATTGCACCATTTCCTTGATGGCTTGTGACAATAGAAATATTCACGGGGCTAAACAAGCATCCTCTATTATTACACATTCAAACATGACATATATATGTCATGTGTACATGTGTATGCAGTATTCAGACATATATACTTATGCATCTACGTATGTTGATATTCTTGCACGTATGATTGCAGTTACTATGCATGATATAAACTCATTCAAGAATGGACACGTGTCCTGCATGGTTGCATTATATGCAAAAGTTAGGCTTATAATAGCATCGAGTATGTGATGTAATAAAACAACGTTCATGGTTGGCTTGCAGAGAATGGAAGTATCCGTGGTAATCTTATGGGTATCAACATAGGGACGGTGACCAAAGCGGGAACCGTAACTGCCACCCAAAAGGTATGGAGAAACCTGCAAGCACTTGGAGATATTGCCTTTGCTTACTCCTTCTCTATCATCCTCATCGAAATCCAGGTACTTTTCTAGAATTATTAGGTTTCTAATAGCTACGACTGCTATCTTTTTAGTTATGTTTTAAACATTTGATTTTGTGCAGGATACACTTAAATCACCACCAGCTGAGAACAAAACAATGAAGAAAGCCACCCTACTGAGCATCGCTGTCACCACCATATTCTATCTCCTGTGTGGGTGCATGGGCTATGCTGCCTTTGGAGATGACGTACCTGGCAATCTGCTCACTGGTTTTGGATTCTACAACCCCTATTGGCTTCTTGATATTGCCAACCTCGCAATTGTTGTCCACCTTGTTGGAGCTTATCAGGTATTGCATCACGAGCCTTCACCCACTATCTCTGAGTAGTGCATGCTAAATGCACGCGATGACGCTTTCATCTTAGCCTAGAAGTAGTCAAGATTAAACAAACGAAGTCATGAAAACTTCCTCTTGCCAATAATATACTTTCCAGGGCGAAGACTTCAACTACAACTAAGCTAGCTGCAGAATCCCTCATGTGAGAACCAATTATCCCTAATTTAGCTTTGTTTGCCCACACTTGTATGTCAGAATTTAAGATGCCAACTGATAATCCATATCTTAAATTATAAGACTCCATGTCAATAACACGGTGGGATGTTTCATGCGTGAGCATTGAGAGGTTTTATCTCCAGTGGGTAAATATTCCATCAATCATTTATTCTACTAATACGAACTAATTAAATACTGCACTCCAAGGAGTGCAGTGCGTCTACAAGACAAAGTGCCATAGTTTTTTTTTTTTTTGGCTTAGGAAAAGGGAAGAGGGGGTGAGGAGAACCTCACCCGCGTAGCAACCCCCACTGCCCTCTTCTTCCCACTGGAGAATGTTTGATGCGGATAGACAAATTTTACTCATACCCTTCCCTATCTGTGGAAACCCACTTGTGAGTACGTTATACCAGCACCAAATCAGGTGGAGAGCATCCGGTCCCCACATTTAATCGACGCCCGCACATTTCGAATCTGGGCTATTCTGATGGAATCAAAGCTCCGTTCCCATCGTGCTACCACCTCGGTGGTACAAAGTGCCAGTGAAGGCTGCTGCCATTTCTTCTGATGTTTCCTGCGATTGTTTCTAGTTTTTCGAATAGCTAAGAGTAACCGAACACCCCTGCAACAAATAGGTATTCTGCCAGCCTCTGTTCGCCTTCGTGGAGAAGTGGAGCGCACAGCGATGGGACAAGAGCAAGTTCATCACCCACGAGTATGAGGCCCACCTCCCCTTGGTGGGCTCCTCCTACAAGCTCAATCTCTTCCGGCTGGTCTGGCGGACGATCTTCGTGGTGGTGACCACCCTCATCTCCATGCTCATGCCTTTCTTCAACGACGTCGTCGGCATCCTCGGCGCTATCGGCTTCTGGCCGCTCACCGTCTACTTCCCCGTCGAGATGTATATCGTGCAGAAGAAAATCCGGCGGTGGAGTGCGCGGTGGGTGGCCCTCCGGCTGCTCAGCTTCACGTGCTTGGTCGTGTCCCTCGCGGCCGCCTGTGGGTCGGTGGCCGGAGTCGTCCTTGACCTCAAGTCCTACAGGCCTTTCAAGTCCACGTACTGATCGTGAGTCTGCCGTGAAGTCTGGATAGGTCTAGGATTACTGCCTTTGCTGACGGTTTGAAGCATATGATGTAAGAAACTGGGCTCAGATGTCTCTTTTCAACATCCGCCAATGTATGAGAATAAGAAACATCTCTTCTCAAACTGTCTTAGCAGGGTGCCTTGATCATCTTATGCTCGTCGGAATTTGCGAAGTAGAGAATGGAAGAGAAAATTGGAGGAATCAACAAGATTACGAGAGAAGTTGGAACAAGACGACATGGGGAAGCTCGATCAAGTTGGTTCTTTGGTCGAACAGATCCCTTTAGTCCCAACATCAGTAAAGCCAGAGTATAGACCAAAATAAAAATCGCTGACTGTGTAATAAGCACAATGATCTATAGGCAGACATGATGGATGATACGTTGAAAATTGTCCTGAATTTTTGTTTTTTCTCCATTTTCACAATCCATAAGAGCAGCTGCAGGGAAGAAGTCATAGGATTTCACTCAAACCAAACTTGCACACATCTCATTACACAGAAAAGATGAGGTAAAAAGAGTATACAGATTGGCGGACCAATTCACTGAAAAAGAACAAATGCAATCATCATACATTAAATAAACCTAAATATATGACCAGCATCCCTGTCTGCTGGGAGGGAAGTCTGAAGATGTACGAAAATAAAGAAAGCAACCAAACGGCGTAGAAAGTAGAGATACCCCGTTTCTTTAATATGCCTTCTTCCCTATTTGGCCTTCTTGGCCTTCAGATCAGCAGCTGCTGCTTTAACAGCCGACTTGGCCAGACTAGTTGATTTAAGGGCACTCTTTGGGTTAAGAGCTTTACGTATCTTGAAGACAGCCCATGCAGTTCCGATAGCATGTCCTGCAGCATCAAGGCCTTCGTTTGTGATCTCAGCTGCTTGCTCACCATACCTGCAAGAATGACCAACATGTTTCTAATGCTGCTCTCGATTATTTCAAGGAAAGAACTCCATTTATATATTTATGGTTTCAGAAGGACCAGTTTCATTTTTTTTATATTATTATTATTATTATTATTT
>JAOXJJ010000481.1:3339329-3363009 GCA_025769935.1 Phoenix roebelenii
TTCTTGGGGTCCTCGTCGTCGGCGTCGGGGAAGAGGTTGTCGACGAGGTCCTTCATCTCGGTGGAAGGATATAAGGAGGAGGAGGAGGAGGGATTGGCGTTGGGATTACAAGGAAGAGGAGGAGGAGGAGGAGAATCGTCGAGGGAGGGATAGAGAGGGGAGCGGGAGGGATTGGTGGGGTGGGACAGGAAAGCGGAGCCGGACTCGGGGTTGGACTCGAGAACTTGGGGGTAGAGGGATTTGGAGTCGAGGAAATTTGAAGAGGCGGGCTCTTGGGATGCCATGGCCGTTTCGAGAGAGAGAGAGATTTAGGAGTTAGATAGATTTAGAGTGGATATATACCGACCGGAGGAAGCTTTCTTTGAAGCGAAGAGAAGGGGAAGAGAGGGGCCGCGTGAATTACGTGTCCACCGAAAGGATTCCCCGAAGCCGCTCTGACGCCATTCTCACCGCTTCGGTTCTCCTGCGCCCGTTTCTTCTTCTTTTTTTTTTTGGTCCAGAAGGTTCCCCTTTTTGGAAGGAGAAGGTACAGGGACCCAAACGGACTCTACTCGGAATACTGAAGCTGAGTCAAAAGTACACGAGGCCGCTGGGAGAGGAGCGAGTCGGTGGGTGCATCCTGACGGTTCGTTTAGATGCCTTATTCGGTGTTGGTTTTATCTTTTTATTATTCCAAAATGAGATGTGGATAGGGCGATATGTCTTGGTCTACGTATTTTATTGTTTTTGGACTGTTCTGCGTAACTCCAAACCTCCAGGTGTAATGACCCTGTAACCATCATTGGTCGTCGCTGTATCATGCGATCTCGGCCGTTAAAATCAATTATCATCCATAGAAAAGCGCACACACTGTACATCATGCGATTTTTACCGTTAAGATTTCCCATCACTGCTTTGAATTGGGTACTTTTGAAAATAAAGTAGATCCAAATAGCTAAAAAAAATTGATTTGTGTTACGAAAAGCCTTTGTTTATCAACATTGATTATGCTACATTTTAAGGGGAAAAATTAAATAGCCATGAATTATCTACTTCTCGACGAAGACATCTCTTGTATGCAATGATAATTTTCGGGTATTTTGGAACCATAACATCAATAATTTTGTTGAAGCCATTAACGGCATAGCATTTTTATCTTTTCAATTATATTATAATAAAATATTATATTTACTCCTATTATTATTGTTGCTGCTAAGTGCTAATGATGTTGTTGAGAACAAACTATCACATTTTTTGGTGCAAAAAAAATGACTCCTAAGAATAGAATATGGCCTCACTCTTTGGCTCCATTTTTTTCAATCTTGATAGATACTCACAATGATACCGTAGATAGACTGGATTAAATTTACTCAAGTCATTGAGTTATCTAAACATCCTTTCCATAATTTTTGTTCATTGTATAAGCAGCAAAGATATACATGTGTAATTTTGACCAAGCATCACGTTTAACATTGTTAAATTTTTCTATCTTGATGGGTCAGGCTAAGTTGGTTTATCTACAATAGCATCAGAGATGGGTTGGACGAAATTGACTCACACTATCAAATTATCTAAACATTCCCTTCGTATATTTATTCACCATGGATGCGGCAAAGATATGCATATGTAATTTTGATTAAGCATCAAGTTCACCATTATTAGCCTATGTTATTGATTTTTCTTTGGCACGTTGGATCTTTTGATTAATTACAAAAATATTCCTTAATCTTTTGGATCAATTTAAGTGAAAGACAAAGATATTTCTCTGACTAGTGATGTATAAAACCATCTCTTCTCCATCCATATGTATAATGTTCCTATTACATGTAACAAAACGTAGAGATTATAATACAAATAAATATATGAGAAAGTGAGGTTTATGCATAAATACCTCCTATTTTCTTCTATTTGAAATACAAAAAAATAGAAAAAAATACTAAAAAAATTCTTCCTCCTCTTAGCCACTTCTGATTTTATTTTTGCACTTTTATTCAGTATATTTTATTTTATTCTTTTCATTTTGTCCTTTGCTGGATCTGAAAGTCCAATCAGATTCGTTTTGGTTTCTTCCGAGATACACCGAAGAAGAACCTTTTAGGTCATCGTATTTCTGAGGAGGATTGCCGGAAGATCCGTACATGGGGGCAAATACTTCTTTGGGACAACATCTATGCGCTTCGATCTGTCTTCAATCAGGCTATTTCCTCTTACTTTTATTTTAAATTTAATATTAATAGATTTGTAGTATTTACAATTTTATGATTTAAATTTATTAAATGAATAGATTTTTTTGTGCTAGAATAGATTTCTTTTGTACTAAAATAGATTTATTTTGATGCTGAATGATATATATATATATATATTATTTCATTTAAGATTTTCTATTAATTGTAATTATAGATTTATTTGCTTATTTAAATGATATATTGCTAACAATTCAAAGAAATATTTGTTTATTTTTTGTTAGTAATATATAATTTATTAAATTCTTTATTACAATTGTGACATATTAGATTTTAATTATAATAATCATTTTGCTAGCACAAAATTAGTAATCAGTTATTCTAAATGGGTAATAATTTGCTTAACCTCCAAGAGATTTATTATACCTCCATTTGCACTCCTCAAGGAGTAATTTTTATATCCCATTCAAACAAAAAATTCGAAAATTAGTTAATATATAATAACTAATTCATTAAATTTACAAATTAGATCTCAATTGCAATAATTATTTTGCTAGCACAAAATTAGTAATCAATTATTCTAATAACATAATAAATCATTCTCATATATAATTTATTGAATTGACATATTAGATCTCAATTACAATAATTATTTTGCTAGCACAAAATTAGTAATCAATTATTATAATAAGGTGATAAATCATTCTAATATATAATTCATTGAATTGACATATTAGATCTCAATTACAATAATTATTTTGCTAGCACAAAATTAGTAATCAATTATTCTAATAAGGTAATAAATCATTCTAATATATAATTCATTGAATTGACATATTAAATCTCAATTACAATAATTATTTTGCTAGCACAAAATTAGTAATCAATTATTCTAATAAGGTAATAAATCATTCTAATATATAATTCATTAAATTGACATATTAGATTTCAATTATAATAATTATTTTGCTAGCACAAAATTAGTAATCAATTATTTTAATAAGGTAATAAATCATTCCAATATATAATTCATTGAATTGACATATTAGATCTCAATTACAATAATTATTTTGCTAGCATAAAATTAATAATCAATTATTCTAATAAGGTAATAAATTATTCTAATATATAATTCATTGAATTGAAATATTAGATCTCAATTACAATAATTATTTTGCTAGCACTAAATTAGCAATCAATTATTACTAATTCAAAAAATTCAAACAAAAAAATCGAAAATTGGTTAATCCATAATAATAATTTTAAGTTTGCAGTTAGGCTTTTCTAAAAATTGAATTTGTGTGATTTCTAGGATTATATCCACTAACTAATAGTGTCAAAGAAAAATTTGTCAAAAAGGTATACATGCCTAAGAAAGGCTGGTATTCAAGTGAGCTTAGTGCTCCGCCACCGATTTGGAGCTGATGTGATTTTTTGGATATATCAAGTAGACATTCAAAATTCAATACAAATTTTAGTGCAATCTTTTGACATAAACTTTTTGCCTTCATTTAGGTTTCTATCTCTTTTCTATAACCTTAAACCTATAGCTTCTAACACTAGTGACCACCTTAGTGCCAAACCTAAAAATTTTGATATCTATAACTTTAGGAGGTGGCAGAATCAAATGCGGTTCTAGCTCACTATATTAAGATTGATCTCAGCCATAGGTGAAAGCACTACTGAAGTTGATAACGGGTCTAACCCAACTACTTCACAACTTGCTACTCGCCAAAATCTAAACCGGAGTTCATCCTCCTCCTACACTAAACCTTCTACCTCTACCAGCACATCCTCTAGGACACCTGATGAGATAGATTATCATTGCATCCATAGAATTCTAGGTGCCCTTTCTGAGAGGTTGTATGATATTTATTACACAGCCAAGAGTGCTAAAAAACTCTGGGACATCCTAGATAGAAAATATGGTCTTATGATGCCAGGGTAAAGAGGTTCAGGCCTCCGACTTCAATTACTTTAGGATGGTGAACTCAAAGCCTATGAATGACCAAATCCATGATTTTGAAATTCTGATCCACTAGCTTAGGGCTAATAGAACCAATTTACATGAATCATTTCAAGTAGCCTGTCTGATAGATAAACTACCTAATTTCTGGTCTAATTTTGCTAAGACTCTGAGCCATACCTGAGAAGGTCTCACCCTAACCCAAGTTTGTAGAGGCCCCACCGAAGAACCAGCCCTTCAAAAATAAGCATTACAGAAAGAAATCCTACAACCCTAGAAATCCTAACCACTACAATGGAAAATCTATCCAATCCCAGGAGCAGAAGAAGAAGAAAGAGAGTGGTGTTCGTTTCTATTATGTGTGTGGTCGGACCGATCATTTGTCTCCCCAATACTTTTATAAGAAGACTGCATCTCTTCAATCCAAGAAGAAAAGTCCACACACAACTAGTACTCAAGTCAACATGGTGACTTCCAGCACTGGTTCCTCTGAGACTGCTTTCAGGTTTGTTTCCTTCACTTCTGAAGTTAACATGACTTTGCAAGCACTTGATTGATGAATTGATACCGAAGTTGGTATTCATATTTGTTTGGATCGCTCCTGATTTTCCTCTTACCAGGTCTCAAGTGGGGAGCTGTGATCATGGCAAACAGCTCGGAGGCGCGTATGCTAGGGGTGGGACGTGTAGACTTAAAGCTTACTTTTGGAAAAGTCCTATCCCTGCATGGCGTCCAACATGTTCCGATCGTTAGGAGAAAGCTAATTAGTGGTTCCTTGCTTATCCAGCAAGGCTTTCGTCTTGTTTTTGAGTCCAATAAAATTGTAATTTCTCATGGTGTAATATTTATTGGAAAAGGATTCTCAAGTGAATGATTGTTTAAGTTGAATGTAATAGTTCATTCAATAAATAAAAATTCTTTGATCATGAATATAGAACCTCCTTCTATTTGGCATGGTAGATTAAGTCATGTAAATTATAATGCAATTAAGCAACTTATGAACCTAAACTTAATACCAAAAAGTGATCTTAAGAACCATGAGAAATGTGAAATTTGTGTAGAAGCCAAACTCCCTAGGAAGCCTTTTTAAATCTGTTAATAGGGATTCGGATCCATTAGAGTTGATCCATAGTGATATTTGTGACTCTAGTAGAACTTCTAGAGGAGATAACAGATACTTTGTGACCTTCATAGATGATCTATCCAAGTTATGTTACATCTATCTAATTAAAACCAAGGATGAGGTGCTTGGCAAATTTAAGATTTTTAAGATCGAAGCTGAGAACCAACAGGAGAAGAAAATTAAAATTCTTAGATCAGATCGGGGAGGTGAATATACATCTAATAACATAACTCAATTTTGTGAAGATCATGGAATCATTCATGAAGTGACTGCTCCCTATTTTCTCCAATCAAATGGAGTAGCATAAAGAAAGAATAGGACTTATGGATATGGTCAACTCCATGCTTATAAGCTCAGGAGTACCAGAAAATTTGTGGGGAGAAGCTCTAGTTTCAACTTGTTATATCATCAATAAGATTTTCTCTAAAAATAATAATCTAACCCCATATAAAGTTTGGAAACATAGACAACCTAATCTTAGCTATTTGAAAGTGTGGGGGTGCTTGGCAAAAGTGAAAATACTTGATTTTAAGATAAAGAAAATAGGGCCTAAAACAGTGGATGCCATATTCATAAGATATGCAGCCAATAGTAATGCCAATAAATTTCTAGTGATTAATTCAGAAGAAAATGATATTAGCAACAATACTATCATAAAAGCCAAAGATGCAACATATTTTAAAGACACATTTCCACTTAGGATTAGAGTAGACAGTGATATAGCTAGTAACTCTAGTAAAATAAGAACAAGAGAAATAGAAGTAGAAGCAGAACCTAGGAGGAGTAAGAGATCCAAAGTAGAGAAAACATTTAGAGATAACTTCTATACCTTTCTTATAGAGGACTTTCCAACTACTTTTGAGAATATAATGAAATCCTTGGATTCACCTTTTTAGAAAGAAGCTATAGATAATGGGATGCAGTCAATTATTCAAAATCATACTTGAAAACTGACTGATCTTCCTTCTAGCTATAAAACTATAGGGTGCAAATGGATCTTTAAGAAGAAACTTAGGCCTGATGGGTTTGTAGATAAATTTAAGGCTAGATTAGTTGCCAAGAATTTTACTCAGAGGCATGGGGTAGATTTCTTTGATGTTTATGCACCTATAGCTAAGATGACTACTATTAGGGTCCTGATAGCATTAGCCTCCATCTATAGATTAGTGATTCATCAGATGGATGTGAAAATATTTTTTTCTAAATAAAGACTTAAATAAAGAAATTTATATGGACCAGCTAGAGAAATTTATAATTTCAGGCCAAGAAAAGAAAGTTTGTAGATTAATCAGATCTCTCTATGGTCTTAAACAAGCACCCAAGCAATGGCACTTGAAATTTGATGGAACCATACTAACTTTTGGATTTGAAATCAATAGTAAAAATAAAATTGAGTTATCCCAAAGTCATTATGTTAACAAGATTCTCAATAAATTTAATTATACTGATTGTCAGCTTGTCTCTACTCCCTTTGATCTCTCTACACATCTTAAGAAGAACTTAGGAATTCCTATCATTCAAAGCTTATATGCTCAAATCATAGGCTCACTAGAATTTCTAGCAAACTATACCAAGCCAGATATAGCATATGCTATAAATAGACTTAGTAGATATAATATTAATCCAAATAGAGATCACTAGACAGTATTAGAGAAGATCTTTAGGTATCTTAAAGGTATCAAGTCCTATAGTTTGCACTTTAGTGGATTTCCTGCTGTTCTAGAAGGCTATAATGATACCAACTGGATCAGCGATACCTTAGATGTTAAATTTACCCCATGATATATCTCCTAGGAGGTGCTGCTGTGTCTTGAAAATCCACCAAATAAACCTTAATATCTAAGAGTATCATGAAGTCTAAACTGATAGCTTTAGACATCACTAGCACTGAGGCTGAGTGGCTCAGACATCTATTTATAGACCTTCCTGTAGATGAGTCACCTTTACCACCTGTCTCCTTATATTGTGACTGTAAATCTGCAATAAATAAGTGCAACCAAGAAATTGCCGATATAAAAATGAACAGGCACTTAAAAGTGCGTCATAAATCATTAAGATATAAATTAAAAAATAACGTTATAGTTTTAAATTTTGTAAAATCAGAATATAATTTGGTTAATCAGCTTACAAAAGGTTTGTCTAGAACGTAGTTAAAGTCGTCAAGGGGGATGGGGCTTAGCCCATAAAGATAGATCACCATGGTGGAAACCCAACCTTAAAAGGTTCAATGGGTAGAAACAAACTGGAGTGTAACTAAGAAGAGCATTGTTTCATGTTTTTTTAATCCCTATGGTGCTAGTGCTTATAAAAGCAAGCAGTAAGATGAGTTCATTTGCATAACTATTAATGAGTCCGAGACCAAAGAGGCAGGAGCTTCCTTACTAGCTTCTTTATTAGGACTCACCAATATGTGCAATCGTGAAGCCGCGATTATGGAAAATAGGCGATTTCCTAAAAAACACATGAAAGATACCTGCGCATGGCCATATTAACGCAACCCACTTAGAACCCAGATCGGGCTATATTACGTGTGCTGTTGATTTAGTCTCAGCCATGGATCAAGGTTTAAGGTTAAGACTACTTTGGCTCTATAGATGTAATCAATTGTCACTAAGTGAAGATTCAAATCAAAAGGTACCTACACCTATTACATAATATAAGATATCCAGCATTTTATTTTTATTTTAAAATTATTTAAAAATTTATTTTTGTGGGGGATTGTTAGAAAAATTAATGTGCATGCGGCCCGAGACACGCGTCTCGAGGCGCACGCGCCTGCCAGCAGGCACTTACTAGGGCGTTCGCGAAATAAACGCGGGCTAGTCTTGTCCGCGCTCCGCGGACGAGTGCCAACTCCCTCTAGCCAACCGCGAGCTGGCTGCGTCCGCAGAACGCGAACGTGTGCTAGCATCCGGTGGCCGCGAAATGACCGCGGGCGCATCCGCAAAAAGATCAAAATGCCCCTGCCCAAGAACCCTATAAATACCTCTTATTTCCTCCTATTCAGGACACGAAAAAAAATAGAAAAAATGCTAAAAAAAAATTGGAAAAAATTCTTCCTCCTTTTAGCCACTTCTGATTTTATTGTTGCACTTTTATTCAGCATACTTTATTTGATTCTTTTTATTTTATCCTTTGCTGGATCTATAAGTCTGATCGGATTCGTTTTGGTTTCTTTCGAGACGTACCGAAGAAGAACCTTTTGGGTTATCGTATCTTTAAGGAGGATTGTCGGGAGACCCGTACGTAGGGGCAAACACTTCTTTAGGATAGCATCTACGCGCTTCGACCTGCCTTCAATCAGGCTATTACCTCTTACTTTTATTTTAAATTTAATATTAGTAGATCTATAGTATGTACAATTTTATGATTTAAATTTATTAAATGAATAGATTTCTTTTGTGCTAAAATAGATTTCTTTTGTGTTAAAATAGATTTATTTTGATGCCGAATAATATATATTATTCCTTTTAAGATTTTCTATTAATTGTAATTATAAATTTATTTGCTTATTTAAATGATATATTACTAATATATATTATTATCGAATTCGCATTCATTCCTCAAGTTTCATTTCCTAGCATCTAGGTACTATATCGAATATCAATATGGTTAAATTTTGATTATAGATCCATAAATGTTGGCAACCTATGCACATTCAAGGGACATCTACGTGTGCAATGCCCCAAAACTTAAACTTCTGCACTTTCAAAGCACAAAAATCATCTAAACTTTATACATATGCAACATTCACTTTCCTTAGCTCTTCAGCACTCCAACGGTAGATATCACATCTTTGCCATTTGGGCCGAAAATTTAAATTTAGAACTATTTTCAGTTGGCACTTTGACATCTGCATGGGTGAAAACTCTCTGTTAAGAATGGTGTGCGGTGCACTAGACCGCGTCTTGCAACCACCTAAGGAGGGCTGACTTAATTTGCCTGGCAAATTAGGACATCATAACAAATTATTTTGTTGTCTGAAAATCATAAAATTAGGAAAAATTAAAATTATTTGTCATTTAGCATAAGATAGTTTTGTCGATTTACGTAGAATTAGGCATCCCTCATGATTCTACAAGACATCTTTATCCGACAACGATAGAACTACTGTTCCAACTTTCATCTTTACAAAGCTTTTTAGAGCTCAAAACAATGTTCGTAGTTAAAAAAAAGCAAAAAATTAAAAATTAAGGTCAAATTTTAATTTATAGCTGGGGATCATAACCTAGCCTGGACGAGCAAAATTCACTAGTTAGGGCATGCCACCCCCCTCATTACAACATATTTTTAGTCATGCAAATAGAAATGGGGATTTTCATTTTTCATGGAGGCACTTTTTTTGTTGGCAAACATTATTGTAGACACTTACACACCAGAGTGGCTTTATTTTTTAATTTTAATTGAATTTCATTTTTTTGATAAGCTTTTATTGTCAACCTGCTTTTATGTGCTGACCATACTACAGTAGATTAGAAGTCGGCATCAGCTTATCTTCTTTTGGCTCTTTTCTTCTTAGGGAAGCTTCTATGCATGAAAGCTGGTGGCTAGCACGGTGAACCTCTCTCTCACTCTACCCCCATTATAAGGGGTCATCGTCGAATCCATTATAACTCCTAATTAGGGACCAACAACCTACTTTTAGATAACTTGTAGCTCTAATGGGGCTCTTGTGGCATGCTGATGACGTGGATGATGACAATTGGTGAAAGAATATGTGATTGCCTATAGGCCATGTTCTCATGGATTCTTTTGCAATTCTAACATGGTCCATGATCCTCCCATGTTGATTTAGAGGGTCTATGGAAGTTGGATAAATGAAAGATAAAGTGATGGAAAATTAATTGATACCGTATAGACATCTACAACAAAGATCTAAGGAGGCTTCTATAAAAAGAGGTATTTTTGTTATATACAAGGTTATAACAAAAGGAAAGAAAAACCTAAATTAACATTAGAGGAATTTATCAAAAAAAAAATATTATTGGAGCTTATAAAATATGGTGAAAGTTAGCATAATCTTAGAGATCACCCGCAATTGATGATCTATAAAACTAACCACAAATAATTAGAAAAGAGGCTGGTTGATCATCATTGTGAACATTTGCCACAAAGTCCGATTTCACAAACCGGACTTTAAATTTTCATGCTTCACATATAAGAAGCCACGTGATAAGTACTTATCTAGTAAAAGAGAGGGTTAGCAAAGTTAACTGTAACTTTTAGCAACATCTACTTACAATAGTTCTTGCAATGTACATCAGAAATGGCACATCCTTTACTAAGAAGCATAAAATACCCAAAGGGTTGCTTCAATCTCAATTTCTATAAGAAAGTTTCAGTTCATAAAAGTTACATCTGCACATACCGTATGTTTGATGTAATGCCATTAAGACGGTTGAGTTGATGCATCCATTGATAGTTCTTCTGTTGTTTTCGTACAAAAAAAGCTTGTATTATTTGTGGCATTTTTTTGTTTATTGATATGGTGCAGTTATAAGAGCTGCATGCGCTGCCCGTTAAAGATGTGGGACCAAGTAAGAAATGCCAGCTCACCAATCTTCCAAGAGGGAGAAGCAATGTTTTTTCTAAATTTTTTGCATAAATATTTTTTAAAAATTCAAATATATGTAAATATTTTTTTAAAATTTATATTTATTTTCGTACTAACATATAACACTAAATTTCCACAAATACTCCTGATATAATAGTCCTTCGTTAATAAAAAACCATATTTATTTAATTAAAAATAAAATAAAATTTTAAAATTATTTTTTTTGTTTTTTTTATCGTGATGATTTTTTTTACATGCATGTCCATTAAAAAAATTACTCATTTTAATTTAAACTATTAATTTTTTAACGATATTAGATGGTATGGATACACATAAAAAATAAGGATAAAAAAATAGAATAGCAAAATAAGTGTTTTACAAAGATATAGTATAGTGGGAACGGAGCTTTGATTCCATCGGAGTGGCCTAGATTTGAAACGCGCGGACGTCGATTAAATGCGGAAGCCGAATGCTCCTGCTTGGTTTGTTCGGTGAAGTCGCTATCTGGTCTGTCGGATACTTAGATAGTGCTGGTGTGACGTACTCACACGTAGAACTTCCCACGGATGGAGAGAACATAAGAAAAACTTATCTGCCCGCATCGAATATTCTCCGGCTGGGAGGCATGGGTGAGGTTCTCCTCCTCACCCCCTCTTCCCCTTTATAAAAAAAAAAAAAAAAAGTAATTGGAACTGTTTGGGTACGAGGTCCTCATATGAAGTCGGGTATCTCAAGAAAATCTAAGATGCATTAATGCCCGCCATCATGTCAGGTCCGAGCCCAGGACTTTGGTCCATCCGTTTGTTTATTGCGAAGTACCATATCTTTTCTAGTGTGGGGGTAAACCCACAACCCTCTAGAAAATCTAGTACTTGCTCGACAGGCAGTGGGACCCACACCATCAAGGTGTGACTCCTAAAAAAAATTGCGCCTCCAGGCCTTAAGCCCTCAAGTCATTTTCATCGTATCAGCTCATGGCACGTATCCCTACAGCCGGACCTCCGACTCTTTTCGTGGGCCCCACCTAAATTTGACTGCTGTCGGCCATGGACACAGCCGCGAGCCCGTGCGCAGCCAAACAGCCGATCCTGACCCGAACTGCTACCGCCCCCGAACGGATCCGAGACGGTTGATAAAGCGAGGGAGTTGGTTGGCCAGCTGGAAATGGCAAGCTGTGAGTTGCGCTCATTTAAGCAGACGGACCTACGAGCAGCCCTTCACGAGACGGGGAGGCGAGATCACAGCTCGCCTCTCTTTTCCCGGCATTATAACGCTTCTTCAGGCCTTCGTCTCCTACCACCCATCTCCACAGCACCACAACTCTTGTGAGATGGAAGACATGGAGCTTTCCACCTTGTCCTCTGACGAACCCAGGCTTCAGATTGACCCACGAGAGAACTCGGTATCTCGTTCGCAGGCCAATGAGCGGGCTTTCAACCTCTTTTCTTTCGCGGACAGGTTCGATTGCTTCTTGATGATCTTTGGCGGCATTGGAGCGTGTGTCCATGGTGCAGCTCTGCCCATTTTCTTCCTGCTCTTCGGCCGGCTGATCGACTCCTTGGGGTCTCTCTCGGCAGATCCTCAGAGGTTGGCTTCAGAGGTTTCAAAGGTCAGTAGGGCTCGCTGCACCTATCATTTTGGCTTTTCATATTGGTCCATTTCGGTGATGTTGGGTATATCATTTTGAGACCACATCTGTGGCTGTAAAAAATGTTTCAGGTTTCACTTTGGTTCGGTTTCCTAACTGTTTAATTATATATTTTGGCAACGGAATGTGATAGATACCTTGCAAGTTTGAGCAGCCATTGCAGCTCTAATGGTTTGAACAATCTAAGGACAGTAGTTATAATTTTAAAAAACAGCTGTACATTATGGGGATCGCTACAGATGTCAGGATATGTTTCAAGTATATATGGGAGGATATTCTCTCATTTTCCAAGGTTAATTCCATGTTTTAGGGTACTCTATATGGATCTCTTTACTTGTAGATACAAGAAAGAAGTATTTTCGGGGTAGAATGATGTTTCTAGCTTGTTTTTCATTGCACTCTGATGTGTCACAAATAAAAGAGCACTAGATATTTTTCAGGAAGAAAGGGAAAAGAAAAAGAGCACCAGACAGTAGAACATTCAGTTTCAACCATAGTCCTGATTCAGATTGTCCCCACAACTCAATACTAAATATAATTAAAGTAATTTACATACTCTGTCATTAAATCCATACCTGAAAACATTCTTTTCCTCATTATATTCTTCATACTCTGAGCTTGCAAGAACATCTGAATTTTTCTTTAATTGCAGCATGCGTTGCAGTTGGTATATGTAGGACTTCTGGTCATGGCATCGGCATGGATAGGTACATCCTGGAAGTTTCAAGCTCACTGATGTTAATAAATGCAGATAATGTTACTGTAATTTCTGAACTATCTCATCCTTATTGATTCATCACCAGAGGGCTTTTTTCGGAAAAAAAAAACATTATAGGCATAATTGACTTCAACTGATTTCAGAATCTGCACATTAAACATATACGTCGGTGCTATTTGCTCCGCATGGATTCCGAGAGGAACTTGTTTTCATGTGTATCAATCTCAATCGTTTGGGTAAAATAACTGTCAGCATTCTTAAATCAAATGACATCTCATAAATATACATGCAGGGGTAGCATTTTGGGCAGAAACTGGAGAAAGACAAACAGCTCGTTTGAGAGTTAAGTACATTCATTCAGTTTTAAAACAAGACACGAGCTTTTTTGATACAGTTGCCACAAATGAGAACATACTTCAGCGTATCTTAAGTGATGCAATCCTTGTGCAAGATGCCATAGCTGACAAGGTAAACGCATCAAAAAATTTATATATTGGTTCCTAAACTACTTCAAGGCACTATTTATATATGCTTAATCTGATGTCTTGGAAATCTACAAAACAAGAATCAAGAAACTTAATATTGATGCAGGTGTTTCAGATGATAGACATTATGTTAGAGTCAAGTTTTAGAGTCAAAAGAAAGCACTGCTGCAATGATGCATCCTATTAATGCAAACCCCCTTGCTGAGGCTATAGAATTTGGCTTGATTTCAGATCTCTTGTCAAGGAGTACGATAATTTGCGTAATATCAATGAAGAAACTAATTTTTTTTTCCTTGTATTTTATGCAGTTAGGCCACTCTTTACGGTACCTTTCCCAATTTTTCATTGGATTTATCATGGGATTTTCATCAGTATGGCAGCTTACATTACTCACTCTAGCAATTGTTCCATTAGTGGTCATTGCTGGTGGCACATATACCATAATAATGTCCAGTTTGTCAAGGAAGGGTGAGGCTGCGTATGCTGAAGCAGGGAAAGTTGCAGAAGAGGTAGCTGTTTTCAACTTCGTGTTCTTGTAAATTTATTTGTTACTGCATCTATGTCAACTGTTTCTATGCAACACAAAACATCTTTAAAATGTTGTGAAGTAGATTCCATCTGGCAACAGAATGTTTATGCGAGATAAATCCATGCATAATTATAAAAATTTCGATGATAATATACAAAATCATTCAAATAAGTAATTAAACTGCTACCGACAAGAAAATCGTTTGCACAGTTTCTATTTTGACAAGGCCATGGAGGTAAACTGAAGCCTATAATTCAAGAAAAAGACAATGCTACCTTATCAAAGCCGCGTAGAATTTGGTTGATGAAGTAGCTTTCATTTATTCTCCTGTTAATAAAAGCAACAGTCCAAGACATGTTCTGTTTCCCTGCAAAGAAGTATAAAAGCCTGGGAATGGTAATCTGTCTATTGATGTGTGACATTCTTCTACAAGGACTAAGCTTAAGATGCAGTGATTCCAAATTCCACCACACTGAGTTTAGGCAGCCAGATTGTTTTTCCATGGGCTCTTGAGCTGACATTATCAACACAAAGTTTATTTCACTTATAAATATGTGGATAAGGCTTAGTGCAACTTCTAACCTTGTGCTGGATCAGGTGATCTCACACATCCACACTGTGTGCTCATATGTTGGGGAAGAGAGAGCAATTGAAGCTTACTCAAGGTCACTTAAAACTTCCCTGAAGTTTGGTAAGAAAAGTGGGCTTGCGAAAGGACTGGGATTGGGGTGCACATATGGCTTATTATTCTGCTCATGGGCATTACTTCTTTGGTATGCTGGAATCCTAGTTACCCATGGAGTAACCAATGGTGGTAAAGCATTCACAACAATACTAAATGTTGTCTTCAGTGGCTTGTAAGCTCTACTCAATAAATTTTAAAAAAAAAAGAAAAGAAAAATTTTGTGGTTATTTCTCTTTGTTCTGCCTGTTGAAAGGATAGTTTCTGTTGTGTAGTGCTCTTGGACAAGCAGCTCCAAACCTCAGCTCTTTTGCAAAAGGTCAGGCTGCAGCTAAAAACATTCTCAGCATAATAGCAAAGGTTCCAGAATATTCAGGAACATCAGAGAATGGATTAGTCTTACCAGAAATTGCTGGCCAAATTGAGTTTTGTCAAGTATCCTTTAACTATCCCTCGCGGAAGGACATGGTATTCAATGATCTAAGTTTTTCAATTAGTGCTAGTAAAACCATTGCAATAGTGGGCCAAAGTGGATCAGGAAAGAGCACTATCATTTCTATCATTGAAAGATTCTATGAGCCAACATCAGGTGCACATCTATTTCTAATCTGCTATTAGAAAATTATGAAAGGAGCATGTTAAAGACATTGTACAAACAGAACTAAAATGCCATACAAAAGCTTATTTTATATAGGAATACTTGCTAGGTAAAGTGCTGTTGGATGGCCATGATATAAAGAACCTCCAACTGAAGTGGCTAAGGAACCAGATGGGACTTGTCAGTCAGGAACCAGCATTGTTTTCTACTTCTATTGCTGAAAATATTATATATGGAAGAAAAGAGGCAGACATGGAAGACATTGAAGAGGCTGCAAAAGTTGCAAATGCTCATTCTTTCATACAAGATTTACCTGATGGCTACTTAACTAAGGTTAGTGCTGCATCTGAGACCATCTCCACAATATGCCTCGAGTCGTTATATATTAATAAACAACTGATGCTCTCTCTCTCTCTCTCTCTCTCTCTCTCTCTCTCTCTCTCTCTCTCTCTCTCTCCCTCCTCCAATTTAAGGTGGGAATGGGGGGAATGCAGCTTTCTGGAGGACAGAAGCAGCGAATTGCCATTGCCAGGGCATTACTAAGAAATCCTAAAATTCTGCTGCTGGATGAAGCCACGAGCGCTCTGGATGCAGAATCTGAATGCCTAGTTCAGCATGCATTGGAGAAAGTAATGTTAAACAGGACAACAGTCATAGTTGCACACAGGTTATCTACAATCAGCAATGCCGATACTATTATGGTGTTAAAAAATGGCAAAATTGCTGAATGTGGGACACATATGGAACTAATATCCAAGGGACAGAATGGAGATTATGCCATGCTGGTCGGTACTCAGGCACCGGTAAATAACAAAGAGAGGCACCCGGATTATAGTAAGGATTCAGCGTAAGAGCATTTGGATTTACTTTTTTAAATTTCATGATATTTTTTGAGGGAAAAACATGATAAATCATGGTCTCATGGTTGCTGATATCCGACTAACTCCAAGTTGGAATTGTTTTCTTCAGGGTTTCTTGCGGAACATCACCTAATGTTCCTGAAAATGAACTAAAGTATGAGAAAGAGAATTCCGTGATCATAAGAGATCAGGAGAGCCAAGAATCTTGTTGTCCACCTAGGTCAGCATCAATACCATCAATTTGGACAGTGTTTAAACTAAATAAATCAGAGTGGTCATTTGCAATACTGGGATCAGTTGGTGCAACATTAGCAGGTGTAGAAGGTCCTCTGTTTGCTCTAGCGATCACACATGTCCTGACTGCATTTTATTCGCATGATAAGATACAGATCAAGCATGAGATTAAGATGGTTTCTCTCATTTTCATCGGAGCAGCAATTATAACTGTACCCGTATATGTCTTGCAACATTACTTCTACACATTAATGGGAGAGAAGCTTACCACTCGTGTTCGCCTCCTTATGTTCTCAGGTTTTAATCACTGTTTTCTTTAATAGACTCCAATTTTCCAGTATATCACTTCTACAAAAGAAAAGGAAAAAAGTTATCAGATATTATAAGTAGTAGTACACTCACATCCATATATACACAAAATAACTTATGTATATTACATCACATGCATACGATGAATGGGTAGTTTACATGGTACTGTGCTTGAGGTAGCAATTATTTCAGAACAATCTGTTTCAAAATCTGTTCATGCAAATATATACTAAAGGACCTAAAATTCCGTTTCAACAACCATGATTATATTAGTCACGCCTGTTAATTGATCAATAAGAGAGTATTGTTTATTAACACTAGGACATAACTAGGAAACTTAAGGCATAAGATGTATATGGATTTGTTATAGAAGGTAAGGTACATGTATATGCCTGCTGCCCCCAACAACAGACGGGCACACAAACACACACACACACACACACACACACACACACACACACACACACACACACACACAGAGAGAGAGAGAGAGAGAGAGAGAGAGATGAAGATATTTTGACCACATAACAACATATCAGCAAGTACAGGCTCTGAAATGATCAATAAAATGCCAGAATATACTTAATTTTCATAAGAACATAGTTATGAAGTTTTCATGCAAAGTAAATTATTAAGCAACTATTCAGATGACTTAGTTTTATCTTCATACTCATATTTAGTCATGCTCATAATTAGCCTAACCATGCGTATTGCTTGTGTTAATAAGCAGCTATCCTTGACAATGAGATTGGGTGGTTTGAATTGGATGAAAACAGCAGTGGATCATTGACATCAAGCTTAGCGGTCGATGCAACACTGCTGCAAAGTGCACTTGCCGAACGGATGTCAACCATGGTTCAGAACATCTCACTTACTGTAACAGCATTTATTATAGCATTTCTGCTCAGTTGGCGCATGGCACTGGTTGTTGTTGCAACCTTTCCTCTTCTCATCAGTGCTTCAATAGCTGAGGTATGCCAAAAAATTTATCACAAGGGCGTAAGCAGGCAATTCACTTATCATGTCAATTAATGGTCTTTAACTTGTGCAGCATCTATTTCTTAAGGGATTTGGAGGAAATTATACTTCTGCCTACTCTCGAGCAAATTCTGTGGCCCAAGAAGCCATCACAAACAACCGAACAGTGGCAGCTTTCGGTGCAGAAGATCAGGTCTTATCCAACTTCACTCATGAATTACACCAGCCAAACAGGCAAGCTCGCCTACGTGGGCATATATCAGGAGTAGGCTATGGTTTGTCCCAGCTCTTTGCATTTTGCTCATATGCACTTGGCCTTTGGTACGCATCGCAGCTTCTTAAGCATGGAACTTCAGATTTCAGTGATATTATGAAGTCCTTCATGGTGCTGATAATCACTGCACTTGGAGTAGCAGAAGCACTAGCTCTAACCCCTGACATTGTAAAGGGATCACAAGCTCTTGGCTCGGTCTTTTCTCTACTTGAAAGGAAAACCGCCATGAAGCCCGACGACCCAAAATCAGAAAAGGTGGTAGAAGTCAAGGGGGACATAGAATTCAGGAATGTTACCTTTAGGTACCCCACCAGGCCCGATGTCACTGTTTTGAAGGACTTGAACTTACATGTGGCAGCAGGAAGAAGCCTCGCAATAGTGGGCAGAAGTGGCTCAGGAAAGAGCTCTCTGCTTGCACTGATAATGAGATTTTACGACCCCAGCAGCGGGGAAATTCTGATAGATGGGAAGGATATTAGAGGTTTAAATTTGAGATCCTTGAGACAAAGAATTGGCTTTGTTCAGCAGGAGCCAGCACTCTTCTCCACCACGGTTTCTGAAAACATCGCATATGGGAAGGAAGGCGCTTCAGAAATTGAGATAATGAGGGCTTCTAAAGCTGCAAATGCTCATGGTTTTATCAGTCGACTTGCTCAAGGATACGACACTCATGTTGGCGAGCGGGGTGCACAACTATCAGGAGGCCAAAGACAGAGAGTGGCGATTGCCCGAGCAATTTTAAAAGATCCATCAATTCTTCTTCTAGATGAGGCTACTAGCGCATTGGATACAGCCTCTGAGAGACAAGTTCAGGAGGCTCTGTATAGGCTAATGGAAGGTCGAACAACTGTCATAGTTGCCCACAGGTTTTCAACTATTCAATATGCGAACATGATTGTGGTGCTTCAAGATGGCAGAGTGCAGGAAACTGGCACGCATGAGGATTTAATCAGCTGGCCTGGAAGTGTGTACGGTCAGCTAGTTCGACTACAACGGACTGGTGCATTTCTCAACTAACAAGGTTGTCTCCAACCGGTATAAATGATGGTTGCAACTTCTAGTTAAGACTGCTGATGCAGAACTGGAGTACAAGTAATGGTAGTCTTTTCCATGTTGGTGAACTACTTCATATTCTCAAAATCTTTCTAAACAGTGTGAGAAACTTGATGCCGATATCGAAATCCTCCTATGCACGCTTTTGAAGGGATCATAATTTTGAAGGGCTCATACCATAATCTATTTGTGCATCATAAAACTACCTCCAAGGGGCAAATTCGTGATCCCACAGGAGGCCTGTAACAAACACTCAAAAAGGGATGCTGCTCTTGGTTATATTAACACTTTGCTAGGCATCTTTTCTAGGTAGAACCCATGGATTGGCTGAAAATAGTGGTCTTCCTTCCCCCTTCCTCTCATAGGTAACTTCAAGGAGCTCCTGTTAACGCCTTAAATTCTTCCTCTCATTGGTAACTTTAAGAAACTCCCATCAATTCCTTGAATTTAGATTGAACCAAGAGAAGGCCAAGTTCCCGAACAAAATTAATATCATGACTTGGGTGACCTCAGTAGATTTGTGGCCTATGGAGCGTCAAACTGAATCTACGGCAATTCAAAACAGTATAATTAGTTTATCTAAGTCAAAATATCGATGATGGGAAAGATTGTGGACTGAAAGATCTCTCAGAAACTAGAACAAAATTCCTTTGCCTGCATTTGGTATCTGAGTTTGTTTTTATGGTTTAGGCATCAAATTGGATTAATAAAGTTGGTTGAAAATTTGCTAACAAAGTTCATGCTTTGTTTGGGTTTTCTGTAATGCTGAACAACTTGATTGATTCCCAGTTGGGTTTACCCAACCCCACATTCAGCTTATTACTGTTAGCACTATCAGCTTGGGATGGGTTGTGAGGATCCGTGCGGGCGTGTGTTTAGTCTCATATTAGTTATTCGCTGAGAAGATCTTGGATATTTATACAGGACAAAAAAATTCAAAAAATACCTTTCGGCTAGTCTTTTTGGATGAGATCCTGTGTTGTGACAAATGATATCAGAACGGACTCGACCCATAACCTATGTGAACTAGGGAACACTGCAGGCCTGCAGCAAGGATTCGTTAGGCTAACCACGAGCCGATCGTGGTGATTGTGATTAGATTTCAATGGATTTGAATCCTTAGTAGGACGTCAAGCTTGAACGGGGGGAGTATGTGAGGATCCATGCGGGCGTGTATGTAGTTTTACATTGGTTATTCGTTGAGGAGATCTTGGATACTTATACAAGACCAAGGAACCCAAAAATCCAAAAAAATATCTTTTAGCTAGCCTTTTTAGATGAGGTCCTGAGTTGTCACATAGGTAATGCAACGTAAATAGTTTCTCGGATTAAAACCCCTAAAGCAGTCCAACCAGCTACTTTCTAGTCCCACTCTAAATAAACAAAAATCTTAAAAGATGTAAACACCGAGACACGCATATATGCAAAAAGAATACCTCAAACGGAAAAATTCAAGACAAGAAAGAGAACATAAATCTTTGGCCCAAAAAAAAAAAAAAAGATGCAGGTCTTCTCACCTTCTTGTGCGAGAGAATCTTCAATTCGAAGTTGACACTTTTGGATCTCGCCCTGTTGAAGTCCTGAGCTCTAGATGTCCTCGAACTGTGAAGCAAGCTGAAACCTGTCATATAGAGGACCGTTAGAACGATCTGCTCTTTGTTTAATTAAATGGGTCGTATATTTTAAACGAGAACCATTTTTTTCTAGTGAAAAAAAAAAAGAGAAAGAAATGAAAGCAGGAGGAGGTGCGTGCAAATATGAAATAACACAAACTTGAGAAACATCAAAACCTTTTCCTCAAACAACCAAAAAAAAAAAAAAAAGAGAGAAACATCCAAAGCTGGAAAACGCAAAGCATGGAGACTTCCGGCGACATGGTTTCTACGACTGCTATACATAAATAAAAGACTTGAAGCCTGATCCTTGCTTCATATAAACAAACCTCGAAGGATCTTTGTTTGCATTTTATCATGTAGGAGATCCCAAATTTGGATTGAGATCTTTGTTTCTTTTTCGAGTCCTTGCGTCGATTTGAGAGATAAAAAGCCATGGCAGGCTTTGACGCAACTTGCAAACCCGTCCCCATCGTCACGTTGCTCAAAAAGATATATTTTTTTTGACTATTTTTCCAACCCAAGCTTGTTAAAGCTTCACGCCGAAAGATGGGCCCACTCATGGCTCGAATCTTATGCGACTCTAGTAAAGCCGATTCTACTCGATTTTGGTATTCTATAGTGAAAAATCCAGATGACTAATAAAAATTGTGACATACATTGCTTATTAGAATAATTTTAGCTGTTGTTATTTTTTATGGTTTGGAACTTATAGTAAAAATTGTTTTTTTAATGGTGAATTAAATGAAATAAGCTACATGGAACAAAAATGAGAGCTTTGTAATAAAAGGTCAAGAAAATAAGATGTGTTTAAAGAAATCTTTATATGAGAATCAGAGTATATGGTTAACAAATTGGACCTTCATGTATATATTACGAAGAGCGAGAGCTATTTTATATTTTTTTATATATATTGATGCTATACTTCCTGGGAATAGTTTAGAAGCAATAAGGAAAACTAACATGGCTAAGCTCTCAATTTAAGATAGAGGACATAGGGAAAGTATCTTATATTTTAGGTATCAAATCAATAGAAATAGAAAATCTAAAATACTTTGTTTAAGCGAAGAACAATATCTTGATTATGTCTTTACAAGATTTAAAGTGGATAAATATAAACCATTATCTACTCCTATTGAAAAGGATTTAAAAATAAGAAAAATTGCCCAGCCAAAGGGTAAGAAAAATTAAATATTTCTTATGTTGTTGCATGCTACACTTTGCACTAGGTTAGGTATAAATTATATTGTAGGCCTAGTTAGTAGATATCAAAATAACCTTAGTATATCCTATTGGAAAGCAATGAAAAAAAATTCTAGATATATCAAAGAAACTAAAAGTCTTAAATTATACTTCCGACGAATGAATTAAAAGTAACTGGTTATTCAGATATCAATTTTGCTAGTGATATAGATGATTGAAAATCAACATCCGAACATGTACTTATTTTTTATGGTGCTGCCATTTCTTAGTCTAGCAAGAAACAATGTTGTGTGCATATGCTAAAAGCAGAATATATTACTTGCAGTACAGCATCTACTATGTTATTTGGATACAATAATTTGTACTGATATGAAATTAGGTATTTCTACTAGACATCTTTATACAGAGGCGGCCCAATACATTTGGAGGCCTAAGACGAACTCATTAGAAGATGCTTTTTTTATTATTATTTAAATAATAAAAAATTTAATAAGTATAAAAATATTTTAAAATTTTATTTTAAAATAATTTGTCTAGCTTTTTGAGAAGCAAAATTACTAATCAAACTTTTATACTCAAGATCCATTAAAATACTATTTTCAATCGATAATATAGCTAATCTATTTAATCTTTCCTGTAACATAGTTGATCGCAAATAAGATTTTATCAACTTTAATTTTGAAAAACTTCTTTCAGCAAAAGCAACTGTTACATATATTGTTAATAATATTCTATATGCAATGCATGCATTTAGAAAAGAATATATTTTTTTATAAAACTTAACATATCAATAAGGGTACTAGTTTCTGTTTGTAAAATTTTTTTTAAAAATTTTAACTCTGAAAACAGATCAATGCCATCAATATCTGAATATTCACCATGCTTTAAAAAGTTTTCAAGATTAAGACAATACTTTTTCAAAGCATCTTCATTCAAAGATTTTAACTTTCTAAAATTAAACAAAAAACTAAAAATATTTTCATATATGGTAAATTGTTCAAACCTATTTAGAATTGAAGAAATAGCTTGATCTACTATATATAAAAAGTAATCAATTCTAAAACATTCTTCCGCTGATCTTGTTGTCTCATCATCATTATTTTCATCAAAATATTTTTTTCTATGGATCATATGTTTTTAACGAAATATAGGTTCTATTTCCATTTCATTTGCAATTTTTTTAGATGAATTCAAAGCATTTATGAATCCATTTTCTTTATAACTTTTCAAATAAGAAAGAAGACCTTTTAATTGGTCTATAGCAAAATCAATATGCATGTATTCAGATTGTAAAATCTTACTAACTAAGTTAACAGCAAACAATATATCGTGCCAAATATTCATGCCCAATAAGAATTCAAAATTTTCAATCTCATATATAGCTAAACATGTGGTTTCACTCTTTATTTTAGGATCTTCACTAGTTTCCGCAAATTGAACTAAGGCATCTCTTATTTTAGGAGCTTAGTTTTTAATTGCTTTGATACTTTCAATACGACTTTTCCAACGTGTTTGTGACAAAGGTTTAAGAGTCAATGTGGATATATTATTTTGTAAAATTTTTTATCATTTTGTAGAAGAAGAAAATAAAGTATAAATTCGTTGTATCACTCCAAAAAAGATATAGCCTTAGGACATGAGTTAGCAATATCACATAATACTAAATTCAAGTTATGACATCCACATGGTGT
>JAOXJJ010000481.1:3363109-3380535 GCA_025769935.1 Phoenix roebelenii
TTTTTTAGCAATCTTACTTCTAAATCAATCCACCTATTCATGCTAATGATATGTTCATTAGTTGTTTCATGACTTTTAAGCTTGAAACCTAGATTTTTCCAATCCCTATTTTCTTCATTGACTAATTGACTTATGCTAGGCTTTGAATCAAATAATTTACAACAAAAACAATATACTCTATCCAAATATTTCGAATACACTAACCATCTTCTATTATATTTTTCACCATTAAGTAACTTATGAATGTAATATATCGTAGAAAAGTGTCTATTGTTTTCATCCTTAGGAAAATAAAAATCATAATCTCTAATTGGACATCTTTCCACCATTAGATCTCTAAATTTTGTATCAATATTTTTTCATTGACCAGGATCATAAAAATTTGTAGAAATAGAACTAGTTTCACAATTTTTTTCTTGTTTATCTTATCTCCATCTGATTCTTCATTGTACTCTTCACTAGATATTGTTTCACTAGCAATCTCATTTTTTAACTCTATTTCGGGTGCCTGTTCTGTTGCTAATTTCTGAGTTGAATTTGATGTGGTATTTTGTTTGTTTGTAACAACAAATCTATCTAGAGCTCATTTTTGAGATTGATTGAGTTTATCGATTTTTCTTTTTTTTTTTGAGTTTTTCAAACCCACAGTCATATTTTCTATTAGACATTGTAATCTATAAATAATATTATCAAACAAAGCAATTAAAAAAACACCACAAAAAAATCAAAATATAAAAATGTTAAAAATGATAAAACTTGATTGTATCAAGAAAAACAAACTCGGGTCCCGACAAGTAGTGCCGAACTTAATTGTGTCGAGAAGAGACCGAATAGTGCCGAACTCGATGGCGAGAATAGGCCGAACCGCCAAAGTCACAACCAACCTACAATTGGACCCAAAAAAAAATCAATTCTAGTGTCTCTAACTTGACTAAATAAAAATTAATTGGACCAAAACATTAATTAGTAAACTAGCTTAGAAGCTAATAGAGGACAATCATCTAACGTGACTAAATAAAAATCAATTCTCACGTCCCACCGGTCACCACTGCCTGGGAGGCTGGGATCAGACGATCAGTGATTCAGTGGGATGCTCACGGTCCAATAGAGGACGGTGGACTTTGGAGTGAACCGAGCTGCCTAGGAGGCGGAGCGGTGGAGCCCGAAGGTTGGAGGAGCCGAGGACAGCGAGAATGGCGAGGAGAGCTGGAGAGGACTCCTCTCAGAGGAGATCCGGTCGGCGGCTCGCCACTCATCGGGTCTTCCGTCGGCCGGAGCCCGGAGGTTAGAGGACGGGAGGAGCCGAGGATGGCGACGTTGGCCAGGAGAGGAGATCCGGCCGGCGGTCCAAGAGTTGGAGAGGAGATCCGGCCGGCGGCTCGCCACTCGTCGGGTTCTGCCTTCTTGGAGTCGAAGGAGGAGGACTGAGGACGGTGGACTTTAAAGCGGAGCCGACTAGTCGAGGTGGCCGGAGCCCGGAGGTCGGAACTCGGAGCCTCGGAGTCGGAGGAGCCGAGGATGGTGAGGAGAGATGGAGCGGTGCTGCGGTGGAGCCTAAAGAGGACTTCGGAGCACCGAGAACTGAGCTGCCGAGAACCAGAGAACAGGAGATTGGGAGAAGGTTCACTGGTTCAGCAATAAAAAAAGAAAGCACCGGCAGCAGAGAACTGAGAAGGGGAGAGGAAATGCCCGTTGCTTGTCATTTGTCAACTGTCGTAGCCGTTGCCCGGCCAGTCTGTCGCCGAGGAGACGCCGAAGGGGATGCACTGTAGCAGCATAGCCTGGTACTGGTAGCCGTCGCCCACTGCCCAGTGCCCAGCTACGACTCTAGCTAGCTTTCGGATGGGAAAGCCTGAAAGCTATGCTGCCTATGCATTAAATAAACAAAAAAAAAACTGTGCGGTGGGGTGGGGGCCTTCCTTGGGTCAGGGGCCTTAAGCGACCGCCTCAGTCGCCTAAGGCCCGAGTCGGCCCTGTCTTTATATATATTGTGATAATCAAGTAGCTATTGCACTAGCTGATAGTGGATTACTTCAGAGGTGAGCATATTCGAGTCGAATATCAGTATATACGTAATATTATTGAAAACAATGCTGAAGTGTTTTACAGGCACATTGATATAATGGAACTTAGAAGTATTAAAGTCGGAAATTAATAAAGGAATCTGTCCCTGAAGGTATATTAGTTAGAAGTTTTAAACATCAAGCAATCGGTCTAAGCATGCAAAACCCCAGGATGCATGGGGAGGACCAAGTCGATCCATATAGCTAAGCAAACTAGAGAGATCTATTGTCTCGCGATGTTGGCGGAAATTTTATTCCAACCTTATTTTCTCCTTTTTTTTCCTGTGGCAATTTTATTCCATCCTTATTTCCTTTTTTTTCCCTTCAAAGGTTACCGCAAAAGATAAAAAATTGATAAAGGAGAACTGAGTTGATTTTTCTTTTTCTTTTTAACTTTTTTTAATGATGTGAGAAACTATAAGGAAACGTTTTTCCGTTGGATCTTTCCACATGTTGGCCTCTTCATCTCCTCCTTAATGTTCTTCTCCTTTTCAAACAATACGAAGACATGGTTCTGGTATAAGAGGCAAAACCGGTAACAGATTTGTGATTCGTTAAATATTTCGGCAATTAGGAATCACTTCTCCGATTCCGAGTTAGGTTGGGATCTACTTTCTGACCACTTCAAGGAGATTAGATTTCCCAAATTTTTTGCTAAGAAAGTAGATATGCTTGTTTCTTGTTAGCGGAGATATTGGATTAGTTATAGAATAGAGTGTTGAATTTGTGAACTATCCACGGCAAGATCAGTCTGAATCCGAACTCCACGAAAATTTACTTCTCTGCATCAGTAGATATACATTTATTCCATGTCTATATTTGAAAATGAACCTATTTTCCCTGACATGCAGGACCAGGGGTTTGTATTGGCCAGGTCGCAGATAACCAGCTAACTAGCTGCGTAAGGGAGCTAATTACACATGAGCACAGCTAATTACATCTCTGTCAAGAAGGCTACAAAAGGCACAAGGAGCTGGAGCTTGCTGGGTCCATCGAAACTCTCCGGAATGCTGGGCAGCGTAAGAGGCGATCCAATCAGCCGCTTGATTCACCTTCCGAAGGACGTACCTGATCTGGATAGCCCAACACTCCCATAGCATCCGATGCATGTCATGCAGAACCGGATGCTCCCTCTCCTCCTGTCTCTCTGCCTGGAGGCAATCAATCAAGACAACAGCATCTCCCTCCAATATAATCCTATCAGCCTCCGGCACATGTCTTGCATGAGATAGCCCCTCCTATGCAATCCTGAGCTTCGCCCCAAGTGCCGAGGCCTCACTAGAGCGATATCCCCCTGCCACAAGTAGCCTAGCGCTATGGTTCCTAATCACAAATGCCACACCTGCCAAATCTCCACCAGCGAGCAAGCTCCTAACAAATTTACCTTAAGATAGCGAGGGGGTGGGAACTCCTAATAGAGAAGAACAAACCTAGGCACTGTAGTAGTGGAGGGGGTATCCCAGGTGTCTCTAACCATCACCGGTGAATCCAGCTCAACCAACTCAATGACCTCCACCACCTGATGGAGAGCCCGTTCAGCAACAGTCCTCAAGGGAGCCCTCCTGCCCTCAAAAACTCTGATATTTCTATCCAGCCAAATATGATAAGCCAAATAGACAGCAGCAATACCCCACCCAATTGTGCTTAGTGATCCTACGGCGGACCACACCTGTCGGAGGAAGTCTCCTGTCACAAAATTGGATCCTGAAAGGGGGAATGATGCCCTCCTCCAAATCCAGGTAGCCCATGGGTACTCAAATAAGACATGACTGACAGTCTCCACCGAGTCACGGCAGTCCACACACTCTGGAGAGATCTTGACCCCTCTTCTGGCCAACAAATTTCTAGTCGGCAGGCAGTCCCAGACCATCTTTCAGATAAACAGTACCACTCGTGGGTGGACCTGCATCCTCCAGATCTAACTTCCATCACAATGCCTAGCTATCTCATCCCTCCCCACAATCTGAATGTCAGTCGACCTCACCCTAGCCGACCCAGTCGCCGCCCAAACTAGTCTATCCTATCCACCCTGAGATATCGTAATGGCAAGTACCCACTCAGCAAGCTGCAACCCGAAGACCTCGTTGATCAAGACCTCATCCCACCAACTTCCTCCGGGAACCATCATGTCGCGGACTCTGAGACCAGCCAGTCACGCAGCGTCAACCATCATCGGCATCCTGCTCAGCGGTAGCTCCACTAGCCACCTATCCTCCAGAATATCAATGAGCTGCCCATCGCTCACCTCCCACCTGATTGCTGGTAACACCACCTGAGCAAGAAAATAAATCTCCCGCCAAATACAAGAGCAATGATGCCCAGCCCGCATCTCCACTCCGGTCAAGTAAGCACTCCAGTGTCGTGCTTCACGATGCTTGTTAGACGGTAGCATCCACTGCCACTTTGGCAGGAGATGGCATCAGATTCTAGTTAGAGTTGGTCATCAAATCCTTCAACCACCCCACCCACAAGCGGCCCCCCCCCTCTTTCGGCTCTTTGGATGATGAATTTTGCTTTAAAAATCCCCTGTTCAATACTTTCTGGAACACCTCGGCATTCAGTTCACGAGTTATATTAGTTAGTGTTTCATCTGCTCTTTTCCAAAAGGAGACCAAACAGGCCTTTATGTTGATCGACATGCACCGTAAACCCATGAGAACTTTGTTGCCTCCTGAGGGCCCTCGTGGCTTCATTCACTCTCTCGAGCGACGGCAAAAGAACACCAGGCGAGTCTCCGCGCATCTCCCATCCACCCAAAGAATGACAAAAACCCTATTATTTGAACTAGGATCAGGATCCTCCGTGAAATATTAAAATGTTTCCTAATCTTCGTGAACACTCCAAACATGCATTTGCTGTCCAATCAGTTCCCATGGTCAGTCTTCACACTCATCTTTCTTCCATCCACTGTAAATGCCACCATCCTGATTCCAATTGGAGAACCCTGCACGTGAATATAGTTGCCCATTGGCTAAGACCACAAAACCCACTAAAACCTCTAAAGGCCTGTTCAGTATGGTCATCATTCTATATTTTTAATTTCCTATAAATTAGTAAAATAACATATGGAGATTGATGCTTACGGCTTCCACCATCCCTTGATTTTCTTCGCTCTACAGAAAACAAATGGGTTTTACCATACACATAATTAGTCTAATCCGTTTTATTAAATTTTTGAAAACAAGAATCAACATAAAGGCAATACCAAACGAGCCCTAAGTTTTTTTATTAAAAAAAGTAGTAAGTAAATCACTGGTTCCCTTCCATTGTTCGTGGTATATCAGTAAAGCGAGATCAAGCCACCACCACCAATTAGTCATCCACGCGATCGTGCAATAACTTCTCAGCATCCTCCGGACAAACAAAAAATTATATTCTAATTCGCCTTCAGCCCAATAATGCAAAAGGAAGACATTTATTACACCAAATTTCATAACCAAGCAAAACTGAAGAAGGGGAAGAAGATGCTGCAGCACAACTGAAATCAATTTGAAAGATTAAATTTCTTTTCTTATATTCCTTCCTCAAGACATCAAAAGCTATTTGGCATACTCTAACTTATAAATAAGATGAAACTTTTATCTTTATTTACAAGCAATGGCACAGGGCTCTGCATTCCCTCTTCAAAGCTTCAAATTGCCGGACCAGTATCACATTTAGCTGGCAGTGAATAATGTAAGTTATTGTAAGAACAAAAAGGAAAATTCGGCCAGAACAAGTAACATTTGTTGGGCCGCTACGAGGAATGAGCATATACAGGAACCCGAAAAAAAAAGAAACATGTAACCAACCCCACAAAAGAGAGAATTTGGAGAAAAAAAAAGACTTGACAGATGTTGAGATGGAGACTGACCCAGATGTTACCTGTATAAAGGTGCGAGACGAGACAGATGTTGAGCAGAATGGGCAATCTATTTAAAAAGAAGCAGATGAACACTCATTGAGGCAGCATCCATCATTGATAGTTGGTCTTAGGCTCATGACAGATCAAATGATCCCTGGCCTTCGCTGATAGCATAAAGCAGTTTCTTGTACATGATTTCCTGCAATGAATGTAACCAACCTTGCAGTCAAGAAGGCAAATCTCAAAACTGAGAAAGTTCCAGAGCAGGGGGGAAAACCTTTGTTGAATAGGGAGGAAGTTTAAGGTAGTTGGCACATGTCATAACACTAGGTAAATCATCATCAGCTGATTCACACACTCCAGTTCCATTCGATGATGTGTTTGTCATAGTCGAAGAATGCTGTCATTAACCATTTGGTTAGAGCTAATTAAAGCACGAGCATGGGAATGTTGACAGCAATGCATCTAAGCAACACTATGTTAAACATGCTCCCAAAAAAGGGAAGAGAAAAACAACAATACCTTCCTCACGATAGTCAGCTTTGGGTTCAATGCAGCCAGGCCACCAGGTGGAAACCTGGGAGCACCAGTCACAAATTGACAAAAAGCATGCTGCTGCCCCGTCGTGAATTCTGCCATGATCTCGAGCAACTGAAAGAACAACTGAAACTCATATATACCAGCTGATAAAAATTTTGTGCACAAAGTCAAATGTTTTAAAGTGAGCACATACATTGATAATTGCTGGGCTTTTTGCAGTGTATCCATGATCAAACTTAATATGTTCCGCCAGTGTTTCAGCCTGCAGCATGTAGTAATGATTATTCATACATTCCCAAGAATGATAGATGTAAAATATCAATATGTCGACAGTAGGTGATAAAAAATATCATACCACCCACAATTCTCTACGACCACAGATCAGGTAATCAAGCTCGGGCGGAGAAAATATTTGCAGAGACGAGATATCAAAGACCTGAAACCAATTGTCAATTAAGCAACATAAGAGTCGTGACATATACAGAATCTCTGACAGAATGCACGACTTGGATCATCAACGGCTTATTTTAATTAAGCAACATAAGAGTCATAACCTCACACATGTTGTGTAGCCTTTTTGTTTGTTTTCTGCTTTCTTGCTTTGTTTTATTTTCACCACTCTAACTAAAATTTTCTTATTTTAAGTAAATCAGAAGTAGAATACCTAAAACATGTTTTCACTTCGAAGAACATAGAGGAAAAAGAAAATTCCTAAAACATTCTCTAAGAAGAATTTCTATGAAGCATTGCAGTCAATTATATAACATGAAGGCACTTTTCCATTGTTTTGCTGCAGTAACATATTAGAAACCTTAACACTTTAACATATGAAATCCCATCTGACCCACTATATAACCTCCATTCATAAGCGACAAAAATCATATGTGTTGACACCCAGCAACAACAATCATGGACAATATGTAACAATAACAAAATATTAGGTGTTGAACATGTCAGTCTGGGTTGCCTGGCACAGGCATGCATATGTGCCGCAATACTCCAAAAACTGCAGTGTGCGGTAGCAATAGTGTTGAATTATGACTAAATAGAGAGACAACTGAAAAGAAAAGGCCTTATCTCCATATATATCATTTAAGTGAATGGAACATTTACTTAAAGATATTTCAGGTAAAATAAGGAACAACCACCATTTCAGTCTGACAAGCAACACCTAAACAGGATAACTTTAGATCCCTTTAATCTTCAAATGGACCTTAATTGAAAAGTCTCAAGCCATTCACCCAGGTGAATCAAATCTCCATTTCTATATCCCCCATTAAAATTTCATAAATTTGAAGGAAAAACAGATTTATTGGGTGCAGGTCCACATTGACTTTATGGTATATTCACATCTTTAGGTCTGGGTTTACAAGAAAAATCCAACCCACAGTATTTTAATCAGTCAGAATAATATGATCTCGGCATCCTAACCAACTAATTTTCTGAAATTAAGGTTAAAGTAGTTTGTTACATCATATCCTAAATTCAATCTATTCACTTAGGTGCTTCTGATAAACTTGGGTCTAATCCTTTTGTGTTTGGTGCATGTCCTTGGGACTTTTGCCTAATCAGTAATCTAATCCAGGAGTAGCTGAGACAAGTATTATAGACGATACTTTCAGAAATGTGCCTTTTCTTTTGGAGTGTCTCATGTCGCATACATAACAGTGGATGCTAGCTCAGCCAATACAGTTGCTCTTTTTTTTTCTTTTTCATTTTTTGGGACGGCGTGTGAGGGGTGTTTGAAACAAACAAAATAATACAGGGAACTCCAAGTTCAGAAGTTAAAAGAAGTGCATGGAATTGGATCATGGAAAAGTAAGCATTCATTATAATATTATTTAACAAAGTTGTTGCATAAATTTAGTTTTCTACAAGCATCATGTCCTAGAAAGTAGCTTTTATGATCAATAAAGAATACTTATTTTGTCATAAAACTGACCACTTCTTATAACTACTTGTTCGAGGAGCTTCCTGTGGGACCATCTACAGTGACCTTTAATATTGGTATGACTAGTCTTAAAATATCAACCAGACATGGTCAGGCAAATCAGCCCTAAAAAACAGAATCTTCAAACCTGACCAGTTAAAGCTGAACCATAACTGAGCAGCGAAAGTTACCCTACTTAATGATGGATACGATCTCAACTATTTGCTGATTAAAGTGTTCATATTCATTTTCGGTTCTAAAACTACATCCTGCCAACAGCCAACACTTATTATATACTTGTTCATATCATGCAGACTAGCATAAAAATATATAATGATCATGATGAATTTATGATTAAATTAATCAAACATGGATTTTTCCAGCATGGTTTTAAATAGCATATTTGTTAAATTTTACCCTATTGTTATTTTGATGAATATATTCTTTTTTTCAATCATGTAACACGTGTACTGCAATGGGCCTTGACATGACCAAGTTTACCTAAACAAAACAAAAGAGAAGCATGAAATTTAGTGAATGCTGCAAAGCAATTACTGGCAATCCAGAAATTTGGAATTACCTGATTGAACCCCGATCTAAATGCTTCCATCTGCCGCATAATTCCTGTCTTAACAGTTGCATCAACTACCAAGGAGATGTATTCTTCCAAGTTGTCGATATTAACCTGCAAGGGCCATCAGTAATTCAAAAATATTGTAGTGAGATAGTCATGAATTAGGGCAAACAATGCTAAACATTCTGCTTCTTACCAGGATGCCTTCTCCTCCTTTAAGAATGTAATCAGGATAACCAGGAAGTGTAAAATCTAGACACAGATCTTCAACAGGAGCACCACGGATACACAAGTCAGAAATTGTCTTTTGATCATTACCAGCTGTTGCCTCTAAAAACTGTTTGCGATGAACAAGGATTTTCATTTCTTGCAATATCTTCCCAAACTCAGCATCAAATGAGATAATGTCATGCACATCAAGTTCCTATTGTGAACCGTAAATTGTCACATATGATACCAAAATAACCAAATGTCACACAGGAAATCAGAAACAAAATCATATACACAGGTACCTCAGTAACTTACCCGTCCCAACATGAGTTTGTAGAATGCAGTTGACAGTGGCAGATCCAAAAGCCGCCCATCCTGTAGAGCTTTTGCCATTACTCGACCAACCAAACGGAAATATTCAACAACCTTAGAGAACTGGCTTCCATCAGAAGCATCTGTATTAGGAGGCCAAGGGCGAGGAAACAAACCAAACGGAGCATGGATAAGATCTCTACTTCCAACAGAAAAATCAGAACTAAGTTTCTTTGCTTCTGAACCATCATCAGTATTTCCATCTTTCATCTCAACTCCATCAATATCCATGGCAGAGTTGTCAGATGTAGAGCTGGACCTCCATAATCCTAATCCAACCTTTTGCAGGTCCTGACTTAAGAGAGTATAGAATTCCAGAGTTGGACCTAATCCAGTGCCAACTTCACCAAAGTATTCGACTTCAAGAACAGCCTTCGTGCTACAATACAAGTCCATAACTTTTAAAGCAGAATCTAAGATACGGTTTCTAGCAACACGAACTTTTTGTCGTTGCAATCTACCAACACGGACCTCTCTTTCACTTGATGAACTATGACTATCAGCACTTTGCTGTTGCTGAAGCCGATGCAAGGCACGGGATAGTCCAAAAGCTGTTGAATAGAAGTACAGCCTCCGTGTTTCAAAAGGAAACAGAAAAGGAGATGCTTTGGTCATTTGGTAACACCATGAAGGAAGACTGCCACTGCACAATGCAAGAGGATCCTGAATTTGCCGAGCAAGTTTAGGGGTTAGCTTGCTACTAATGAACTCTTCAGAAGGAACCTTCGCACCCGCCCTATAGAGTTCATCCAGGCTGGAAATCTTCCCCTCAGCAAAATCGTCAGACACTGTCCGCACTCTTAAGCGAGGAGCTAGCTGATTCAGACCTTCCAGTACTCGCAACAATGCCAAAATGTTGTAAGTAGGATTAAACTTTTCAAGGTCGCATGGCAGCTCCCCCTGCAATATGCTATCAAGAAGGGACATTTGCTGCCACTGAGAGTCGCAACCAGATTTGGAGGAGGAAACAGATTTAGACTTTGAGGTTGAACCTCCATAAGAAGCCCTTTCAACCTGGCTATCAGCCTTTTGGTAAGTTATAGTAAATATATCACTCCAGAACCTGCCTCCATCACTAGGCAGGTCAGATCCATTGAACCTTTCATCATTGTCTTCCTCAAGCACAAGCTGGCGTTGGATAGCCTGATATATGGTCAAATGTTTGCTGAGCTGCTTCCCTCCTGCTGTGAACATTAATTTATTGTAATGGTCCTTTACACTATCACCAGACACCATCCCATGACGATCTCGACCACCCCTGATACCTCTCCCACTCACAGAAGCAAGCCCAGCCATCGCAGCAGTAGCAAATGACATTGCACTACCCCTTGAACCAAAAGTACTTCCAGTTCGGTATTCAGCAGACCCTGGGCCTCTAACTGAGGTAGTTCTATTACTAGAACCAGATGAAGGTTGTGCTTGGTTGTCACTTGCTGAAGAAGACACTGTAGCATCATCAGCTGGATCTCCTAATTTGACATCATGTACCTTGTCTGGTACACAACCGGGAAGAGAGTCATCTCTCAGGACCTGAAAGAGTAACAAATATCAGCGACCATCACGACATAATTAAATGTGGAATAAGTAAGATCAGAGGGAACTTCTGTCAAAATCCATTTCCATTTAGTCTCAGATAGACACTATTCATATCTTGGAAAACATAAAAATCACCTTTTGGCACCTACATTAGACAAATAGCGGCATGGTAATATGAATCAGCAGTAATAAGAAAAATAGAAGTGCTTAATCAACTGCGTAGAAATTAAAATTTAAAACACAACATATATGGTTAACCAGACAACCTGATCATGATCATCATCTTCATCATCTGAGAAATCATCCTCTTCAATCATCAGAGCATCATCGATCTCAACAGGAGACATGTCCAACTCCTCATCCTGCATAGCATGAACAATGTCATATTAGGTGATGATGATGCACAAACATACATGCAACAGTGTCTCAAAATAACAGAAACAAAGTGCAACAAAATGACAATGTTTAGTAAATTATAAAAGGAATTCCACTATGTACTGAAAACATTCTACTCCTACATAACATTGAGGTTTCTTATTGAATAGAATAGAGCTAACAACAACATTAAACTAGCACCAATGCCTGTTCCAGCTCTTCACATGGTAGGCATCTTACAGTCACTCAAACCAGATTGAGAAAGGACAGTCTTTCCAATCAAACATGACATTAAAAGCCATATTATTTACAGAATTACTAAAATATTAAGAAATTAGATATGGCCAAATTTCTATTTTTAATTCATCAGACTGCAAAGAGTAGACAACAGCTTAAAGGCCTCTAGGGTATCACAGCAGAGTGGCAACAGACTCGAAGATTTCTCGGGTGGTTATGGAATTCAGATGGTCAGGCGAAGAAATATATTAGTTTATTATAAACAAGACCAGGCTTGACCATGAGAAGGATAAAATCACTAATCAACTAGATAATAGTTTCAGACTCTTACACTGTCTGACAATCAAAGACAGTATTTCAAGTTGACCCAAAAAAATCAAGCAGTACAAAAGGCCAAAAAATACAATGCAGCAGCATGTATATGGGCATCCAGCAGAGTGTTTCCAAAGATGATGATGACAAAATGACAACAGCGACGATAACATTGATGATGAAAGAGATGGTGAATGACAACGTGCATAGACATCACAAGCATATCTGCAACAGTGAATGTAGCAGTTATATAGCATGTTTCAGTATGCTAAACAACTAATGAGTATTGCTTGTATAGAATCAATTTATCTCATGGATTAATCAACCTTCTAGGCTTTCTTTTTGTTATCTGGGAACTTATTCTGAACAAGATAACCCCCGTTCTAGCTAACCAATCAGCACCTTCAGTTCTCTTCTGATTACAATGAGGAAAGCTTCCGCTTGCTCAAGTCCCAATATTAAACATATATTGCACAATTTCAAATGTTCTCTTGAGAAGACAACCACTTGAAGCACTCTTTGCCTGACTACTGATAATAAGATTTGTTTTCATTAGTATTTTATTGAACAGAACTCTAGCAATAAGCACACTACCACAGCAATTATAGCATTCTGTAATTGTAGCCGACTGCAATATTAAAAGTTGATCTTTAGAGCCACTGGCTCCACTATGCACGATGCTTGGGTGATTAATTCATAAACTTCATAGAATAAAGTAGAGCTGACAACCCCAACGGTTGTCTACAAGATGATGTATTCATTAAACCACTAGGGCTACAAAGTCTTAGGGAGTATAAACAGACAAACTCCATTTCCAATTATCAATGGCTAAGATTTGGCACCATGGAGGTTTTGGCCAAGCAATGACGGAATCTAAACTTGTCTCACCCATCAACCAACCCCCCACCCCAAAAAAGGAAAAAAATGAACAGCTCCATATGGACACAAGTCAAGACACATGACCATCCCCAGCTACCCAATTGGAAAAGAACAAGATAAGTATCTGCTGAAGAACTGACCAACAGGCAAGACACATTGTAACCGACCAACAGATCACAAATCATAACATCCAAAGTGTAGTCAATTCTCCATCAAATAAAGCTTTAACACTGCTGAGTAGGGTAGAATATATGATTAATATTTCCAAAATATGCCCACAATGCCAACTGTCCAAGCAAGAGCAAAGACAAGTCAACCAAAATGAGAACCCACTTTTTCTTATTTAGAAACGAAGAAAAGCATTGATTTAAAATCTTCCAAACATAATTTACACCAAGGATTAAGTGGAGAGCACCTGCATCAATATTCTCATGTCCAATAATTTAAACCCTACATTGGTGGGCATTTATCTTAGATAAAGCAAAGGCAAAAGTTAACTAAGCTAAAATGTTATCTCTTCTGCCCAAAACACTCCCAGACTTCCAATCTAATCATGCAAAATAGAACCTGAAACAATGTAATTAATAGTGGCAAAATCTGACATGCACCCACCAGTCTGCACGAACCCACATGCAATAAATGGGTTTAGGTGGGGCTTTTCTAAGACGGACTGGTTCCAGCCAACCTAAATCAACCTGATTTAGATTGGTGAGTGACGTGAGTCTTTGTTTATCTTCCGAACCTGATGGGTTACCAGGCTTGATCCGGTCATGAATCAACCAACACCCAGACCTCACATAGTTGATAGTTCTCTAATTTTCTCCATGTGATTCAGTTCAAAAATAAAAAATAAAAAAAAATATCAAAAGGTTATAGAGAGTGATGGGTTTGGGATGTGGGTTTGCATTTTTAGCTAATTCCACCCTTAGTTTATGGCTGTCATATATGTCAAATTTCAAATTGTGATTGTGACGGTATATTTGAAGCTATAATTGATTTTGCTGTTTGTCATTTTGCATACCATGTTTGGCTTTCTTTTTCAGTTAAAAATATGACTGATGAGTGAAAACTTAAATGGGTTGGTGGTGGTAGGGCGGATATGGGTAGAGAGTTTTCTGAACCAGATTATAAATAGGCTGAATATGGGTTGAGAGTTTTCTGAACCAGACATGGCTCGAGCTGGCCCGAAGCAAACCAAACCCAACCCGTTGCCACCCCTAAGTGTAATTAATCTTTAGGAATTTTTGAGGAGAAACAAGAGAACAGACACTTGCCAAGATAGAATCCAGAAGTGCAGCTTCACAATTTGTGAGATCAGTTTTTGAACCTGGATTAATTACCACAGAAAGAAAAATTGCAATGTATGGAATGGTCATCCAAAAAATAGAATCAGATATTATACCAACATGATAAAGCATGATTCCTAACATATGCTATTTTTATCTCTTAAATATTTAGATCCTTTGGCCAAAAACCCATCATAATTTATCCAACCAGTAGTCCCCAAAATAATATTCTCTGCAAATGTTCTCTCTTTTTTTTGACTTTTTTATTTTCAATCATTCTTCTTTTTCTTTTTGTACTTTCATGTATGTTACTCCATGGTCAAAGTTGTAGAAGCTGCATAAATCACCAAACAGGAAATCACTCAGCATACAGAAACTAGATGCCAAAAGTATGTTTTCAAACCTTCATTTAACACTTCAAGGTTCTATGTGCAATAAAAGGGTGAATGAATATATGGAGCACAAGCAAACAGGCAGTGAGAAACATTAGAGAGGGCAGAAGTTCAAGGAATGATGCACCATGTTGGAGATATCAAATTATTATTAGACAGTGAAAACAATAAAGGAAAAGATTTATAAGGAATGGCACATCATATTGGTGAGGTCAGTAAATTGTTAATTGAGAACCTGAAAGGTTGTTTTGGAGAGATCATTATTTTGCTAATTGAGAATCAGAATGGTTGTCAATGCTAAGGTACAAGGTACAGTGATGAACTCCAAAAAATTGTGTTTGTCAGCATCGTCATTACATTTGAATATCATTGCATCCGCATATATACAGAATAACAGATATTGAAGTTTATATATGTGATGTTCATATTAGTAAATTAAATATGGTTGTTTTTTAATGGAAATACAAATAATCAAGATGGTTGTCACACATGAATAGATATTCAAATGACAGTCCCAACTGCCTAGTTAATCCTCAATGCAGCTCAGCTAGCTCAGGGGTGCCCAAGCATCCCAACAAAATATAGCATCTAAGAGAGCTATGTTTGAAAAATATTTTCGGTCAAGACAAGTATTAGATGAGTTGGTTGGGCAGTTAATTTCTATTATCTTAGTAACAATTTAGCATTTTGCTAATTCTTGATGAGCAACAAACCCCCATGATGTAAAGAAGGGTCAAAAGAGAAAGTAAAAGCAACGTTAGAAAGAAGTCTAGTGTTGAGAAGACTCAACTATTAACATAGGATAGAGTGTGTCTAACTCGAAAAGCATGGTATAAGAGGGCCTTAATGTAGGTTTTCTGGAGCATGACTAGACAGCCACGATCGCTTGATCGTCAAGAAAAAAAATTTGATCAAAATAAGTGGGGTGTGATCATCACCATTTTTCCATTGGAAAAGAAAACTGCAGAAGTTTTTGTTGTTTTCCTGTTATTGGATGAACCAGTACCTAGAACAAGTTTATCAACTAACCCAAAAATCCTATGTATACTAAGATAAATATTGAGGCAAAGAAAGAGCATCATGTCAATAATTAAGAATCAGAATTTCGATAGCATAAACAAACCTCAGAGCTAGATTCGCCATGTGCTGGTTTCATCTCTGAGTCTTTCTCTGAACCTGCTCTTCTGCGTGCAGCATTTCTTGTTTGTGGTCCTCTGGCCTCATCAGCAGTAGATTTCAAAACAGCTTTACCCTTTCCTTTTGAAGAATTTGCTGAACCCTCATGAGAGTCCTTTCTAGCAGTACCTCCAATTGTTACCAATGACCTAGATCTGGTTGAAGGGCGACGGCCTGTTGGAGTTGGCATGGATGGTGATGATGCTGCAGTAGCTGCAACTCCAGAGTCAGAATTGCCTGCTGCCACTGATGACTTCTGTCCAGACTCACTCCGCTGTACTCTTGGCCAAAGGAACTCTTCAACAGATGCTAGCCTTGCAAGTGGATCAATAAGTACAATATTTGATGAATAATCACGAAGAGATTTTTCACCTTGTGCTCGGCATAGACGTAATTTGAGAGGCTGAGATAGTGCGCTAAGACCCGAGGAAAGGCGTGCACTTCCACTACTGGATGACCTTGATGAATGGCTCAGTACAACTGGAAAACGTTCTAAAGATGACAAAGCATGTTGAAGCTTTTGAACCAACACCGTCATGGGAGTTTCAGTCCCTTCTTTAATGTCAAGAGGAAGTGCAATTGAAATAAATGACTTGTATCGTCTGAGTGCTTGCTGGCGAAGTTTAGGCACATTAGGTTCTGAAATTCTCTCCTTTCCAAATGTTCCACACGATAAATAATTTAGCAGTGCCAAAACAACTCCGCTGCCAATAAACTCAAATGTGGATACACCATCTCCTTTAGTTAGTTCAGCCAGCATTTCTGCTATTACCCCATCCAGTTGTTCCTCGGTACTAGCTGAGATATCAAAGGAACAAACAACAGAAGCCTTAGATTTACCCTTAGCTTTTGTCCTGACATTTTCAATACTCGCATTCAACTTTGAGCAAAGATTTTTCAAATGAAGAAGATCATCACTAACTCCAACTTCTGCTGCCCCAGGATCAGCAGGAAAATACTTATCCTTGAAAGACTTGGCATACGAACTGACTGAAGCACGAAGACTAGAATTCGCAGTTGGGACTTCTACCAATGTTGGAGGAGAGCCAATATGTCCTGGTACAGAACCTTTTGACTCATCGAACGAGCTGCTTTCCGTACTTAAGCTACTATTACGCCGTCGATAACGCCGAGAACGTGACGACATCCCTGGTAAAGAATCAGTATCCTTTTCGGAGATGGATGTTTGAGAAGGAACGGTATCTGAGGAACCTGAGCATATCAGCGCATCCACAGCATGAACAACCCCTTCTCTCACAAACATCTTGGTAAATGTTCCAGGAAGCTTGTCCATTAGTATTTCTGCTATCTGAAGAGCAGGGATCAAGATCTGGGGATCCTTCCAAGCTAATATACCCGCTAAGAAGCTGCACATCAGAAGTACGATGAAACAGTTATTAGACGACAAGTACAAAGTGCTCAATCTTTTTTCCCTGCAAGAATCTCCATGAAGCTAACTACATATTATATATAATATATGCACAATAGTACCTGGAAATGTTTGTCAGAGAAAGCAAAGCCTGAATCATATCAGCGGAACTGAAATACATCAACTTCCCAATAACAGAAAGACACTTGTGACGAACTTGACCATTTACACTGGAACTATATACCTGCTCGACAAATAAAGCAGATGTTAAAATGTATGAAGAAAAAAAGTGAGTTTGGGCGCGGGGGGGGGGGGGGGGGGGGACTAAAAA
>JAOXJJ010000481.1:3388161-3400140 GCA_025769935.1 Phoenix roebelenii
TTCACCTCCCGGGGGCCTTCCATTGGCCCGGGGCCTTAGGCGACCGCCTCGATCGCCTAAGGCTCGGGCCGGCTCTGTTTTCCAGATACCTTTATCAAATTCAGTCTCAAGTAATTATTTACTTTTTATTGTTATAATTCTAAATAGGCCAAGACAATCCAGACAGCCAATTTCTTTTCTTTGATATCTTTGCTTAAGCGAAGTTCTCAGCGAACCACCGCTGTTCCTATTATCCCCAAGAGTAACAGACAAATTTTGGCGCCTCTCAAAAAAAGTGTAGGTCTCATCACATTGTATTACTACCATTTCTCTGTATTGCAAAAAAATCAAAGTATTGTGGCATACTGCAATTACAATAACCTCCATGAACCAAGTGATTCCCATGCCTAACCAATACTGCATTGCCTTTTAAGTTTCAAAAATTTGGCCATATGTTTTGATAGCGAGAAGAACAATAGAAAAGGATTGGCTTACACTTATTAAATTCCTTTATAACATACAGTAGTCAGCCCTAACTTACTCTTAACCAACACTACCATCCTCCCCAACCTAATTGCGGCCATGATCTGAGAGATTCATCCGTCTTTGATCCCTGTGTTCTTAGCACCTCCTATTGGAAACTCAAGTCGATCATATTGTAAGCTCTCTTGAAATCTAGCTTAACCAATATCGCTCTCCTTCCGTAGTGCTGACAATCACATACCATCTTCTTTGCAAAAGTAAAGATGGTAAAATTAAAAGATAGAAAACGAAACCATACTAGAAATATTCCATCAAATCATCCATGATATATCTTTGTTAGGCCATAAGAAACTTAGAAATAACTCGGAGAAACTCATATATTAAAGACATTTATTCATTTAAATTCTTACAACACGCCTTGGTTTTTGATCGCTGAAGACAACCATCAAGTGCTATTTGCACTGTTTGTGGTTTGATCTTTGAACCTATAACCCACTTGTTTTTCTAGCTGTCGCCATATTAGGTGTGGTGGGGTGGCTCTCAATGAGGTGTGGCCTATGGCTTGTCCTTTCTCTAGGGATTGGACGAAGGGAATTGGTAACTCATATGGACTCTATAGACGACACTCAACTAGCTTTCTTTGCTATCATGTGAACGCTACTTTTTTTTTTCTTTTTTTATTTTTTTAGTGCGAATACACCTAATAAAATCAGAAAATAGAATATCTCAGAGTGTCCGAGGCAACTCCCTATCCCCAGGACCCCAGCCTATAGGGTATCATTCGCATGGCTGACCACATAGATAGCCATCTAATCCACAGTCTCATTGGCTTCGCGAAACACATGCTTGGCCTGAAAAGTTCCTTCATTCCTCATCATTGACCAGATGTCACGAAGCAATGGATGATTGCCACCGGCACCCCTCGAACCCCTCTAGATCCAATTGATAACCCTGGTCGAATCATCCTCCAGAATGACTGAGCTGGCTTGTAACTCAAGCTAGACGTGTTAAAGGTCTACCCAGACAACCCTCGGCTCCACACCAGATATAAAAATGTCGAATAACTGACAGCCATCTGCTGCACAATCCTGCCATCCGGATCCCTGATGACAAAACCCGTGCTTCCTCTCGTACATATGAACCTACTTTGGCCGTTATTTAACGTGCCATGGCAATTTGGCAATGTTGCGTATACTACATGCATCTCTTTTTCCAAGTAGCCGAGGTTTGCATGCTGGTCCCCTCCAACTTGATTTGAGACTGATGCGCCTTTTGACCATAATGATCAGGTGGCTGGTGCTGCGTTTGTTTTCCAAGATGCTTAGTTCTAATCTACGTTATGCGGCTTGTGGTGTGCTTCTGGTGTGGCTTGGGCTGTTGGGGCGGCACCGCTTTTGACGAGGACTTTCCCTTTTCCTAAATTGATTGTTGTCTGATTCCTTGGCCCTTGCACATATCCCTAACAACTGCCACGGATGAACTGGCGCTTCCTGTTGAGCTCCTGAACTACTCACAATCAAAAAAAGAAAGAGAAGACAAGAAAGAAAATGCCAATATATCTCGAGGCCATGCTTTTTTTACAAGACAACAACAAAATTACAACCTCCAAAACTCAGGTGACCATAGCTCTCTTTCATACCTAAAGGCATCAATTTATGATTTTCCATAGCAACAATTCCATGCTTATCCTCATTGAATCTGATTACCAGTGTCGCTCTAGGGAGTTGCCAACAAGGAGATATCTCCTAGGTAATGTGATATGAATAGCATAATTGATTAATGGTAAAAATTTAGATGAAAAGGACCACTTATAATGAAGCTCAAAACCATAGATGATATCATTGAGGATAAAATATTTTTCTTTTTTACTGTATTCTCTCCTGTCAGGTAAAGTTACAGGAACTGTGTACATTGAAGTCCTGAAAAAATGAGCAAGAAGAGCTAGTTACAACTGATGGATGTCCAAGAAACCAAAGAGTCAATGAAGAGAACCTTACAATTATGTAGCATCTCTTGTATTAGTCAACTAAAGGAGCTTTATACTCGAGAAACAAGTGAGGACGAACATTTATTTTGCGTTACAAAGAAAATGTATAACCTGTTTCACTTCACCAAACCTTTCCCTCAACTTCAGTCATAATCTGCTGAGTTAGTTTGTCACACCCAGGTTCAAGTACAAGATTTTGAGGTTTCCTACGTAGATTAGGCTCATCATCAGCAAAGGGAAGAAAAATTATATATACACCTATAGATCTAGAAGGTGGGACAAACAATATCTATTCACAATTAACTTAATGTGGAGCATCTTCGGAAGAAAGCCATTCAAAAAGATATGCATAATAAATTAAATAGAACAAGAATACTATTTTATAGAATAAATAGCTTTCCTCAAGAACCGATAGGGACATTTCGTTGGAGAGTATGCAATGCGAGTTTCACAAGACATTTCATAGGACATTTCACTAGATCAGATTAATGTGTTATTTTGTGAAATGGTTTTCCTAAAATTCTGAATTCAAGAACCAACCAACCATAGGCATCCAACTTGATTATTTTTTTTAAATGTTGTCTTCCTAGAGGTGATACCACTGCATGACCGAGCATATTGAAAAGCATCGCAGGAGCATTTCCACAAAATAGTCAGAAACTTATTGAGTTATTGCATTGTATAGAAATACACTGTTCATGGAATTGAACAAATGCTACATGCACTATTCCGTAATACTGGTCTTGAGTAAAGTGTTCCCAATAAAAAATACATGAGTTGAGACATGGTTGAAGAATTAGGATGAGGTGGAGGATTCAGAACAAAATCAAGATTCTAACAGTGTTGCACCTCATGTAGGGCCTTCTGGTTATTGAGAACGAACCACAAAAAATGGTTCAAGATATCTAAATTTTGTGTCCAAATTTCATCAATCATGCATTCAAGTGCAACTAAAGATCCAAAGAGCAATTCAACTGGATGACATTTACCAAAAGATCTAACAAGAACCAGTTTGTGGAAAGATACGAAACTTCAGAATCTCTCTAAACACAAATATACTTAGCATGAAGATTTTTGCAATTGAGACATGCAGATAACCATTAATAGACTAAATTGTCGGACCAAATGCAAGCTTCAAAACCTTACTCTTCCTAACTTATTGGGATCAACAAGTTGTATCCTTGAAGATAATTATCAAGACAAAAAAACAATGAGAAAATGAATAGATAAAATCAAACCATTTATCTGATACCATGCCAGAACAGAACTTAGGCTAATCATATTTATTGACACTTCATGGAATAACAGAAATGGAAGAAGAAAGGGATTAAAAAAAAAGAGAGAAGAAAGAGTAAATCATAACCATATCAACAGACTTTAACCCATCCATTCAAGCTTGGCTTCCTATAATGTTCTAGCCATTCATTTAGGCTAATCATATTTATTGACACTTCAATCCCTTCAAATTCTTCCTAAAAGCTTTATTACAAACTTCACAAATGAATATCTTTCCTGATTTCAAACCCTCAAACATAACCCCAAGCCCCTTTCTAAGAAATATCCTTTGATAGTCATTGAAGATGCTCATACCATCCCAACAAGTTCTATGACAAATTGTTCTTTATATTTGAAACTTCTGCAATTAGTCAATTAGGCAAATTACTCTAGTCTCTCAATGGTTTGACTGCATGTTCATTCTTGCATGTTAGTAGAAGCTTGAGAGTTGCACAGACTGTTATACTCCACAAGATTAAAGGAATGCCTAATAGATAAGCTGCTTAGCTTTAAGAGGACATTTTTATGACTAAAGAACTAAATTAAACATTTAAATGGGCGCTGCTTTAGCATTTAGCAACATGTAACCTTTTAGGGGACAGAGTAAGTGTGTTAGACAAAACTAATCCAGAGGATATACCAAATGGTCTAGAAGCTATATGCAGAAAAACAACTAAATGAAAAAAAACAAAGAATGTTGTATGCATTTAAAGGGTTTCCATATTGAATGAGATATTTCATCAGAGTATACAGGAAAACTAAATATAGAGATGATGCATCCCAAAGACTCAAGAAATCAAACTAGTTGTCACAGTACTAAAGTAAGATAACCCTCAAAGTCTCAGATTATTGACACATAAACCTGGAGTTGGACCATAATTAAGTTTGGATAATATTACAGAATAATATGAATATACTGCGTCTCCAATAAACTTTGTTCATCCTTGATATGGTAATATCAACCAGCACTAAAGCACTGGAATACCATCTTGCCTTTCTTTAGTAAGTAGGATCACCTATATCAGACTAAAACATGGATATTTTGCAAAAAGGATAAAAATAACAAGAAAATAGTGGAGAATCAATATAATTTTCTCTCTCTGTATATATGAAGTCAAGTGAATCAAGGGATGATTGCATAGGAAGGACATGGTAAAACCAGATGAGCAGAATAACCGAGCATTTTGTGCTCGGCAGATATGAAAGATCAATCACTAACAAAGAAAATTCAAAATGTGAAAGACTGTTGAATCATAACCATTTATGAGACTCGCAAATTTCGTCGTCGCCGTCGCCGTCGCCGTAGTAGTAGCAGTACTAATAACGACAACAACAACAACAACAACAACAACAACAACAATAATGAGACTGGCAGAGAAGCAAGAAGCAGAAGTCATAAGAAAGAAATTTTCCCAACCAAGTATAATTGGCATGTTACAAGGTTTTGTAATCCAACCTGGTGCTAATCATCCCTTTTGCTCCAATATTATACATCAAAATTTACTTTTAGTAACTTCGCAAATTAAAGATGAGTAATTATATTCTTCATAAATTAACTTTTAACCCCTGGAGTGCTATAAGTTTGGTCATTATCAACTATTGCACAATAAATACCTGTCATATGATTGTGTATAACTCAATGTTAGATATCTGGCAAATACTATAGCATAACAGAGCTGTACATACCATACAAGCCACTATAAGTCAGCACATGGTTATATTGCATATACAGTGCAAAGCAGAATATTTTGTTGAGTGGGTTTGGTTCTCTTTTTTGTTTTTCTCTCCTAGCTTTGCCTAGTCTTTTGGCAAGCATGTAGAAAGTCCAATTCACAAGTTTGGAAGTGGAAAAACATTTGAACTGAGAAACATTGTAAGATTAGAAGACATGGGCATAGATATTGGCAGTTTTCAGGTGATTTTATTCCTAGCATGCTGAACTTAAATTTTTATGGAATCAGAGTATGTTATCCAGGGATCTAGATGTTGTCTTTATTGGGTGAAAAATTGGCTTCCCAAAACTATAAATTTGAAACCACCAAAACATGTGGCATGTAATTAGGTTTTCCTTTTGCAAAGTTGTCCTCCAAGAAGTGATCTTTGCACATCTTGGAGCACTTCATACCATTTAGATTAGATTAATTATTACGATTACCGTGTTATGTTTAAAATATGTCCTCTATATCATAGTATTATAAGATAGTTACATTATGTCTTACAATTTCCACCATACAATCTCAATCTTGTTTTCTTTTACCTATCCTTTCCTTTCATTGAATATAATATTTCTTTTTCGGGGATCTATGGATAAATTCTGTAGCAAATATGTTTTTAAAACTAGATATCAAACGTGTGTTTAATTACATCTTAATATAATTAACCTTTTAAAAGGGTCAGAGTTATTTTTAGATTTTTAAATAAATGTCAGTAGGACCTCTAGCATAACATTCTGTGAGTTCATTCCATGTCAATTTGTCAATTTTAAGCATGATATAGTACGACCTCTGTTACCTAATCCAGAAATATAGGAACATTGGTTGTCAATTTTAAGCATGTCAATTTGTCAGAGGCCCCCTAGTGTAACATTGTTTGAAATCTCACCAGAATTTCAATAAATTAATAGATGAGTATCTGGTTATTTTGTATTATGGACATACATGATTTAGGAACTAAAAAAGGGTAAAAAAAAATGAATACTAAATTCATTATATAATTAAGATGGATTCATAATAGCTAGTGTGGGCAATAAAAGATACTTCAGGCGGATAGAAAGCACTAAGAAAACAGAGACAGGAGGAGAGCAATAGCAAGATTCAAATAAGAGTTTGGCAGCTTGGATATAAAAAATAAAGATACTTAAGGGCATGACCGAGCATGATGCGCGATATTTATAACTTGGTTCAAACTTTTTCTTTATGTATTTACATCCTATAAATTATGTCCACAAAAACATCCTGCAAAATATTCAAATTTCATAGAGCATTTCAATTGAATAGTTTCTTAACAAAATATCTAATCAACCAACATCTTGTAGCTCGATGAAAGATACAAAGTTTCAGATTCCCTCCCTTAGTAAGTGCAAACTAGCAAGCACGAAGACTTTCATAACTGGAACAGTGAATACCCATTATAAGCCAAACTACATCGATCATTGGAGATTTCAAAATCGTATTCTTTCTAAAATTTTGAAATCTAAAAGTCATTAAATCCAAGAGGGAAAACAGATCTAGAAGAAAAAAGGGAGAAAATGTCTGACCCCTGTATTTTTTATACTAAGACTCATTCTTCCATTGATAGCCTCAAAGTACAAGTTTAGCTTGAATCAATTTTTAAACTTTTTTCTTAAACATACCTTTAGGAAGCCACATAACAATATATTGCATCTAATGAGATAATTAACTAAGACTACAAAGTAAATTGAGGTATAGGAGATCATCTGGAAGCATTACCTGAACTGGACTTTATTCCAGCATCTTGCAGAGACTGAGCTCAACCCAAAGAGGACGCAGCAACTTTTTGGAGTTCGGTTCCCTCCGACCAAACGATAAATGCTTATAGTTGTCACTCTTGAGGTCGAGCACATCTATTTCATGAGCATCACTGTCAACTCGTTCATATGAAAAATCGACGGGCTCACTAAAGTATATGCAGTCCTCTTGGCATCCAGGAATATCCCTAGTACAAACAATGAGGTTCTAATATAGATCCTATGATCTGAACACTACATTGTCATTAATGCTTTCCATGAGAGACCATCCGGGTGGGTTTCTGGGCATCAACTCAAATATGGCATAACGTATCTTGACATTTTCTTCTTCATCATCGTCATCCTCATCCTCATCATCAGAATCAACAGAGACAGCGTCTGTATTGCAACGGGCAAACAAAAACAGCTGTGAAGACGTTGTGACAAAAAACAGAGGGCCATTGTCCCCGGTGTGCAAAGCGATCGTCTCAGGGTTCAAAGGGGAAGCAATTTCACAAACCGAAGCATTGCCATCCAAGTCAGACGTATAGAGGCTCCCCACATGGTGCACCACAGAGACGGGCAAGCTGAATAAACCGGTATTCATCAGAGTCCATGATTCATCTCCCAATTTATAGAAGGCGACAGCATGGTCGCCACGATAGCACTTGGCGATCACCACCATGCAATCCGTCCGGGCCGTGTTCGGGCTCGAAAGCAAGAAAGCGCGTCACGGGAAAATGCGCGAGTACTGGAGGATATCCAAGGTGGAGTCTATGCCATGCCCGATGCGGAGCCTCACACTCAGAAACTTCTGATGGACCGGAGAGAATTCGTAGCCGCGCCGGTGGACGAAACCATCGGTGGGAGGGAGCTGGATTTCGGCTCCGATGAGCGGGTTCAGCAAGAAAAGACGTCCGTCCGCGGGGGCGACGTCGAGAAGGAGGAGCCAACCGCGGGAGGCGGCGAGGATTACTTTGTTGACGAGTTCGGGTATGGAGAGAGTGCGGATCTGCCGGGTGGAGACGCTGAGAACGGAACGGCGTTCGGTGGAGTGGTGGTAGGGGAGCATGAGGATAGGGAGGTGAGGGGGGAGATTGGTGGGTTTGGCGACGGAGCGCCAGGACTTGCAGACGCAGCGGAAGCGGAGGTAGTCGGAGGCACGGGTGAGCTTCTTGACGATGAGGTCCAAGAGTTCGTCAGATAGAAGTCCGGACCATCGGGAGACGCTCATCCTGCCTTCTTCGCCGGATGCCATTGTTGCCGCTCGGAGAAAAGGGGTGGCGGTGGTGGAATGGGGACGAGTTTTTAGGTTTCTTGCGTTTCTTGATCGAGATCACCGTGGGCCGTGGCATAGGACTGGACTGTATATGATAGGCCGGGCTTGAGCCTAAACAATGTTAAAGATGGTATAAATTCGGCCCAAATCCGAATAAGAATAAATCAAATTTTAGATCCGAGGAGATATCGCTGCGCCGAGGAGATCAAAAATTGATCTCAGAACCTATTTAGGCCGGCATTGGAATGGGGACGAGTTTGTAGGGTTTCTTGCGTTTCTTGATCGAGATCACCGTGGGCCGTGGAATGGGACTGGACTTTATATCATAGCCCCGGCTTGAGCCTAAAAATCTTAAAGATGATATAAAATCGGCCCAAAGCCGAATAAGAATAAATAGAATTTTAGATCCGAGGAGATACCGCTGCGCTGAGGAGAACAAAAATTGATCACACCGAACCTATTTAGGCCGGCATTGGATCCATTATCAAGGGCTCGTTTGCTTCACGGAAAAAGGAGGAGTAAAAGTGCCTTCAACGAAAAAAAATATTGAGATGCTTTTTGTTTAATTTGAGTTTTCAAAAAAGAGAGGTAAAAAAGTTGTATTCTCATGAGAATATTATTTCCATATTTTATAGAAAAATATTTTTCACGAGAAATATGGAAAAGTTATTTTCTCGTGAGCCGAAAATCACTTCATTTTTATTTTTTTCCAAACAGACTCTTTAGCATTAAAAAGCATTAAAGATCTAATTTTGTTAAGGATATAATAGAAATTATACATAACTTTCCTAGAAAAGTAGATGGACCAAACAGAAGCACTACGGAAATTTTTCACTTTTTCATTATCAACCAAATATGTTAAAAATACTTTTTCAGCATTTTCTTTTTAGAAATCTGCTTTTTAGGAATCATATTCCTAGAAGACAAAATGTTTTTCGCGAATCAAACGAGCCCCAAATGTATAGGACTGAAAGGGACCTCCATCCAAATTCATTTTTGTATTCAAATATATATGTATATATATATAAAAATTTAAGTATTTGAGCAGTATCGGTATCCATAACCGATAAAGAAAAATAATTATAGATATCAATTCATAATTATTCAATCTATATCCAAATATTCTATTCTATTAGTCGTCTTATTTAGTTTTAGAAAAAAATATAGGAACACCCTCAGAGTTTGGGTTGTTTGTATTTAGACTCCAAAAGTTTAAAATATTTCAATGAGCCATCAAAACTTTAAATTCGTTGCAACATGGCCCTGCTATCTATGTATGTTACAAAACATTATTAGATGAGGAACATGTGATGACTAATTTTTTTGTTAAATTTGAAAACCCGCCCTTCCTATTGACTTAGCAAGAGGCTCTTTTTTTTGCAGAAATTAAAAGGAATGGAAGGGAGAATAATGTTTTAAGATCCATATTAGAGAATGAATGACAAAGGATAGAGTTATTTGAGGTCTATGCAAGTAGATAGATGATAAAGGATGGAGCATTCTTGTAAACGGATAAATGATAAAGGATGGAGTGTTTTGAAATCTGTGCAAGCATATGAATAACAATGGACAGGGGGTGTTTCGAGATTTGTGCATGTAGATAGATAATTGATAATATAGTTCTTTGAGGTTTGTGCAAGTCAATGGATAATAGAAGATCAAGTGCTTTAAGATCTATGCAAATGGATGGATGATAGATGATGGACCATTTTAAGATTTGTGCAAGTAGATGGATAACAAAGGACGTAGCACTTTGAAATCCAAGTAGGTAGATGAATGATAAAGGATGGAGTTTTTTGAGATATGTATGGATGGATGATAAATGATGTAACACTTTGAGTTTTGTATAAGCAGATAAATGATAGTGAACGAGCACTTTAAGATATGTACAGGCGGATGAATTATAGAGGATAAAGTGCTTTTAAGATTTGTGCATCGGATAGATAATAGAGGATAGAGTGTTTTGAGATTTATATGGACGAATGGATGACAGAGGATGGAGCACTTTAAGATTATAGCCGAATTAATCAGAAACGGAGCACTTTGAAACATGTGCAGGCGAATGGATTATAAATAAATCACTTTGAGATCCGTGCAGGCAAACAAATCATAGATGAAGTGCTTTAAGATCTATGCAGGCAAATGGATGACAAATGATAATGTGCTTTGAAATTTGCACATGTAGATGGATGATTAAGATAAGAGCACTTTAAGAATTGTGCACACAAATGTATGATAAAGATGGAGCGCTTTAAGAAATATGCAGGCGGATGAATAATAAAAAATGGAGCGCCTTGAAATCTGTACAGATGAATGGATGATAGAGGATAAAGCGTTTAAGATATATGCAGGTGAATAAGTTATAGAGGATGAAGCACTTTAAAATCTGTGCATGTAGATAAATCACAAAGGAGAACCTCTATGAATCAAGGTATTTTTAACCTTTTTTCCCACTTCATTAACGGTGTTAGAATCCAAATAGACAACTGCATACTCTGCTTTGTGAAGTCGGCAGGTGAACCAATCTGCACGAACCTAATAAGAAAAAATCATCATAACTGACCCATAGCAATAGCCCTCTACCCTTCCACAATGCTTGCACTCTCTAGTGGGCATGCTCTCCTTTACAACAACAGCATTATGGTAATCTCTTCCTAACCTTGAGGAGGTTTTCATCACAATACCCATGGCAACAAATCCCCATCCAATATTCGAGGGTTTCAAAGCTGTTTTTTTGGATGAATTTGTCTTAAAAACATAAAACTCGATTTGGTATTTGAGTAGTTCTTTACCTCTTTCTACGTGAATCTGTTTAAAGTATACGAATTGCACTTTCTGACCTCCTTTTTCTCATGGCTGGTTACCAATTATTTGTAAGAAAAATGTTAAATGCTTGGTATAAATTTTGACTAATGGCTTGGTATTGGTGTTGATCTAGATAATAAATATATATAGGCTTTTTTTACATGAATATCCTTCTAAAAATTTAAATTCACGTGAATATCCTCTTAAAATTTATATTCATGTTTGCACTCTCATAAAACACTATTTATGCACAAATGCATTTAATATAATAATTTTTCTAATACTGTTAATAAAAATTATATTTATTTTAATTAAAAATAAAACAAAATTTTGAAATTACTTTTTTGTCATCCATGCTTATAAATATTTTTTTGCACATCTATCCATGAAAAGTATTTTAGTTATTTTAATTTGAAACTGTTAATTTTTTAACGATGTTAAATGGCACATATACATATGCAAAAATAAAAATAAAAAAAGGTAGAATAGTAAAATAAGTATTTGACCAAGATATACGTGATAGTTTTAGAAGGGTATTCATGCAAAATTTAATATTTAGAAGGGTATTCATGCATATATATATATATATATACACATATATACATACATACATATATATATATACATACATATATATATACATATACATATATATACATACATATACATATATATATACACATATACATATATATACACATATAC
>JAOXJJ010000481.1:3424635-3435629 GCA_025769935.1 Phoenix roebelenii
CCGATCTCGAGTCCAAGGAGCTCCTCGCCTTCTGCCTCCAACGCCTCGAGTCCCTTACCCGTCTCGTCCGCTTCGTCTACGCCGAGTTCGTCTGGACCGAGCCCCACTCCAAGCGCCTCCGCCTCAAGCTTCGCGTCCAGCGCGAGGCCCTCCACAGCGCCATCCTCGAGCAGTCCCACCTCGTCGAGTTCACCGTCCACGACCATCTCTGCCCTAACTGCTCCCGCGCCCAGGCCAACCCCGACAAGTGGTCCGCCGTCGTCCAGCTCCGCCAGCATGTCGCCCACCGCCGCACCTTCTTCTTCCTCGAGCAGCTCATCCTCCGCCACAGGGCCGACACCGACGCCCTCCGCAGGGCCGACACCGACCGTGGTCTGGACTTCTTCTTCGGCAGCCGCTCCCACGCCGTCAAGTTCGTCGAGTTCATCTCCGACGTCGTCCCCGTCCGCTCCGGCTCCGGCTCCGATAAGCAGCTCGTCTCCCACGACCCCAAAAGCAACATCTACAACTACAAGCACACCTTCTCCGTCGAGATCTGCCCCATCTGCCGCGAGGACCTCATCTGTCTCCCTCCCAAGGCCGCCCAGGCCCTCGGCAACCTCGGCCCCCTCGTCATTTGCACCAAGATCTCCAACTCCGTTGCCCTCCTCGACCCCTTCACCCTCCGCTCCGCCTTTCTCGATGCCAGCCGGTACTGGAGGGCCCCTTTCAAGGCCCTGCTCTCCAGCCGCCAGCTCGTGGAGTACATCGTGCTCGACGTCGAGGTGGAGTCCTCGGAGGTCACCGTCGGCGGGTCGAGGTACTCCCTGGCTTATGCCCAGGTGGCCCGGGTTTCTGATTTCGGAAACAACGACACCATCTTCACAGTCCGAACCCATCTCGGCCGCCTCTTGAATCCCGGCGATTATGCACTAGGTTATGACCTCTATGGGGCCAATTGCAACGATCTCGAGATTGACAGGTATAAAGGCCTCATCCTGCCAGATGCGGTTCTGATAAAGAAGAGCTACGAAGAGAAGCACGGCAGCAGAAGTGGAAAGCCTCGACCTTGGAAACCGAAGAGCTTGGACACAGACGTGGACAATACCTCCAAGAGCAGAGCTGACGAAGAGAAGAGGAATACCGAGTATAAGGAGTTCTTAAGGGACTTGTGGGAGAACCCTGAGCTGAGATTTAATCTCTCTTTGTACCCCAACAAAGATTATCAGCCATCCGAGATGGCTTCAACGGCTTGCGGGGATGATGTTCCTTCCGGGCCCTTGGAGGAGCTGTTTGCTGATCTTGATCTGATTGATCAAGAGGAGGAAAATGATAATGCTGGTAGCATGATGGAGTGATTTGTCTGACCACATCCATACCGGTCAATCCTTACTTCATCGATCAAGGTTTGAGTTGGGTCTTCTTTTATATTATATATTCTTTTTCGCTCCAGAAGTTTTGAAAGTTGCTGAGTGTAGCTTCTAGTTGTTGGGTCCTAAGCTCAAAATTAGTTTTGTTTTGTTTTTAACACTCTTTTTTTCAAGAGCTTGATTATGTTTGGTCATAGCTAGATTTCGTTTTGTTTGGGTTAATATTTGTGTTGGACCTGTGAGACCCATTCTGTTTTGTTGCACAGGGACGTAATTTAAGAAATGCACAAATACATTTATGAAGGGAAAAAAGTTATTTATTGATAAAATTTGCAGTAAATTTTAGCATGTGTAGTGCTTCATAGCTTTAACTTGTGCTTGTACTTTGTGTGATTACTTTCAAAATATAATTGCTGCAAAACTTCTGGATGGTGAAATCTTTTAAAATGGAAGGCCTTGTAATGTTGTCACAAATGAATACCATTCTAGAGAGAGAGAGAGAGAGAGAGAGAGAGAGAGAGAGAGAGAGAGAGCTGGTCCTAATGGATGTTCTTCTTGCATCTTAATTTGATAGTTTTCATCAACTTTTGGCATGGATGTTGGTTATGTAGAAATAGAATAGAGGTGCTAGTGACAAGTGCATGCCATTCTGAAGATAGAGGAAGCTCTGATGTGTATTTTCATTGTTCCTTAGGCTGATGAGGTTTATTAGTATTTGGCGTGCTTTGTGACTATATGTATTAAAATTTTCTTGACAGCATTATTGGGAAAATGAGATGTGAATGATGTTCATTGGGAAAATGAAGTTTGGATGATGCTTGAGACTTTCGTGTCGAACTTTATACTTTCCACGGTCAGTGATCACCTAAGAGAGTTGTTTTATTTTGTGTGTCAGGGGTAGGAATTTGTATATATTGGATGTTTGTACTTATTTTGTATGTAAGAGATAGCAAACAAATGTTATTAAACAGCTGGCTAGATGCATGGGTGGATTCTCTAGCCTTAGCAATACACATTTTTTCTGGTCCTAATTTCATCTTTCTCAAGTAAGGTAGCTCAATTTTCACAGTCAGCTACTTTTCTTCTCTTGGTGATGTCTTTGGGATGTCTTTGGCTGGTCAGAAGAACATATAGAAAAAGTAAAATGGAGAAGACATGGTTGGCATCCAAAGAGAAAGTAAGTACTATAGCAAGGAAAATCTCACCATCAGTGGGAAAGGTAAATATGTGTCATCAGTTAATATATCTGCTGGCATAAGAGCAAAAAGGGTTCTTTATTTGTCTCCTAGAATATTTTGGGGTGACTTTCTAAATTGCATGATTATCTCTTCAGTAGCTCCTAATATTTGCTGTCAGCAATTGGCTGAAAAGTTCATGGAAAGTGCATCGCTGCAGAAACATAATAGTTGACTTATTCTGACATTGGTCTGTGGTCCTATTGGTATGGATTGGGCCAAGACTACACATTCAGAATAAATTAGATTGTACAGACTGTCAATATTCATGACTCAAGGGAGGCCCTGTCGCTCCTATTTTCCATTGTTCTTTGTTTACAAATTCAAGTCCAATGTACCTTTCTCCAACAATCATCTCCCCTTGTCATGCGCCAAACTTCCACCAAAGGTTAGTCGTTCTTTTGCTGCTTCTCTCTCTATGTTGCTCATTTCTTCTTGATTTAATGATAAACACGTTTTGTTGGGTGTCTTTCTTGAGGACTAATTGGTCTGATCTGAACCAAAAACCTTACTCTCCTAATTCTGTATAACGTTTCGATGCTCTCAGCTTTCCTTCGGTACTTCTGAAACGTAAATTCTCACACTTCTCTGATGAGTCCCAAGTCCTGAATTTGTGGAAGTGGGTGGTGAAATGCACAGCATGTACTTGCGATATTTGAAATTTTAAATGAAAATGGGAGTAAACTTCTACTTATCTTAAATCACTTTAAAAGATCGCACGCTCCAATCTTTAGACTCGACTAATTTAGTTTCAAATTCTGGCAACCTACAACTTGGAAGACTCTCTGTATAATATAGAAATTTGTATGGTAATTGTATAGGTTCACATTCTGGGTTCGTTATACATATTGTAAGAAGGCAAGCTCTTGAGACTACTAGGAAAAGCATTAAGTACTCCGGAGCCCTACTTGCCTAAGAAGTTGGAGATGTCCATTGTGGGCACCTTATTGCATTTTGAGTTTTAAAAATCTACTTTAAATTTGTTCTACAGATGGTTAATTTATGAGACCTAATTTACATGCCAAGCTTTTTGGGCCATATTTTCATGAATTACATGGAAAGCCGGTTTCTTCTCAAGGGCTGGTTTGGGGTGATTGACACCCAATTTTCCAGCTTCATCTACCGCCCGTAGAAGCTTCACTTCCTCGTCTCTCCAGAGGAACGCTACGCCCTTCTCAAGTCCAACGTCAACGGCCTCCACCACATCCAGGCATGCCTCACTCTCTCCGACGCCAAAGGCGACCTCTTCGATTTCAGCACCCATGGCGACTTCCGCTATGAATGGGATTTCAGCCTCCGGGACTTCGACATACATCCGGAGTCTACAAATTTCCTGGCCTCCGATGGCTTCAACTTAGACCTTCTCCATATCCATGGGATCGACTCCGGCCACCTCGCCCAGCAGCTGCTATCATCCGGCCTCGTTCAAAGTGTCTCCAACATTGACTCTGTCACCTTCACCGGTGCCTATGACTTCGGATACTTGATCAAGATTCTAGGCTTCTAGCTCACCGGGCTTTGCCGAAGAGGATGGAGGATTTCATGCATCCTCTTGACGAGTGAATATCTTATCTCTCTCTACTTTCCTAATACGCTTGGCACAATTTGTGGTTTGATCTCTAAATCTATCTCCTACCTGTTTTCTAGATGAGCGTTGGGGAGGCTCTCCAAGAGATGTGGCCTATGGCTTGTCCTTGCTCTGTGGATTGGACAACTCATACGGACCCTATGGATGACGACTCTCAGCTTGCTTTTTTTTTGCTATGATTGTGTTGCAGATCTGGAAGAATGAAAATGCAGAAAGGTTTTCAATCCCCATTCGATGAGGAGCTTCCTTTTTCCTATCGTGCTATGGCAATGCTGCGTATGCTACACCTCTCTCTCTTTCCAAACGGATTTGATACCGATACTTTATGCAGCTTCTCGTGTACTCCGATCGCAGAGTCTCCATTCGATGAGGAGCTTCCTTTTTCCTACGTCGATTGTTGCCAGATTTCTTAGCTCTTGCATATGTCCTTAACAATAGCCACCAATCAACAGGCGCTTCCTGTTGAGGTCCTGAACTAGCCTTCCCACAATCAGAAAGAGAGAGAAAAAGCTTAACATACCTGTAGACCATACTTTACAAGACAAAACAAATACAACCCACGCCATAAATTCCATAACTCGGATGACCAAAGCTCCCTTTCATATATGAAGGCTGATATTTATGATTTCCATAGCAACAATGCCACACCCTCGTTGAATCTGATTACCAGGGTCACTCTGGGTAGCTGCCTCCTATGTATGTGATATGAATAATGTAGTTGATCAACGGTAAAACTTCAGATGAAAAAGTCCACTTATAATGAAGCACAAAACCATAGATGATATAATTGAGGATAATATTTTTTTTCCTGGAATCTCTACGGTCAGCTAAAGTTACCAGAAGTGTGCAGAAAAATCCTAAAAATATAAGCATGCAGAGCTAGTTGCAACAGATGGATATCCACAAACCGATGAGTCAATGAAAACAATTTTAAAATTGTATAACTAACATCTCTTGTACAAACATTTCTATTGCACTACAAAGAAAGTGCATATAGCCTATTTCACTTCATTTCTTCCAACTTCAGTTATAAGCTGCCGTGTGAGTTTGCCACACCCCTTACCACACCAAGGTTCAAGTGCAAGTTTCCTACATAGCTCAGGCTCATCACTAGTAAAAGGGAAAAAAATTATATAAATGCCTATAGATCTAGCAGGTGGGACAGACAATAGCTTTCCGCAATTAACTTAACATGGAGCATCTTGGGAAGAAAACCATTCAAAAAGATATTCCTACACAATTAAGGAGAGAGAATACTAGTTTATAGAATAAATAGCTTTCCTCGGGAACCAATTGGGACATTTCATTGGAGAGTATGTAACGCAAGTTTCATGAGACATTTCATTCGACATTTCAAGCTTCAAAACCATGCTCTTCCTATTTATTGGGATCAACAAGTTGTATCCTTGATAGCTAATTATCAAGACAAAAAACAATAAGAAAATGAATAGATAAAACCAAAGCATTTATCCAATATAGTGATATACCATGTCCGAACGGCTCATAGTTTTTTTCGTGGAATAATAGAAATGGAGCAAGAAAGGGTAATAAAAAAAAAGGAGAGAAGAAAGAGTAAATCATAACCATATCAATGGACTTTAACCCATCTCTTCAAGCTTGGCTTCCTAAAATGTTCTAGCCATTCATTTGTGCTAACCATTTTTATTGACACTTCAATCCCTTCAAATTCTCCCTAAAAGCTTTCTTACAACATCTCAAATAAATATCTTTCCTGATTTCAAACCCTTAAACATAACCCAAAGCCCCTTACCAAGAAATATACATAAATCGTTATAGCAGATGGTCATACCATCCCAACAATTTCCATGACAACTTGTCCTTCATATTTGAAACTTCTGAAATTAGTCAATTAGTGAAATATCTCTAGTCTGTCCATGGTTTTACTGTATGTTCATTCTTGCATTTTTATTTATATGTTTTATTGTGTTACTGATAGTTAAAGGTTTACATTATTGAAAACAAGGAACTTGTATAAGATCAGTTTCATTTTAGGGCATTAAGGTATATAAGCAATAGGAGTTCCTTGGCAGGTAAATAATTTACAGAAAAAAATTACAAGGGTATTTGGCATAAATACCCTTGTAAATAATTTGGCATAAATGGTAAGATGCTCAGGCATAGTGTAAGATATAAAGGGAAAGATGAAATTGAAACAAAACTAAGAAAGATATTACAAATGGCACTCTAGTAGAAGCTTGAGAGTTGCACCAGCGGAGTATAATGCATGAAGAACTAGGAGACTGTTATATTCCACAAGATTATAAGAATGCCTAATAGACAAGTTGCTTAGATTTAAAAGGACATTTACACGACTAAATGGACTAAATTAAACATTTAAATGGGTAGTGCTTTAGCATTAAGCACCATATAACCTTTTAAGTGACAACGTAAGTGCTTTAGACAAAACAATTCAAGATGATATACCAAACAGACTAGTAAGTTATATGCAGAAAAACAACTAAATGAGAAAAACAAAGACTTTTGTATACATTGAAAGGGTTTCCATATTGAATCAGATATTTCATCAGGTCTATAGGAAAACTAAATATAGAGATGATGCGTGGAAAAGACTCAAGAAATCAAACTACTTGTCATAGTACAAAAGTAAGATAACCCTCAGAGTCTTTGATTAATGATATATAAACCTGGAGTTGCACCATAATTAAGTTTGGATAATATTACAGAATAATATGAATATCCTGTGCCTCCAATACACTTTGTTCATCCTTGATATGATAATATCAAGCAGCAGTAAAGCACTGCAATACTTTCTTCCCTCTCTTTAGTAAGTATGTCGCCTATATCATACTAAAACGTGGATATTTTGCAAAAAAGATAAAATAGCAAGAAAATAGTGTAGAACCAACGTAATTTTGTCTTTCTATATATATATGAGGTCAAGTGAATCAAGGAATGATTACATAGAAACGACATAGTAAAACCAGAGGGGCAGAACAACTGAGCAATTTGTGCTTGGCAGACATGAAGATCAATCACTAACAAAGAAAATTCAAAATGTGAAAGCCTGTTGAATCATAACCATGCATGAGACCGGCAAACTTCATCATCATCATCATCATGATAATAATAATGAGCAGCAAAGAAGCACCAATGGTTAGAAGTCATAAGAAAGAAAAAAAAAATCCCAAGTATAATTGGCATGTTACAAGGTTTTGTAATCCAACTTGGTGCTAATCATGACTTTTGCTCCAACATTCTACATCAAAATTTACTTTTAGTAACTTTTCAAATTAAAAATGAGTCATTATATTCTTTATAAATTAACATTTAACCCCAAGAGTGCTATAAGTGTTGGGGAGCATCAGCTTTTGCACAATAAATACCCGTCACACGATTGTGTATAACTCATTGATAAATATCTGGCAAATACTATAGCATATCAGAGTTGTACATACCATACAAGCCACTATAAGTCAGCACATGGTTATATTGCATATACAATGCAAAGCTAAATATTTCGTTGAGTGGGTTTGGTTCTCTTTTTCATTTTTTCTCTCCTAGCTATACCTAGTCTTTTGGCAAGCATGTAGAAAGTCCAATTCACAAGCTTGGAAGTGGAAAACATTTCAACTGAGAAACATTGTAACATTAGAATACATGCGCATAGATATTGGTGGTTTTCAGGTGATTTTATTCCTAGCATGCTGAACTTAAATTTTTATGGAATCGGAGTATGTTATCCAGGGATCTGGATGTTGTCTTTACTAGGTGAAAAAGTGGTTTCCCCAAAACCTTAAATTTGAAACCACCAAAACATGTGGCATATAATTAGGTTTTCCTTTTGCAAAGTTGTCCTCTGAGAAGTGATCTTTGCACATCTTGAAGCACTTCATACTATTTGGATTAGATTAATTATTATGATTACTTTGTTATGTTTAAAATATGTCCTCTATATCGCAGTACTATAAGATAGTTATATTATGTCTTACAATTTCCACCATACAAACTCAAATCTCATTTTCTTTTACCTTTCCTTCCTTTCATTGCATATAATATTTCTTTTTATGGGGATCTATGGATAAATTCTGTAGCAAATATTATTTCAAACCAAGTTATCAAACATCTGTTTAATTACAGCTTAAAATAATTAACCTTTTAAAAGGGTCAGAGATATTTTTAGATTTTTAAATCAATGTCAGAGGACCTCTAGTGTAACATTTTGTGAGTTTATTCCATGTCAGTTTGCCAATTTTAGGCATGATACAACACTACCTTTGTTACCTAATCCAGAAATATAGGAGTATTGTTTGTCAATTTTAAGCATGTCAATTTGTCAATAGGACCCCTTGTGTAACATTATTTGAAATCTCACCAGAATTTCGATAAATTAATAGATTAGTATCTGGTTATTTTGTATTATGGACATATATGATATAGGAACTAAAAAAGGGTAAAAGAAATGAATATTAAATTCATTATATAATAAGATGGATTGAGAATAGGTAGTGTTGGTAATAAAAAATACTTAAAGGCATGACCGAGCATGATGTGGGATATTTATAACTTGGTTCAAACTTTTCTTAATATATTCACATCCTACAAATTATGTCTACAAAAACATCCTACAAAAGCTTTAATCAACCAACATCTTGAAGCCCGATGAAAGATACAAAACTTCCTTTGGACCCTGAGCCGTTCGATTTGCCAGATATTGACGTCGAGGACCTTAACAATTTGATTTTCATCACAACATCTTCACGGCTATTATTGTTTGCATGTTATAATAGTTTTATCCATGTTGATTCTGATGATGACAATGCAGATTCTGAATTTGATTATGCCATGCATTATAAGATATATGAGTTCATGCCGGAGAACTCTCCCGGATGGTCTCTGGTCAAAAGCATTTATGACAATGCAGTGTTCGAAACATTTACACCACACCTAAACTTCATTATTTGTACCAGAAATTTTAATAAATGCAAATTAGCAAGCACGAAGACTTTTATAACTGAAACAGTGAATACACATTAAAAGCTAAACTACATTGATCATTGGAGATTTCAAAATTGCGTTCTTTCTCATATTCTGAAATCTAAAAGTCATTAAATCCTAGAGGGAAAACAAATCTAGAAGAAAAAGGGAGAAAATGAGAAGGGGGAGGGGGATCAATGCATTTATCTAATATGAAGGCTTCCACTAAGAGCATCTACAACATGTCTAGCCCCTGTATTTTTTATACTAAGACTCATTCTTCCACTGATAGCCTCAAAGTACAAGTTTAGTTTTGAATCAATTTTCAAACTTTCTTCCTTAAAAATATATTTAGGAAGCCGCGTAACAATATATTGCATCTAATGAGATATTTAACTAAGACTACAAAGTAAATTGAGGTATAGGAGATCATCTGGAAGCATTACCTGAACTGGACTTAAAAACAGCATTTTGGAGCTCAACCCAAACACCATGCACCAACTCTTTGGAGTCTGGTTCCTAGGGATGACACAATAAATCCTAGAAGTTGCCGGTCTTAAGGTTGAGCACATCTATTTCATAAGCACTGCTGTAGAGTCGATCACATGACCAATCGGTGCGCGGTTGAGCTCACTAAAGTAAATGCAGTCCTCTTGGCATCCAGAAATATCTCTGGTCAAACAATGAAGTTCAGGTGTGGTACAAATATTCCAAACACTGCATTTTCATAAATGCTTTCGACCAGAAACTATCTAAGAGGATTCTCCGGCATGAACTCGTATATCTTATAATGCGTGATACAATCAAATTTATAATCTGTATTATCATCATCAGAATCAACATGGACAAGACAATTACAACAGGCAAAGAATAATAGCTGTTAAGATGTTGTGATGAAAATCAGATCGTCAAAGTCTTCGTCGTCAATATCTGGCAAATCGAACGGCGCAGGATCAACAGGCAAAGGGGAAGCAATTTCATAAATCAAAGCATTACTGGCCAAGCCAATCATATAGAGGCTCCCCTTATGGTGCGCCACAGAGAGGGGCGAGCTGAAAAAACCAGTAATCAACACAGTCCATGATTCATCTCCCAATTTATAGATAGCCAAACGACCGTCATAAGCATAGCACCCGGCGATCCCAATTTAAATGAGCAAAACCAAATTTTTCTCTGTCCTGATTTCAGGCCATCAACCATTGACGGTATGGAGCGCTACAAATCTGCCATAGAGAACAAGATCAACTCCTTGTTGACAAAATCACTGCATTTGATGAGCTTCTCTCTCTGATCAAGATATGTGCCCGGCTGTAGGCATTGATAAAATTTTCTCATCAAAATTCAAAACAGATAATTTAGCCAACCCTAACTAGTTTGGGTCAAGGCAGATATTAATCTAAGTGTGCCCGCATCCCCCCCCCCACCAAAAAAAAAAACCGAAAAGGCATTTACCTTAAATTGGCGAAGCCCGTTTTTCCTAGCCTCAATCTTTTTCTTGCTGAATGCCAATTCAATAGCATCTCCATCTTGTTCATCCACCCACATAAAATCTTTCTTATGCTTATGCATATCTTGGAAATATTCCTTTCCTTCTTTTGATGTGCTTGTTCCCAATCCCTATAACAGGCAATTACATGAAAGATAAGCAATGCTATATGTGAGCTAACAGAATCAGGACGACCTTACAATACTTAACAGACCAGCTACTTGCATTCCTTCCCAAACTTTCTTTCCATGCTTCATACTCAGGCATGGAGTAGAATGACAGGACATTCTTGTTTCTGTTATGAGTTGCCTGTAGAACAGAAAATGCATCACTTGCTTCACAATCCTAAATATGACAATTTTCTAACAAAAAACTTTACA
>JAOXJJ010000481.1:3435729-3445751 GCA_025769935.1 Phoenix roebelenii
ACACACCATAGTGGTTCCTTCCTACTACAGAGATACCATCTGTATATTAAACAGCAAAGCAGAAATTACTTATTCATGCTCAGAAGCTTAGATTTTAACAGACTTAACTAAGTTCACGCTACTCACAGCAACAGCTTTTGCTGAATCTCCTTCTGTCAAAATCAAGGTACGCTTCTCAGAGTTCCTTCCACCAGCGTCATTAGCATCCTCAAGTTTAGGAATGCCCACAATTCTCTGCCTCTTGGTTCCATCTGTCTTCATCAATTCCTTACTCTGCTTGAAATCAGCCCATGAGAGGAGGCTATTTACAACTCCCGATTTAGTCACTGCAGAAGAACAGAGTTAGATATACTTATTCAGTTTCAACAGTAGCTTTTTTTTCTCGTCAGTTCAAAAAGAGTAAGTAGGACAACACTGGCCCTTTTTAAGAAACTCCTGTGAGAGCTCACACTTTGAACCAAAGCTTCCTTACTGAGTAGTCAAGGTTTCTTTTGTCTGTGAATCAAAGGCAGGGTTGTTGATAAGCGCATTGACAAAAACCCATAAATGGCTTCTCATGTTATGGGCTTTGAGGTTAGCATTCTTGTTCTTCTTATTTACAATGTTCATCACATGGCTTGTGATTTGGTTGGTAACATATTCCACATGAGTTCCACCTTTTACAGTGGCAATCCCATTCACAAAGCTGACCTGATAAAATAAGGGAAGTGACATTATTAACCTAGATTAAAATTTAAAGACAACGAAATTAACTGGCAGAGAGACATCCAGGTTAAGTTTCATACATACCTGCTGGAATTGCCCTTCGCTTAAACTAACACAGATCTCCTACATATCATTCACTTTCTCCAAAATCCTATTCGGCACAAATCACCAAATAAGAACACTTATAATATAAGAAAAGCTTTTACATGAAATGCAAAATTGACGCCATCATCAGACCTTGGAAGAGGCTCAGGTCTGGACTTAGAAGCAGATTGAAGGTATGAGTTGACATAGTCACTGAATGAATTCACAGGAATCCGCTGTCCATTTAGCGCGACCTTGATAGATTTGCCAAGGATTCCTGCTAGATCAACAACTCTCTTCTTCATGAGTGCAACCACATCATCTTTCAAATGGGTCATGTTAAATTTGGCCAAATCTGGCTTGAAAGTGACCTTAGTCCAGTTTTCTCCTTCCTTGCACTTAACAATGGAGGGCTCAGACTTCTTTCCCATATTTTCTGAGAAAACCTACATATGAAGAATCACAGAAACCATGACCGCAGATCTCCCAATCTCAAGGCTGAGACTTTAAAACTCATAACCTAGAAATTGTTTAGAAGTTACACCTGCAAACCGAAAACCTAAATTAGGATAATAGTTTTGGCAGAGCAAAATAGAGACATAAACAATACAATATCAATTAATATGGACAATAAGATCATCAAATTAAATTCCTAAGCATACATATCCTAAGGAACCCGATAAGGATGATGTATTCAAACCCCTGTTCCAGATACTCGGACCCAGGAGTTCAGCTGAATCAAATTTACAACTTCCAAATTTTGAAATACAGACTTACTCAGATTGCAAAGAAAACGCCGCAGATACCCGAAGTTGTAGCTGACAGCCCCTCTTTTTAGCTTATGGATCAAACCAGATTCCCTGCACAAACCATAATTTGAAAATCAAAAGAATTATATATTACATCCGATTCAAATCACCAACCCAATAGTTGTTTTTGATTAATCCAAAACCCAGAATTCGACATAACGAAACCTGACAAGGTTGCAAAGGTAAATATTACATCCAAATCAGAGACATTGAAACTTAAATGATAGTGATAACTTCAAGCTCCAATTCAACTGGAAGGCTTATAAGTGTTGTAGAAAGAAACCATTATGCTGAAATCAGGAATTAGCAATTGCAATACAAAGACCCATCAGCCCCAGTCCAAAATCACAGAAACCCTAACTCTTTCCCATGCTTCTAGAAAACAAATTCCAAAATTTGACAAAATGCCTTACAAGACAATGATAATGATAACTTCAAGCTCCAAATTTCAACTGGAAGGCTTACAAGTGCTGCGGAAAGAAACCATTATCTTGAATTGATGAATTAGCAATTGCAATAAAAAGACCCATCAGCCCCAGTCCAAAATCACAGAAACCCTAAATTTTCCCATGCTTCTAGAAAACAAATGCCAAAGACAAAATGCCTTACAGAATTGAACTCACACGCCAAGCTCCAACTTTTACCACCAAGATCTAACAAAATTTTGAATACAAACGCCAGTGTGCATTCTCCAAATCCCCAAAGTTCACAAAAGATCACAGAAAACTGTAAACCCAGGACCCAGTAGATCCAAAGCACCAAAAAAAAAGAAAAAGAAGAAAATTCTAAATAACAACAGAACGACAGATTTGTGCACGAGAATTAAAGACCAAGATTGCAAACAAAAGCCCTAATTCAAACAACCCCGAGATCACACAACCCAAAAATTTGAACCGAGATATCAAAATTTTATAAAAAAGACACCCTAATATATTTCCACAAAAAACACCCTAATATATTTCCACAACAACCGATAAGAAATTCGTAAGAAAGATAACTGATACAGACCCGAAGTCGTATTGCAAAGAATGCCGAAACACATTTGCCTTAAAACACCCAATTTCAAATCCCACGGACTAACAAAAATAGAGTAAACAAACCCTACAATCAAAACCAAAGAAACCCTAGATCCCAAGACCCAAATATCTTTGCAGACATAAACCCTAATCAAGAAATTTCATCAAAAACTTCCAAAATTTCAGATCCAAAAGGGGAACAGAAAAAAAAAATCTAATCTTTGATCAAGAAATCAAAACAAGAGTTATTCAACAAAACCTGCTTGTATTTCTTCTGCCTCCTTCCATCTGCAGTCTGGATGACGGACTCGGTTGAGAAAATGTTGGTGAGCTTCGCCCCGTACCCGTTCCGCCCACCGGTCGTCTTCTTGACGTTGTCGTCGTAGTTGCTACTGGTCAGCAAGTGCCCAAAGATCATCTCCGGCACGTAGACCCCCTCCTCCTGGTGGATCTCGACGGGAATCCCATCCCCGTTGTTGTAGACGCTGAAGCAGTTCCCGGCTACGTCAATCTCCACCTTGACGGAGGCCATCGACGGATCCCGCTGCTTCTTGTCAGCAGGATTGACGAGGATCTCGTGGAAGATCTCGAAGATGCCAGGGACGTAGGTCACCGGGCGATGGACCATCTCGCCGTTCTCGTCGACCCAGAGGGTCTGGGTGTGCTTCTCGACGGAACCGATGTAGGTGTCGGGCCTCAGGAGGATGTGCTCCAGCTGCGTCTTCTTCTGGTTCATCTCCTCGATGGTCTTCTTGGGGGCAGGGGCGGGAAAGGAGGGACGGTTTCTAAGGTCTCGCAGAAGTCCAGCGGCAGTGGAACTCCTCTTCCGTCGGGTTCGGGAGTGATCGAGAATCAGAAGTGGGATGATGAGAGGGAAGAGAGAAGGGGGTTTTTTAGATAGGTTTTCAAGGTCGCGCCGGCAGTGGAACTCCGCTTCCGTCGGGTTCGGGAACAAGAGAAGGAGTCCCATCGGGACTCCCATTCGACCGGTCCAGGTTCTTTATAGCCCGGCTGAAGGGAGGGGCCTTGCACCAAAAAAAAAAAAAAAAGGGCGGTGCCTCACAACGGTAGTAATTTGAGACACCAATACCTCGGCCACACATGGCGACCGATCCACAAAATACTGACGCAGGGAGCCAAGGAGATGATGGAGGCGGCGGAGAAGAGAGCAGCGCGGAGGAGAAATTATTACGTAGACTTACCACGTCAGCTATAGATTAATCCAATGAAAAGCTATAGATCTGGAAGCTCTCTCTATTCGTCCCTAACCTCTCGACCCTTCTCCTCCGTCTCGAAACTCCCCGACCGGAGCGGCGGCGCCGCTCCAAGACCTGAAGCCGGGGGAGGTTGAAGAGCATCAGGAACAAAGGCGGATTCGTCTCTCTCTCCTCTGTGAATGGAGTGAATAGTGGATGAGAGTGTACTGTTCCGCCGCCAGCAGCCGCGCTATGCGGTCGCTACGGCTTTGGCACGGGCGGGCAGAGTTTGTTTTGCGCGCACCTAAAAACCGCGGCATAAGAGCTTTTTGAGAATGGAGAGGTTGAATGATGATTTAATGAAAAGCTAGCTTCATAAGTATTCATCATTCATTCTGATTATCTTTTGGATGTATATCTCTTTGTAACAAAATCACACATTAAGCATACACACCAAGCTCACATTTTTTTTATTTTTTCTCCTACTTTCAGCGTGATGACTGGTTCTTATGCCTCGTTAATAAGAAAAGAGGTGTTGTAGATAATCCTAATAAGCTATTGAAAGTTCCTCAAGCTCAATCAGACATGCCAACTGAACAAGAACAAGCTGCAAATAACAATCAAAGCTATTAAATTTTTATTGACTGGAATGGTGGCTATAGTAATGCCATGATGGCACAACCATTAGTAACAACACCAAGTGAGCAACTGACTAATTTTAATGGTACGACACAACCATTAGCAGTGGCCTATGGTGAGACAATGGCCAATTTTAATTGCATGGCACAAACAACAGCAATATCTCCAGCTGAGCCAATGATTGATTTCAATAGTATGATGCAACCATTTGCAGCAGCGCTGATCGCGCCAATGGTTGATTTTAATGATATGAAACAGTTCTTTGCAATGGAAGCAACTTTCGACGATGGCATGCCGCAACCACTTGGGGCAGTACTTGATGAACCAATTGCCGATTTCAATGCTATGAGGCAACCATCGCCATGTGCACCAATTACTGAATTTAATGGGATCATAAGCATCTACAATAATCATTAAACGAGGCGAGATTTTTAGCAGAACTCAGAGCAATGCAATGCCATGTTTCCAAGATCTTGTGGATCAGTTTTGAATGGCTTATGGTGAAACAGATGAAGTCATAGATCCATGGTCAATATATCCTTCAATGGTAGAGCCTTCATGGATGTATCGTTATCAACCCGAAACGGGAACTAATGATATTCTAAGTGATGCTGTCAAACCAAAAAAGTTAGACGCTGACAAAGATAACATATATGATGCTAATGATGCTGGTTCCAGATTTTATCAAGCCGGATCCTTGATTTGTTTTCCGATTTGCCATTGCATCCCAAAAATTTGAGTTCATTAGCGGTAGATATTAGGGTTTATTAACAGAAACTTCATTGTGCATTTATAATTCTCTTATGATTGCTTTAGATGAAGCAAACACATATTGATAGTGAGACTAGGCCCGGTCGAACCCAAAGAGAGACTTCATTTTGAATTTTTGCATGGTTATTATTGGAGTGAGAAATTCTTTGTAAGGCCAAGTATGTGATTCTTGGTCCAAATTAGCTAGCAAGATGATGTTTGGCATGTTTAAGGCGAAAGCAGGATAGTGTGATTGATTCAAAGGATATATATTGCTTAGTGGAATTTGATGCATTTCAAGAAGACCTAGCATGACCCATCATAGTTTGAAGCAGTTCAAATGTAGCTCCATAGTGGATTAGACTAGGTATGGCTCATATATATTGTGTAAGTAGTGTATAAGTAACTAGCATGTAGTGATGGGTTCATCGCACTAAAGATGAAAAACATAGGGTTAGAAAATACATGAAGGGGTCATCTCCAATTTCATTACATGCATATTTTAATCAGTAATAAATAATCATCACCATAGGGCATCATAATGCCTTGATATGATGATCATAGTAGCCATTGTTTGGTTAATCATTTTCCCAAGAACTTACTGTGTTATTCTTTTCATATCAATAATATAAGCAATGTTTAATATTTTATCAATTAAACATAAAATGCTTCCAATGCAAATTACCCACAAGATTGCTATATTCATCCTATACAAATTGCCCCCAAGACTGCTATCTTCATACTATAATAGTTTAGTCTATGCCTTTACAATAGTTACTAATGGTCATTACAATATAGCAATAACATTATCCAGAAAAAAGGTGTTTTGAAAACTACTTCACTAAACATAGGCCCTTTATGATAAATTCAATATCCTAATTCATTGGTGTCAGCAATTCTACTCTCCCTGTTATATCCTTATTAGCCTATACCTCATGGGAGCATGATTAACTTTAAAAACGAACAATTATCAGGCATCCATAAGAAGGTGGTGCGCCTTGGCTTTTTTTTTCTTCATTCATCGAGAATTTGAAATCTTTATAAAGCCATCTATGCATGTCAATAAATTTAAAGCTATTTTAGAGATGGTTGATTTATGAAAGACAAATTATACACGGCGCTTAGTTCTATCAGGGAAATATTAGGTTTAAAAGCACACAGCCATCTTATCAAGCATTCCTAAAAATGCAAAGCATCATGTTGTTTTTAGTGTTTAGTTCTACAGACATTCAGAAGGAGATATTATAAGTTTTGGACAGGTTTTCAAAATTGCCACTACTAGGAAAAGCATAAGTACTCCAGAATAGCCGGAGAATCAAGCTCGAGCCCTACTGCCTAAGAAGTTGGACAATCAGAAAAAGAGAAAAAAAGCTAGCATATCCGTAGACCACACTTTACAAGACAAAACAAATACAACCCACGCCATAAATTCCATAACTCGGATGACCGTAGCTCCCTTTCATACATGAAGGCTGATATTTTATGATTTCCATAGCAACAATGCCATGCTTACCCTCGTTGATTCTGATTCCCAGGGTCACTCTAGGTAGCTGCCTCTTACCTATGTGATATGAATAATGTAGTTGATCAACGGTAAAGTTCAGATGAAAAAGTCCACTTATAATGAAGCACAAAACCATAGATGATATCATTGAGGATAATATTTTTTTCCTGTAATATCTCCTGTCAGGTGAGGTTACCAGAAGTGTGCAGAAAAATCCTGAAATATAAACATGCAGAGCTCGTTGCAACAGATGGTTCAAACTTGGTTCTTCATATATTCACATCCTACAAATTATGTCCACAAAAACATCCTACAAAATATTCAAATTCCAAAGAGTATTTCAATTGAATATTTTCTTAACAAAAGATCTAATCAACCAACATCTTGAAGCCTGATGAAAGATACAAAACTTTCTTTGGACTCTGAGCCGTTCGATTTGCTAGTTATTGACGACGAGGACTTTGACGATCTGATTTTCATCACAACATCTTCACAGCTATTATTGTTTGCCTGTTGTAATAGTCTTGTCCGTGTTGATTCTGATGATAATGATGCGGATTCTGAATTTGATTATGTCACACATTTTAAGATATAAGTTTATGCCGGAAAAACCTCCCGGATGGTCTCCAATTGAAAGCATTCATGACAATGCAGTGTTCGGAACATTTATACCACACCTGAACTTCATTGTTTGTACCGATCTCTGGTACAAATAATGAAGTTCAAGTATGGTACAAATGTTCCGAATACTGCATTATCATGAATGCTTTCGACGGAAGACTATCCGGGAGAGTTTTCCAGTATGAACTCATATATCTTATAATGCGTGACTTAATCAAATTCAGAATCCGCATGGTTATCATCAGAATCAACATGGACAAGACTATTATAACAGGCAAACACAATAACAGTTGTGAAGATGTTGTGATGAAAATCAGATCGTCAAGGTCCTCGTCGTCAATATCTGGCAGATCGAACGACGCATGGTCCAAAGGAGAAGCAATTTCACAAACCGAAACATTGTCGGCCAATCCAATAGAGGTCCCCTTATGGTGCACCACAAAGAGGGGCGAGCTGAATAAACCAGTAATCAACACAGTCCATGATTCATCTCCCAATTTACACACGGCCAAATGACCGTCGTAAGCGCACTCGACGATCACCACTATGAAATCCGTCGGGGCTGTGTTCGGGCTCGAAAATAAGAAAGTGCCCCATAGGAAAATGCGCCAGTAATGGAGGAGATCCAAGGTGGAGTCCATGTCATGCCCGATCCTCAGAAACTTCTGATGGACCGGAGAGAATTTGTAGCCGCTCCGGTGGAGGAAACGATCGGCGGGAGGGAGTTAGATTTCGGCTCCGATGAGGGGGTTCAGCAAGAAAAGACGTCTGTCCGCAGGGCGACGTCGAGCAAACCAACCACGGGAGGTGGCGAGGATTACTTTGTTGACGAAAAAAAAACGAAAAGGCATTTACCTCAAATTGGTGGAGCCAGTGTTTCCTAGCCCTCAATCTTTTTCTTGCTGAATGCCACTTCATTAGCATCTCCATCTTATTCATCCACCCACATAAAATCTTTCTTATGCTTATGAATATCTTGGAAATATTCCTTTCCTTCTTTTGATGTGCTTGTTCCCAACCCCTACGACAGGCAATTACATGAAAGATAAGCAATGCTATATGGGAGATAACAGAATATTAGGTAGATTATATTCTAATTCATTACACTCTAAAACAGGAGGACGACCTTATAATACTTAATAGACCAGCTACTTGCATTCCTTTCCAAACTTTCTTTCCATGCTTCATACTCAGGCATGGAGTAGAACGACAGGACATTCTTGTTTCTGTTATAAGTTGCCTGTAGAACAGAAAATGCATCACTTGCTTCACAATCCTAAATATGACAATTTTCTAACAAAAAACTTTACAATCAAGGCCTACCTTCACTATAGGTGTGATGAATTCAACCATGAACGATGGGATTTTCAGCAGTGATGGCCAAAATGAATGTATGAAGTTAATCAGGAGGCCCTTGATGTGAGAACCATCATGATCCTGCACCAGCAGACAAAGAACCTGTAAGTATGCTGGCACTTTTTTTCCTCCAAGAATGAACATAAACAACATCGAAAACATACCCGATCGGTCATTATCATGAGATGTCCATACCTTAAACCTTTGGTGCTTTCGTACTCCTTCCCCTGCTGCAAACCGAGAATTTGCTTAATGTTCTGGATTTCTGCATTCTCCATTATCTGCTTGTGGCTTGCTTCCCTCACAATCAGTAGCTTACCCCTCAGAGGGAACACACCATAGTGGTTCCTTCCTACTACAGAGATACCATCTGTATATTAAACAGCAAAGCAGAAATTACTTATTCATACTCAGAAGCTTAGTTTTTAACAGACTTAACTAAGTTCACGCTACTCACAGCAAGAGCTTTTGCTGAATCTCCCTCTGTCAAAATCAAGGTACACTTCTCAGAGTTCCTTCCACCGGCGTCATTAGCATCCTCAAGTTTAGGAATGCCCACAATTCTCTGCCTCTTGGTTCCATCTGTCTTCTTCAATTCCTTACTCTGCTTGAAATCAGCCCATGAGAGGAGGCTATTTACAACTCCCGATTTAGTCACTGCAGAAGAGCAGAGTTAGATATACTTATTCAGTTTCAACAGTAGTTTTTTTTCTCGTCAGTTCAAAAAGAGTAGGTAGGACAACACTGAACATTTTTAAGAAACTCCTGTGAGAGCTCACACTTTGAACCAAAGCTTCCTTACCGAGTAGTCAAGGTTTCTTTTGTCTGTGAATCAAAGGCAGGGTTGTTGATAAGCGCATTGACAAAAACCCATAAATGACTTCTCACGTTATGGGCTTTGAGGTTAGCATTCTTGTTCTTCTTATTTACAATGTTCATCACATGGCTCGTGATTTGGTTGGTAACATATTCCACATGAGTTTCACCTTTTACAGTGGCAATCCCATTCACAAAGCTGACCTGATAAAATAAGGGAGGTGACATTTATTAACGCAGATTAAAATTTAAAGACAATGAAATTAACTGGCAGAGAGACGTCCAGGTTAAGTTTCATACATACCTGCTGGAATTGCCCTTCGCTTAAACTAACACAGACGGAGTCCATCGACGGATCCCGCTGCTTGTTGTCAGCAGCATTGACGAGGATCTCGTCGAAGATCTTGTAGAGGCCCGGGACGTAGGTCACCGGGCGGTGGACCATCTCACCGTTCTCGTAGACCCAGAGGGTCTGGGTGTGCTTCTCAACGGAGCCGATATAGGTGTCGGGCCTCAGGAGGATGTG
>JAOXJJ010000481.1:3446035-3472859 GCA_025769935.1 Phoenix roebelenii
TTGAAATGGGTGGAGGGACGGTGGGGATGGTTTGGAGGATGATCGGGTGGCTGTGGCTGGTCACGGGGTTTGAAATTTGGACGACAGTGACTGCAACGGTAATAAAATATTGCCCTTTTTCTAAAGGAGCATCAGGTGCGGTGCATTGTCTTGGTGGGGTGAAACCGTGGATTCACCCTTTGTTTGGGGTGGATTTGATCCTGATGTTTTGTTCTGAACAGAAATAATCATCCTGCTCTTAGCTTGAGGTTTTGTTCCTATTCCAATGTCTGTGAAGATCGGTTTCTGTTCTAAAAAGTCAATTATCAATTAGTTTATTATGATTAATTAATTTTTAAGCTCATTTTTCTTGGAGAAATATGGTATTTGAAATAATGGATTAAGAGACCAACTTGATGTCTTAAGTTTGTAAGGAAGATATAAACAAGATCATCTTTTTCTTTGTATTATTTTAATTTTTTTAATCATGTTTTTCTAGAAAAAAAAATCTGGAACTTTGTTTGGTTGGAAAGTTAGAATAACCTAAAACTAACATTTTTCAAAATTTACAAGGACTAAACAGTATTTGATGAGGGTACAAAAATAAATTCAATTTTAAAAAAATATTTACATAAATTTGAACTTTTAGAAAAATATTCATGCAAAAAATCTATAAATTTATTTGGCTTCCCCCTGTCAAACATAATTCAATTTGGATTAAAAATAGTTATGTCTATGTACACATGGTTTTATGATTGTAGTTGCACATGTTTGTTGGCATGCTAGTTACTGCTAGTTACAGACTATATTGCAGGGGTGGTTGAATTGCCTCTGTGTACCTAAAAACAGCAGCATAAGAGCTTTTTGAGAATAGAGAGGTTTTTTAACACATCAGTTTTGGAGCTAATAACTGAATTATTTGAATTACAGCTAAGATAATAATCAAAATAGTTGGTATAAAATATATAAGCAGAAGTCTCGATGGATCTCAAACTTCCATCAGATATGTTAAACAAGATGTTGAAAAGAATAATTCGAGCTCAGCTTTAAACTGAGCAAGTCTTTGCCTAGAACTTGGCATGATCACCAAGCAGACGAAGCCCTCAGCCGGCATGGTATTTGTCTTGCATATGGATTGTACCTTTTGCACAAAATAAGGATTCCCCTCCTTTCGCATGGATCTGTCCTTCCATGGAAAAATACAACCCTGCTTCTAGCAGAAGTTATAATAATATCACGATTACTTAGCAATGAGAGCAGAAAGATGAAGGCCCGAGTGCGTTTAAAGGAACTTGGAGTCTCACGGAAGCTTAGCCATCGGGGACGGCAGTATGTCTTGAGTTTTTGGGCTCAGAGAATATGTTAGGCCTGAAAATTCATTACAGCCTCAGTATGTATGAAAAAATGATCTCATTTATATATATATATATATATAGATGAGGTCAAGTGAATCAAAGAATGATTGCATAAAAACGACATAGTAAAACTAGAGGAGCAGAACAATTGAGCAATTTGTGCTCGGCAGACATGAAGATCAATCACTAACAAAGAAAATTCAAAATGTGAAAGCCTGTTGAATCATAACCATGTATGAGACCGGCAAATTTCATCATCATCATCATCATGATAATAATAATAAGCGGCAAAGAAGCACCAATGGTTAGAAGTCATATGAGAGAGAAATTTTCCCAACCAAGTATAATGGGCATGTTACAAGGTTTTGTAATCCAACTTGGTGCTAATCATGACTCTTGCTCCAACATTCTACATCAAAATTTACTTTTAGTAATTTTTCAAATTAAAAATGAGTCATTATATTCTTTATAAATTAACATCTAACCCCAAGAGTGCTATAAGTGTTGGTGAGCATCAACTTTTGCACAATAAATACCTGTCACATGATTGTGTATGACTCATTGTTAGATATCAGGCAAAAACTATAGCATATCAGAGTTGTACATACCATTCAAGCTACTATAAGTCAGCACATGGTTATATTGCATATACAGTGCAAAGCAGAATATTTCATCGAGTGGATTTGGTTCTCTTTTTTGTTTTTCTCTCCTAGTTATACCTAGCCTTTTGGCAAGCACGTAGAAAGTCCAATTCACAAGTTTGGAAGTGGAAAAACATTTGAACTGAGAAACATTATAAGATTCAAAGACATGAGCATAGATATTGTTGGTTTTCAAGTGATTTTATTTCTAGCATGCTCAACTTAAATTTCTATGGAATCAGGGTATGCCATCCAGTGATTTGGATGTTGTCTTTAGTGGGTGAAAAATTGGTTTTCCCAAAACTATAAATTTGAAACCACCAAAACATGTGGCATATAATTAGGTTTTCCTGCAAAGTTGTCCTCCAAGAAGTGATCTTTGCAAATCTTGGAGCACTTCATACCATTTGGATTAGATTAATTATTATAGTTACCTTGTTATGCTTAAAATATGTCCTCTATATCATAGTATTATAAGATAGTTACATTATGTCTGACATTTTCCACCATACAATCTCAATCTCGTTTTCTTTTACCTTTCGTTCCTTTCATTGAATATAATATTTCTTTTTTGGGGATCTATGGATAGATTCTGGAGCAAATATGTTTTCAAACCTAGTTATCAAACATGTGTTTAATTACAGCTTAATATAATTAACCTTTTACAAGAGTCAGATTTATTTTTAGATTTTTAAATCAATGTCAGCAGGACCTCTACCATAATATTCTCTGAGTTCATTCCATGTCAATATGTCAATTTTAATCATGATATATAGCACTACCTCTGTTACCTAATCCAGAAATATAGAAATATTGTTTGTCAATTTTAAGCATGTCAAATTTGTCAGTAGGACCCCTAGCGTAACATTGTTTGAAATTTCACCAGAATTTCAATAAAATAATAGATGAGTATCTAGTTATTTTGTATTATGGACATACATGATACAGGAACTAAAAAAGTGTAAAAGAATTGAATAATATATTCATTATATAATAAAGATGGAGTTAGAATAGGTAGTGTTGGCAATAAAAGATACTTCAGGCAGATAGAAAGCACTGGGAAAAGAGAGACCGGAGGAGAGCAACAGCAAGATTAAAATAAGAGTCTTGCAGCTTGGATATAAAAAATAAAGATAGTTAAGGGCATGACTGAATATTTGAATATTTATAACTTGGTTCAAACTTTTTCTTCATGCATTTACATCCTATAAATTATGTCCTCAAAAACATCCTTCAAAATATTCAAATTTTAAAGAGCATTTCAATTGAATGTTTTCTCAACAAAAGATCTAATCAACCAACATTTTGAAGCCTGATGAAAGATACAAAACTTCAGGTTCCCTCCCTTAGTAAGTGCAAACAGGCAAGCATGAAGACTTTCATAATTGAAACAGTGAATACCCATTGAAAGCTAAACAACATTGATCATTGGAGATTTCAAAATCGTGCTCTTTCTAATATTCTGAAATCTAAAAGTCATTAAATTCTAGAAGGAAAACAAATCTAGAAGAAAAAAGGGAGAAAATGAGAGGGGGTGGGGGGTGAGGGGAGAATCAATGCATTTATCTAATATGAAGGGTTCCACTGAGAGAGCATCTACAACATGTCTGACTCCTGTATTTTTTATACTAAGACTCATTCTTCCACCGATAGCCTCAGAGTACAAGTTTAGTTTTGAATCAATTTTCAAACATTTTTCCTTAACAATATCTTTAGGAAGCTGTGTAACAATATATTGCATCTAATGAGATAATTAACTAAGACTACAAAGTAAATTTTGGTATAGGAGATCATCTGGAAGCATTACCTCAACTGGACTTTATTCCAGCATTTTGCAGAGATTGAGCTCAACCCAAACATGATGCAGCAACTCTTTGGAGTCTGGTTCCCTCCAACCACACGATAAATGCTCAAAGTTGCCGGTCTTGATGTCCAGCACATCTATTTTATAAGCACCACTATTGAGTCGATTATATGACCAATCGGTGGGATCACTAAAGTAAATGCAGTCCTCTTGGCATCCAGGAATATCCCTAGTACAGACAATGAAGTTCTGTGTGGATTAAATGATCTAAACACTGCATTATCAGTAATGCTTTCAACCAGAGACCATCCGGATGGGTTTCCAGGCATCCACTCATATATCTTATAACACATCTTGAAATATTATTCTTCATAATCCCCATCGTCGAGGGTTCCCGGGCATCCTCTCATATATTTAATAACACATCTTGAAATATTCTTTTTCATAATCCCCATCGTCATCATCAGGTTCCGGGCATCCACTCATCTACCTTATGACACATCTTGAAATATTCTTCTTCATAATCCCCATAGTATCGTCAAAAAAAAAATATGGATGACACCTATACTATGACAAACAAGCAATAACAGTTGTGAAGATGTTGTGACAAAAAACAGATGGTCAAGATCCACAACATCAATATCTAGCAAATCGATCAACAAAGGGGAAGCAATTTCACAAACCGAAGCATTGTCGTCCAGAGAGGGGCGAGCCGAATAAACCAGTATTCAACACAGTCCATGATTCATCTCCCAATTTACAGAAGGCGACATGACCGTGGTATGCATAGCACTCGGCGATCACCACCATGCAATCCGTCCGGGCCATGTTCGGGCTCGAAAGCAAGAAAGCGCGCCACGGGAAAATGCGCGAGTACTGGAGGAGATCCAAGGTGGAGTCCATGTCAGGACTGGTTCTCAGAAGCTTCCGATGGACGGAGAGAATTCGTAGCCGGGCAGGTGGATGAAACCATCGGTTGGAGGGAGCCGGATTTCGGATCCGGTGAGGGGGTTCAGCAAGAAAAGACGTCCGTCCGCGGGGGCGACGTCGAGCAGAAGAAGCCAACCGCGGGAGGCGGCGAGGATTACTTTGTTGACGATTTCGGGGATGGAGAGAGTGCGGATCTGCCGGGTGGATACGCTGAGAACGGAACGGCGATCGGTGGAGGGGTGGTAGTGGAGCATGAGGAGAGGGAGGTGAGGGGGGAAGATTGGTGGGTTTGGCGACGGAGCGCCAGGACTTGCAGACGCAGCGGAAGCGGAGGTAGTCGGAGGCGCGGGTGAGCTTCTTGACGATGAGGTCCAAGAGTTCGTCAGGTAGAAGTTCGGACCATCGGGAGACGCTCATCCTGCCTTCTTCGTTGGACGCCATTGTTGCCGCTCAGAGAAAAGAGGTGGTGGTGGTGGAATGGGGATGAGTTTTTGGGGTTCCTCTACGAAGATTCAAGTTAATGAGTACGCGCCGGTAGGTTGGGCCCTGTGAGAGAGAAGCCGATGGATCCTCTCGAAGTGGAACTGGAAGGCGATTCCCACAGCACAAATTTCCAATCATTTGAAAGCTTCAATTTCACTCAGCGCGCGTCTCCCAAGCGGCAAAAATTGAAGACACCTGAACCTATTTGGGCCGGGGTTTGCATCTAGAAATTTTATTTTTTAGTAAATTAAATTAAATTTATTGGAGATTATATCTTCCAAAATATGTTAGATCAAATTTCAAATGAATAACTAGAAATGGCACATAAGTTGGTATCAGTGGAGATGTTTTGACCCAATATTGTGTTGGAACTGAATGGGTCAAGATCTTGACCTTATGGCCAGGGCCAAACCGTTCTCACCCTAAAGAATGCCAATTAATTGTATTGCCGCTAAATTCTGAATTGAGGCCGATATACTGCTTGGTTTGCTTTGAGGTTGGTGAGAATTGAACAGAGTGAGGTCGGATGAGACCGAGGTGAGGAAGAATCGATCACCTTCAAGGCCCACCTACAAAAAGTATATTTGCCAGAAAGTTTCCAACGGAATACTCTACGATGCTTAAGTCAGAATAGTAGAGCAACATTATGAAAGAGAGAAAATTTTTAGAGTGAAATTTTCAAATGAACATACTTGAGAATTTTTGGGCCTCCCCTTTGTGTGTGGTAGAATAAAGATCCATTACTTGATTTGGCATGACGTGCCTTAATTATATGGTAATGCTTGGCACCACATTTATAACGTGGTAACCATTCTATGTGAGCAGCATGCAGCAATAATTATTCTGATCATGCATTAAGTACGGTGTTGAAACCGGCTACACTATCAAGCCCTAGAGTAGATACACCCACAAACATCTAACATAATCAAATCATGAAAATGATGAGTTCGCTTTGATACGGATGCCCATACCACTCTGCCACATAAGATGCCATCCAATCAGCTACCTTGTTGTCCTTCTCGTAGATGATCAATCAGTCAACTGGTGAACATGAGATGAGCCCCGACCAATGGAACTTCTTTAATTAGTTTACAGGGACGTCGAACAAGAACAAATTTTGACCTTGTGCCGTACTAATCTCTAACATGAATTATTATTAAAAAAATCAATAATAAGGAGAGAGCATAATTTCGAGCATGTAACAAATCTTCTTTGTATAAAATGCAAACTATTAGAAAGAGAATCAACAGATGTCGGTCCCTCTGTCTAGGAAAAATCATACATTTTTAGTTGTGCTTTATTGGAATTTGATGAAGCCTGAGTGATCCATTAGCTTGGAAGCACAAGCTGGTTGGAGGTAGCTGGAAGCGGTCCCAACTACTATAAGTTAGTTGTTGTGATGGGGAACTACAGAATCTCCAGCACCACCAAATACCAAAGATGTGGTTAGGCAGGGAGTAGGACGGCCGTTCACCAAGCACATGGATGGGAGGAGGTGGAGGACCTCCACCATGTGCTGCTGCTGAGTTGTTCAGATATTTTGATTAGAAACATAGTAAATAAGCCCAAATGTTGTTTAATGTGGCCCGATCCACTACCACCTAGGCCTAGAGGCCTGCCATGAAATGTGCCCCAAGGCCTGTCCAAGCCATAACGGGGCCATCTGACCTCGCAACGTTCAATCCATTGCATGCATCATTTGTTGAAAAAATTATTGTCTAAAAATTGCTATATCATTATTTTATAGAAGAATAATTCGCTAAAATAAATTCAGAAGATGACACATACTGTCCTAAGAATGTGATTCACCTCTACGTGCAGGTTTGTAGCGCGACTTCTTCATATGCCCAAAAAAGAACAAAGATAAAAAGAATAAAAGATGGAAAGCAGAAAGTTGAAGAGTGATAGAACTCTATCTGTGGAAGAAATTCTTGGAGCAATGATCAGAAAAAGAGAGATTGGATTGGAGTAGGAATAATCTCGGAGGTATCTATTTATAGACTCTATCCAAAGATTGAAGAGATGCGATGGTTCCGAAGATATGTAATGTTTCCGAAACACCATACGAGAAGTCAATGTTCTCTTTTGAAGGGCCCCAACTCTTATGAAAGTGGTATCTCAAAAAAAATATATATTTTAAAACATTTAAAATAACTAAAGGTTAGAAATAAGATTTTTTAAAAAAAAAATAATAAAACTCCAAGATTACAAATATATATATAGAGAGAGAGAAGATATCATGAAGTAGAATGACTGGGCTCATAAGACCTTTCAGTTGAACTTGGCTTAACCAAATAGATGTACGACACCCCTCAAAAGTTCTCCTAGTTCTAACCTGACATTGTTACGAAAACTCTAGCTTGAACAAATTCAGCCGTTGCTACTTGCGGTCATACTTTTGCTAGAGAACCTTCAAGTTTCCCATCATTCTCATCCTGTTGTGCTGGAAATGCGCACAAGTTCATGTTAAAATACGCTTTCATTGTCTAACCATCAAGACAACTATCCATGTGCATACGCAAAACTTGATCGATTCAAATAAGTGCCATGTGACTTTATAATATGACCTAAGCCTTAAGTTCCATGCAAAATTATAAAGAAAAAACGAGCATATATCAGAAGAAGGATGAGTCTTCACATCCATATGATGAATGAACTATTTCGAAGCATTTAGGAGTTAATATCTTAGCAAAAACAATACTGAAAGTTGTTATGCAGTAACTTCAAACCTCTTCAAATATGTCAACGTTACATGTACTTATATTGTCTTTAATGATTGGCATCATTGGGCGTGGGTGTAGAATCCATGCTTAAATAGAATCTGTGGTTTCTTAAAAGAAAAGGCTAGACGACATCACAAATTCAGAATATTAAATGCATCGTAGAGACAGTGATAAAAAAAAAAAAACAGCACTAGCTATCATTTGCTCCTACTCTACTCTTCCTCACCCACCTACCATGACCGCATCCGACAAAGATTAGTTGGCTCCTGATTGAATAGATCCCACCCACTCAAAAGGCACTTAAACAGGCCCCAACAACCCTCCCCTGAAAAGTTCTCCATTTTTTCTCATCAAAATCCTCTCCCTCGACTTAAAAATTAAGAAACCCCGCATCCCAATCTCTTCCCCTTGTCGCACTCTTCCAATGAAGGAAGTCATGGTCCAATGTGACATGCATTTTTTTTGTTCTAATGTCTCCCGTGACCATGTAAATATTTTCTAATGACTACATTCAAAACTGAAGATGGAGCCAAAAATTACATCATAAAGTGGAGCCTTTACTCCTACAGATGGACCAAACCAATTCTAGACGCCATGGCATCTAGAATTTATTATAATTACTTTTTATATATTTGAAAATAATATTATAAAAATATAGGTTGAAAAAATTTTATTTGAATCGAGACAAATGATAGACACTATTCTAAAACGTGTTTTGCCTCCTATATACGAATTTGTGGTGATCTCGTTCTTTAACTAGTATAATCGCCGGAAGGTTAGATCCGATTAACTTCTTCAGTTGTTTAGAAGAGAAACAAATTTAAAAAAAGGACGTAAGAAGAAAACAATATGAGATAGTCGAAAAGGAGTATTTGGCTGTACCAAGCCGAGCGCTCATGTGGTCGTTAGCCCAGTCTAGCCCAAAGATACAATTTTCGTAGGAGCAAGGGAACTTGCTTTTTCTATTTCCACTATGAAACTAAAAAAGAAAGTATTTTCATGCTTTTGAAATAACTAAAATAATGAGTTTTTACAATTATTCTGATTCTTTGACCGGTTCGGTCCAGAGACACTGCTAGGTGGAGGAGTTGGCAGGCTAGAGGAGTTCTGTCCCCTAAATAGACGCAGGCTGGGTGGGGAGAATGAAGAGAAAGAGTGTGGGAGAGAGTGTAAAGTGCAAACCTTTCTTAGTTCTTCTTCCCAGAAAAAGATTGGTACTGTTGTAACACATGCTATGGAGGACCTGTAATGAGTTGTTACAATTATTCATATGTAATGCACATGATATATTTAAGAAGACAAGAGAGTACCTTATAGATAATTGAGATCCTACTGATCAAGAATTATTGAACTTCTTTAAAAATAAAAAAAATATATTCTAAAATAGATTTAATAAATATTATACCTATGTGGTCTGAATTTGGAAGGTTTTATTTATTATAAAAGATGTTCATATATAGAAATATACGTAGTTTGACTTGTATTGTTAAGCAATACGAATTGCTAACCTTATCAAAAATATTGTTAATTGCTAAATTGATGTCAAGTTGGCAAATTTACGTAGCTAATTGTCATGCTTACTTTTGATCATTCCTTCTTTTTGATAATGGTATATGGTTCAAATTTAATAAGATTTACCAATTCAATAGCGATAGCTTGAGTTAGTAATAAGGAAGGTGCCGAGCTATCCAACATCAAATTTCACAAAAAGCTAATACTTAGAAATAAGGAATCTTTTATGTTGAATTCATTCCGAATGTATGTTGAATAATAAGGTCATGAAGCATTAGCTTTAAGTTTATCTGTTTGATATATATGATTCCAAATTCAAAAGTAAATCTAGCACATGGAGATAAAATTAGCTATACTTAAGTGGATCTCCACTCAGATATGGTTAGCCTTAGATTGAATGATAGGGATCTCACATCGATGATTCAAAATATTGAATATGATCTACTACCTCTAAACTACTTGTATAACAAAAATTATATAATTTGATGATCTCTAACTTATATATCAAATAGTCAAAAAAATATATATGGTTTTATATTATTTAAAATATTCAATATTTTAATCATTTGATGCATAAGCTAGAAATTCTCTCTCTCTCTATATATATTATATTGTTATGTAAGCAATTTAAATATTGTAAATTACACCTAACAGCTTCGATCAGCGAGGTGAAACTCCTATAGTCTGATCTAAATCTAGCCGAATTTGAGTAGTGAGCAGAGATCCACTTAGATATAGCCAAGTTATACCTTCTAACATGTAAACTAATGGATAGTTATTCTTTTTAAGAAATGTTTACATAACTAAAGAACAAAAAATAAACCTTGGCATCAAAGTTCTTGTATCCTTTGAGCATAAGCTAGCGATGGTGATAAAAATCTAAAGCAACAAGTTAAAAACATTTTTACGAGATGCTTACTTTTACATGATCTATTTATCAATTGTTCTTTTGTATAATCATTTATACCCGTCTCTCTCCATGTTGCTTGTGTCAATGCTACATCATAGTGGTTAGGATATAAATTTCTAATAAATTACTTATTTAATTAAGAAAAGATTTTCAGAGACACAAAATTGGAAGGAAAAGGTTAAGGACGTAGATTAAGAAAACACCAAGGCTACCTAGTTTGATAAATATAGTGAAATTTGAAATATTCGGCCACTACTTTTGACAAATAAACAAAAGTAGAAAAAGTACATAAAAGTATTTTCTTAGAAAAACAAATAGCAAAAAAATAGATAAAGCATGATATGTCTACTACATTGCATTTTATTCTCGTTATCTTACTTAAAATAAAAAATAAAGATGAAAGTGAAAATTCAGAAAAATATGTGTTGTTCCACTGAACAAACTTGATGAGTATACAAGAAAAGCAATGATAAAATACTCATTCATATTTCATAAGTAGAGAAAAATACTTAGAAATTATAGAAAAAAGAAACTTATACATATAAATTTACCAATCAAAGAGTAGAGATTTAGAAACTCCCTTTCTCTGTCTAAACATCTCCCTTCAAATAAGTAAATGGGCGTGTGAAAAGATCATGTCTTCTTTTTTTCCCCCTAAAATTCCCTCCTCCAAAACTTCATTAACTTGGGAAATTTTTTTATCACTTTGAATCTAGTTCAGATGGATAAGCCCCTCTTCATAACCACTTAAAAGCTACAATTCTCTCATCAACCTTAGTCATATAAATTATCATCAAGGAAAACTCTCAATCTAAATTAACCTTCAAAAATATTTTAGTAGCCATATTTGCAGGCCAATGAACTAGATAATGTTCCTTACTAAAGTACATTAGCAATTTCAAAACCAATATAGAATTCTTTGACATGCCAAAAAACCTGCAGGTAAAGGTGGGAAGATCTAGCCTCTAGGTAACGCATGCAAAAAACAAAAAATATCCCAAAAATGTTTCAGTCCAAAGTTTCTAACTTCTAACTGCCGGATACTTTAGATCGATAAAACTTCCTTTGGCCACAAAATAATAAAAAATATAAAATAATTATTTAAATTTACATATATAACTTAAAATCTTCAATTTTTTTAGGTATAACGACTGCTCGTACTATTCTAGTATAGATATAGCCAGCAGAATCAAAAGAAAGAAAATAATGAACCAGTGGAGAAACACCTTCTAGTGTGTCCAAAGAACCTCTCCGAAGTGTTGGACAACAAAGGAGGCGATCCAGTCAGCAACTCTGCTCGTCTTCTAGTACATATGTACGGTGTGAAAGGTGAAAGGTGCTAGAATCTCCCATAATCGAACAAATATTGTAAAGTAGAGGGTTTTCATCTCTCTCTGTATCTCATTCTGCATCCACTTAATTACTGTAGCTGTCTCTTTCTCTCTCTTAAAAAAAAAATTCAAAATGATGTTCACCAAGAGAGGGAAGTCCAAAACACTGAATAGGTTCACCAACTCCCCTTGGGTGTCTTGTTGCGGGGAAGAGAGAAAAATGGCATCTAATACTTTATATTTTAATAATGGCAAAAGAAACTAACCACAGTTGGTTAAAAGAAAGCAAGCTGGTGACCGGTGGGTGTTGGTGGCGGTCTGGTCAGCCTGCTCCGGTTCGGTTCGGTAAACAGCGGAACGATTAATTGGTGAGCCGAAAAGCGAGAGAGATTATATTAGCTGTCGTCGGAGCTTGTACGGCACCAACAAATAAATTAGTTAACTAATTCGATAATTTTCGACTAATAATATTAATCCATAGATGGTTATATCTCACCGGGGTCGGCGACCGCTTCAACGGCACCCATCCCTCCCCTTCCTTCCCCCCGCCTCCCTGCTCTGCCATTCTGAGCGCAGCGAAGTAGACGGGGGGAGAGACAGAGACAGAGAAGCGGGAGGGAATTTCCTTGTAGATCTCATCGCCGGCGGCTTTATCTAGGGTTAGGGTTTTGTCAACCTTCCGATTCTTGGTTTTCTGGTTTCCTTGTCTTCTTCTTCTTGATCTCTTGGAGGGGTTGGAAGGCATTGGACGGGGAATGCGGGGATTTTCGGAGGGGACTTGTGGTTTGTAGCGGTTGAAGAAGCAAAGAGAAGGGGAGATTCTGGGTTTTTCTTGGTAGTTTGGGGAGATCGGGGGGGAGGAGATGAGCGCGTCGAGGTTTATAAAGTGCGTTACGGTCGGGGATGGCGCCGTCGGCAAGACCTGCATGCTGATTTCCTACACGAGCAATACATTCCCCACGGTGAGTCCTCCAGTTTTTGAGTTTTTTTCTCCCCGTCAGGGTTTCATATTGTGGGCGATGGGTAGTGGGGAATGAGAGCAGTGTCGTCTTTTTAGGGTTTTGCATTGGCGATGGAGAGATATCTGCCAGGAAGGATAAACGAACTTAGGTTTCGTGTTTTGGGGAAAGAACCCTTGCTTTTTTTTGTTCGTCTATCTGATGAATCGAAATTGTTTGTTCGAAGGCATGATTCGGAGTTTGGTTTGTTTTGTTTTGCATTTGCTGGTTTTTCGAAAATCGAAGGTTTGTGCCAGTCCAGGATTTGGCCTTGTTTCAGTCTAATTATAGGTAGATAGTCATGGAAAAAAAGGGAAAAAACTTTATGTTTGGGAAAAAAAGGAAATTAGGATTTTTATTTATTAGGTTTCCGGGGTCTTTTGATCAAGTGTTGGAAAACTAGGAAAATTCCTTCTTATGACACCTCTATACTTCCTGATGAATTGAAGTGATTCATGTAGACTCACCGATTTTTCTTTGGCTTTGTGTAAAGTGTGTTGTTCTTTTTCTTTCTGCTGTAGTTCTGGGGGAGCATTTGCGACCATCAAAGAAATCCTCCAATTTAATGTTTTTCGTTCTGGTTTATTGATTTGGAAAGATGATCATAGAGAAATCAACATGCTTGTAACTACCTTCTCACTGACTTGGAAAAGTAATTGTAAAGTAAAGGATGTGCATTTAGTTTCTTATTCATTGACTTGGAAATATGACTGTAGAGGCGGTGGCACTTTTGATTTTTGGGATTTCCTTTATTAGCGATTTTTGTAAGAAAGCTAGGTTTCACGATATGTCTCCATGAAGATGTAGATATTACTTGTGAGGCAGAAGAAAGATTTGTTCTTTATGATTTTGTTGTGTTGAATCACTGCTTAGGTCAAATGGTTTACCTTTAACGATTTATATTATTATGGTTTTCTGTTGCTTCCCTTTGGAGGGATGGAGATATTTGTATTTCTATTGCTTACCTTTACGATTTATATTATTACGATATTTATATTATCTGTCAGTATCTACTAAATGAAGGACTGTGCCTAGTTGCAACCCTATGTGTTGGTATTTTTTTTTTTCTGTTAGAGATGTGATATCCTTTCAAGTTACTTTGTTGGATTTAAGTGTTCTAGCCATCTTTTTCTGGGGTTTTAGAAAATAATCAGTGGCTATAAATTTTATGAAAAAATGTATATTTTGCTGGCAGGATTATGTCCCAACTGTTTTTGACAACTTCAGTGCGAACGTGGTGGTAGATGGGAACACTGTGAACCTAGGGTTGTGGGACACTGCAGGTAAGTGCTCCACCCCTCTGTGCTCCTTTTGCCCCACCTTGCCTCTCCTCTCCGAGTTTGTGGTTCCAGTCTGAAATTGTTCTTTAATTTGATAGGCCAGGAGGATTACAATAGACTAAGACCTTTGAGTTATCGTGGAGCTGATGTTTTTCTCCTAGCCTTCTCCCTTATCAGTAAGGCCAGCTACGAAAATGTTGCTAAAAAGGTGTGGAATTTATAATTATCTTTTTATCTACTGTCATGTTTCTTCTCCTCCTTATTCTTCAATCACTAATCATCTATTATTCCCTATTTGTATTTCGTTCACCTTCCAGTGGATTCCTGAATTGAGGCATTATGCGCCTGGTGTTCCTATAATTCTTGTTGGAACAAAGCTTGGTAAGTCTTCATAATCCTGTTTTATTGTTTTCATTTTCTTTAGTTTCTGCATTTCTTGTGCTAAGTGTTTCCCTTATCAGTTTGATTAATCCATGATTCATGTAATTCTGCATAGAAATCAATTTAGTACTAGAGGATATGGATTCTGATGATTGCTGAAGTGCTTTGACATCAAGTGTACTGGGATTGGTATTTGTTACAATTCTCACTGTCATGTTAATATCTATGATGGGGAAGTGGCTGACTGATTTATTGGATCTGATGGAAGATAGTAGGTAGGATTGATGGTTTTAATTAAAATTCTTGAAATGTAACCAGCATCCCAACTCTATCAGAATCTTATTATCCAGGTTAAATCGACTCAGTGGTTCCACATTTTATGACTGATAATTAAATATAGTAGCATTTTTGTCAATGCCAGTGGCCTGGTGGTCATTTTTAAGCATCAGAAATGCTTAGTTTGTTCTGTGAAACACTGATATGGTGGGTGATTCATGCGATTATTCTTAGCTGCTATATCAGTCTGCTATTGTTGCTTCAGCATTAATCTGTTACATGTGCTGCAGTGGTTCTATAAAAGGGATCTATACTTCTCTTCTGGCTTATAGTTTTGAATCTTATTGTTATTCTACTCTATGGGCCATATTTTTTTCTCCTTTCGAAATTCCCAGGAGCTTATCTTACTCTTACAGGTTATCCAGATATAGGTCTAGGTATATTTTGATTCTACCATGACTATTTTTCTTGATTGTAGACTATTATTTCTATGAGTTGGATGATGAGTTTTGGTGGACATCCATGGTGAGGAACAGGATAATATGCTAAAATTAGTAACTGCTCAATGATTCAGTATGTTTAAATTCACTGCAACAATTAATAAACAATGTGCAAAAATTTGAAAACCCTTTTTTTGTTTGCATATACTGTAGTTAGAAGCAGAATTCATATGTCAAGTGTGTATCTAACAGCAAAAGTCACTGATAATTGCTCTAGCATGCTGCAAATTTTCTACAATAGGCCTACATTTGCATGATTTCTTATGTGTATCTGATTCTCTGGTCCTTATTTTTCTTTGCATGATGCAAATTTGCCATTCTTGTAGATACTGTAACAGGAATCATTCATATGAGACCTTCCATGACATGGCTTCGTCTTTGCCGCCATATGTTTATGCAAATATGTTTAATGTTCCTTAGGATATAATTTAGACCTAGTCCAGTGGTGGCAGCCAAAAGAGAACTTTCTTTATGATTTGCCATAAAACCTTGGTACACTTTGCAGGTCTTTGCTGGTATGGCATTATGGATGGACAGAGATATTGTAGCATATAAGTTAATTTGTTGAGTGAGACTTCATAAATGTGCTGTCTGTGAGTTGTCTATTGATTATTAATTAAAATATGTTTTTTTGTTCAGCTGAGGCCTTTCCTCATTCTTCAGTCTGGAAATTGCTGAGACCTTTCTTACTTCATTATGTTTTGGTCTGTATTGCCAAGTGCATAATGTGGTTACTTTTTAGATTAAGAATTGGGAGATACATGTTTCCTGTTATATCCTAAGTTTTTTTTTGAAAATTCCCCCTAGACGTACATTCTTTTCTAGGCCTCTTGTTGTGCTTATAGGTGATTATTGCTTACACTGTGGCTATCATCTAGCCTACACTGATCAAAGGCATGGTAGTAGCCATTAGACTTTTGCTTACTGGGCTATGCTAGCTTCCTTTATGTGAAACCTCATGTAGGTCCTACTGAATTTTCTTTTTCAAAGGTGACCGAGAAAGATGAAATCATTGTTATCCTTGTGATTAAGATTTGCCATTCCGATCGGTACCATATTGGTACCAGTACTAGTATGCATTCTCGCACCATATGGGTACGCAGTCTCGTACTGTACCATGTACTGACACTGTAATAGGATGGTACTGGTATGGGGTCTGGTACCAAGATAGTAGACCTTGCTTGCGATTATAATAAAAGAAGTAAGCTACCTTCTTAAGGTCAACTATTGTAACCAATGGGTAATTTATCAATTCAACAAGGAGCAAGAGGCGAATAGGTACATGACCATGAGCTAGATAAAATGGTGCAAGCTTTTTAACTTACAAGTGTACAATTTTCTGTTGTTCATATCTATAAAATATAGTTATGGGAGTTGAATTCTAAGCAAGCTTGTCAAGGGCTTCTGCAGTCACCACCATGTGAGGGCAATCAACTTAAAGGTGGAACCAAAAGGGTCTTATTAATCCTAAATATATGTGAGTTGTAAATAAATGGAGGATCTACCATCTCTTGACTATTCTCGCAGAGCATCTGCACTGGTGAAAGTGGCTAATAATGTACTCTTGTGAGCATCATTTATAAAGAAATAAGCCAAAAAGGCAATCATTAGATAGATATAATTTATCTGTTCATTTTTGTTTGTCTCATGGTTATAGAGGTGTTTAGTGCTTGCTATGTAGCTTCTTTTCATTGGCTAGTGCAAATTGTTCTCTTATGATTTTAGGTGCAAGAGATATCCTTGCCACCGATGATGCAAGGATCTGCCATCCATAATTTATTATGCAGATGAAACATCTAGACTGTTAGAAATTTTAATCAAAGGCAATCTCTTTTGAACACTTTAAATGAAACAAGTCAAGTGCAGCAGTCTTTAAGACACTAGTGTATACATCAAAGTTTTAAAAGATGGCTGCCTTGGCTACCATGGTGTCCACCTTATGTCATGTTTGAATATTGGTGGATGAGATTGATTACTGAATTACTATTTGATGGTGCCAAGTTGGTACTTTCCACTAACTTGCTATATCTTTTATAATATGCTATGTTTCATTTTTTATGTGCATAACTACTTTCTTAAGTTTTAATTTTAAATTATTTTTTTTTTGGAAATTACTATTTTAGCCCATTGACCTTTGGGAAGCATTTGAAAAATTATGGGAAGCAAGGTTCGCCGTCTTAGTACCAGACCCCGTATTGGTACCATCCTATTATAGCATCCATAAGCTTGGTAGGGGCACCCAGTTAGCCGTACCTAGTGTTGGTATGCCCCCTTGCCACATATTCCAGTTCGGTATTGGTACTGTACGATACGGTCAGTACGCACTGGTACTGATCGGTATGCCAAACCTTGATAGGAAGACTAGTAATATTGTACTAGCGGTGTTAATTAGTGACAAAACATTGCAAAATACTTGGGCATTGTTTTCCATGTCCATTCCTCTTGACTCTTTAGGTAATCATGCTGTACATCTTCATCCTTCTTCCAGTTTCTCTCTATATTGCTCATTGTGTGGCAACTATAGTTTGCACGTCTAACCCTACCGTTGTTTCAACTGTAAGTTCAGCATCCTTGCCTTTTACAGATTCAGGTCATTCCATGTTTTTAACTGATCATTTGATTTATATATATTTTGCATGAACAATATCCTGTATTAACATTTTTTTTGCAAAAATGGCTCGTTTTTTTTTGCACAATCAATTTATTGTGGATTTTGCTGGACCATTTTACATGTGCACCAACGTGTATAACATGTACATCTGTTACCAAGTGTGCATGGACTAATAAGTGAGCATTATGAGCTAAATATGCATATAAGTTTGAGGCTAGGCCATACTGGTCCAGTAAAACAGAAAACAGATCATTTTTTGAAAAAAAAGAAATTGGATTTTTTTTATGCAAATTACGCCTGATCTATTTATTGGATACATGTGGATTGTTTTTGGTATAGTACTTTACATTTTATAAAAAATATACTTGGATATAACATGATGCTGAGACAATAATACTTGAAAAAATAGTATATAATATTACTTGGATATTATAATGAACAAATATATTTTTAGATGCATGTAAAAAAGCACAATTGCTTCTAGCAGTGCCAAGGTCCATACTCCATAAAATAACATCAACATGCACAAACTCCATTGATCGATCGTTACTCATTGCTTGAAATCTGTATACTATATTCCATACTCCATATTTGTTCAGATACCTCTTCTGATTTTTCTGCACCAGAAAGCAGATTATGGGGAAGCCTTCAGGAACTTTATTTGTTCACCTTGTTATTCTTGTTATGATTTCTTCTACTTTTCTGTTGTTGATTTCTTCTTTTGTTTCTTCTTTTGCACAGTTTCCCTATTTTCTTTTTAAGTATGTGCGACTCTTAAAATGTACTTGTTTCATTGATCTTAATTGACAAGACTTGCATCATCTATTTGGGTTCAATTCTGATATTTGTAAAGAATTTTGTTAGGTTTCCGAAGGGAAAATATACAAATCTTTAAACATATCACTGAATTCATTTCATACGTTATACATATGTAACAGCACTGTTTAGAATAATCAGTCAATCAGTGTCTTTTACAGTCTGTTCTTGCAAGCTCTTCTGATTGGTGAGAACATACTGCTCGAACATGTATCATTTGGTTGGAGCAGTATGTTCTCGATGTAAGAAATCAGTAAAAAGGTTTCTCGATGTTGGTAGCATGCCTCATATTCCGGTCAACAGATGTTTGATGCGTTCTGTCAATGACATTACACAACTACACAATGTCATACCAGGATGCAGAAATTTTTAAGTTGCTGCATGCCGTGGTGGTCAAGTCATTCCAACCATTAACCTAAAAAAGCATTTCTTTTGATGCATTAGAACTTTGTTTTGGGAACCTTCTCTTGGTATCCATCGTTCATATAAAATTTGATGTAAGAACTTGGTTTTGGTTTCATCTGGCTCTAGTTGCAGAAGTTTTGGTTGAAAGGTTAAAGAGAAAATAAAAATATTAACCAAAATTAGGTTAAAAATCACAAAATAGAGAACAATAAGTCAAGAATATCAATCAGATGCAATCTTTAAGTATATAATATTGTTTGGGACTTGGGATGTACTGTTCTAGTGGTTTTGGAATGAGACAATTGAAAAAAATGAAAATACAAATAAAAATTGTACTTAAGCTTGACATGTCATTTTTCTATTTAATGGCAAGATGACGTGTGACAATTTGGATGCGTGTCTATTTTAGTTTTAGGATAGTCAAACCTAAGATAGAAGGTGTACTTTTCTCAAAGTCCCTTTGTAACACAACGAAATCTCTCTGTAACACATTGTTGTAATCAAGGTACGCCGTCTTGGTATCGGCCCATACCAGTGCTACCCTATTACTGTGTCGTACGCTTAGTAATTGGTTTCACTTACCGAGTGTCGGTATGCCCTTTGGATCATGTACTAGTATCGAACCGATATAGTATAATATGCCCCATACTGTCTGGTTCGATATGGTATGACGTTCCCTGGTTGCAATGGTTCCAAATCTTGTCAGAAATTTGGAAAACTTAGTTTAATCTCTAAAGCGCTTTCATGCATCTAGAAAATGATAAAAACAAACAAAATCACATAGATGGCCAATATATACAATGAATTTGGTCCCATTAGTTAGTTTTGGTTGGAATTCTAGGACTAGCATAGTTTTCAAATTGTTTTGAGTTGTAATGAAATGCCTCAGTCTTAGTGTTGGATTTCAGACGAAACTTCAATTCTTGGTATCAATTCTGACTGCCTACCTTCTTTGACTAAATCTGCATGAATATTAGGCAGTTTGATGAATGTCTGGTGGAGGTGACTTCAGAAGGTCATATTGTTTAAGGTCCGCTGTTAATCTTCTATAATGCATCATTTTTTGTTGAATCATTCATCATGATGATTATTTTGAAGCTTGGTGATGACCTATCTAGGATTCCACATTTGTGTTATTTATGTTTTCAGCTGGCCTATATTACAAATGCTATTCCTGTTATGGCTAGTTTCTGAGGGTCCTTAGTTTCAATGCCTTACGCTCTTTCCTACAACATCTATGAAACCATTACTCTCTTCATTCTTTTTTCCATTTCTTTATTTTGGAACTTGTATGTTATTGTCATGTAAATTGACTTATCCTATTCTTTTGGAAGAACCTTGCTTCAAAGCTAGTTTTGGTTGATGATGTGATTAAAAAGATGCCTAGAGGGAAATCTTTGGCAATGAAGGGATGTTTAGGGAGAGAAAATTATGAAGAAATGAAGGCAAAATTTTTTCTCGTAAGCGGTTTGATCAAGGTTTAAACTTTTGGCTGGAATTGATCCATTTTAGTTGAGGCTACTCCAAAACTAACCAAAATTTTCTTTTGTTTTGTTCTCACCAGTTTCGGTTTGCCAAAACCAACCAAAACTGTTGTTTTTTTTAGGTGGCCTAACAACTAAACATGTTTAATGATTTTTTTTTTAATTCATCAATGTAGTCAAATCAAATATCTATTTAAGGCTCTAATGTTCTAATCTGCATTATATCTGTCTAAGCTTTTGCTAATGGTGGGTAACAGTGCTTGAGGCTGCATATGCGGTCACTTGACCTCACTGTGTTCCCTATTTGCAGCCATTATATACAATCGGGATGTATGGGCTGAAAGGGTGGTTCATATAGTATTATGTAGGCATATATTTTCATATGGGTTGTAAAGATAGTTCATTTAGTACAGTGCAGACATATATGTGGCAGGATTAGCATTATGCAGTTGCATGCGTGGCTTGCTTATCATTGTCCAGTTTCATATATAGCCCTTTTAGCATTGTACTACAGCTTGTATGTCCCACCCTTATGCAGGCCTACACGAGTAGGATAGGTTCAAGTAGATGATTGGGTAAGATATTGGTTTTATGCGAGGCAGTAGGTGTATGCCAATAAGTCAATGTATTAACTATTCTGTAATTACTGCTATTAAGAATTAATTCGTAAATAGTAGGCACTAATCGTTAGATATGGTTATAGTTACTTTAAAAATATTACTATGATTATGATATCTAATATATATTATTGATTTAAAATATTTTTTAAAAATTAACTTCATCTCATCAAAACTGTGATGATCACTCTTAAGGTGATCCATCTTGCAATAATATGTGGTAGTGAATAGGTACGTGATAAATTCTATACTCTTGTATTTGTTGATTTATGCTTTATTGAGTTATATTTGGTATTTTACTCGATAAATTAGTATACTCGTGATATATTTAATGCATTAAGCTTCAGTGCAGTTTAAGCTGAGGCTGAAACTACCCAGGCTGCATAAATTATGATCTTAAATAACTTAGAACACAATAAAATGATGTGAAGAAACTTGCCCTTTTTATTTCATTTTTATTTTTTCTGGTTTTTTGACTTCTTTATCAGAACTCTGAAACTCATAGCAAAATTGTTGAAACTGCCAGTGCTGGTGAAACTGAAACTTTGCTTGGGGGACCAAAAATTAAAATTGAAATCGAGTTTTAAAACTTGGGCTTAATAATTGCTTAATATTTTATTCTCTAATAAGTAGTAATTTAGAGAGTAAGTAAACAAACTAAATGAAAGAGGATAACTGAATCATTCCTTGCACCATATGTGGCAACTTTTTCTGTACTTTTCTCAGTTGATTTGAGGAATTCTTTTAATTTTCTTCTCTTTTCTTGATTTACTTTCTTTTCATTTTCTAGCAGCCAAAACAGTGTTAGTAGCAAGCTTGAGTGATCTGTGGTTCCAAACTCAGTTCCGATATTTACCAGCTTTTTTGATGTTTCGTGACTTGTGCACTGAATTTTGTGTGATCTCTATAGTTATGTTTTTGTATGTACAATACTATCCACAGTTTTGGTTTCTAGTTAACACCACTAATGAGTTATGCTGGAGTTAATTATTAGTTCACCAACATCACTACTTTGTTGGCTCACTTCCTGCTTTGCCTTTTTAGCATGTGGACCAGATCCAAACTTCTCATTAAATGCTTAAACCAGATAGATATTGGAATGCTTCTTGAAGTGTACACTTTTTACATCTGTGTATGGCTTCGTATTTTTGGTGCTAGTCTACTTTTAAGTTTACATAATTGGGTTATATTCACAAATGCTGCACCACCTTTTTTCTTTTTTTGGTTGGTTTTCTGACAGTGGATCACTTAGAAGCGATGCATAGCCATACGGTGACATAGGTAACTCATATTGGCTTGACTTTGTTTTTTAGCCCAGGCAATATGATTTTGAGTTGAAGTTCAAATATCGATGCTTTCAAAAGGTCCAATTCCATGTTTTGTTTTTTCGTATCTGATATGGCTGCTTAATTGTTTGGTTCCATCCTAACTGCCAAGTCCTGTCTATATTGATATTTAGAATAAAGAAATGTGTAGAGAACAAAAAGAGTTATGAGTAGTTGGAAATTAGGCATTTGTTGGATTCCATAATTTTATAAGGCAACATAAGAATGTGATGTGTTTATTTTCAGGATTAGAATTTAGTTCTTGGTGGATTTTTGGCCCAGTCTTAGTGTGTAAGTATTCTTTTATTTGATTTTGGATGATTGTTTAAAAATTATAAAAAATGGAATTAAATAAAGAATACATAGCTAAAAATAAAAGTGATTCAAATATCATTTAAAGTAATCTTAATTGTGTATAACATGATAATTCAGTACATTGGAATGTGAAGCAATAGAGGCATATGATGAAAGACAAAAATACTAAAAGAAAACAGAGAAAACTAGAAGCTAAAGATACAACATAGAAGAATGATAATCTAGAAAAGTATCAAGATATATCTGATACTGCTTATAGCTAAGTTGATTCACATGGAAGGATGTGTTTCAATGGCAATACTTGAAATTGTTTTGACATCTTATGTCATTTGTTAGATTAAAACAGTGAATTGGTTTAACCTGTATGGTATTGTAAACCATGGGTGAGTTCTGTCTCAATGGAAAATTGTCAGCAAAAGATGTAGGACTCTTGCATTATTTTACCTGAAAGTAACATGTGTCGAAGCTCTAGGATGGATAATATTATAAGAGTAAAAGTATCCTTTTCACATTGTTTAGGAATCAGGAACTTGCTCTAGTTGTCTCATTTTTTTGATTTAATCATTCTGTATGTATTTGGCCATTTACCTCTTTAATCATCATACCAAAAAGCTTTTATCATGTCTGCAACAGAAGCTCAAACTTGCTGTACTAATTCTTGCACATTGTCATGTTTTCCTTATCCTCTTTCAATAGTATGATACAGAGCTCTTGTTTAATTATACATTTCTAGCATTACTAAATTTAACAAGCCTTGTTGATTCATGAATGGTTGGCTAAATCTTTGTCCATTCACTCATCATGGTCAAGTATGTAGTTAGTGTAAGTTTTCTTCAAGTCCCTACATTCAATTTCTCTTCCTTTTTTTTCTTTTTAAATACAAATTCAACTGCCTTTTATTAAAAACCCATACATTCTTCTTGTTAATCATCATATGACATACATCATTTATGCTAGATGTTACCAGTTAAGTTTTGTATGTTAATGCATTTCTATTTCTGCTATATGAGCACTCTCTTTGTGCCATCCTTAAGGCTCCTCCAAGCTAGATTCTTTAACTGCCATACTTTTTGGGGCTTGCTTACATGGGCCAGATGCCCTAGCACCCTCCACCCGAAACGCCTTAAGTGCGAAAAGCTGAGCCATGGTCCAAACCCCTATTTCTCTTTTGGTTTTGGTTAGGCTAATTTAGTGGTGTTTCAATTTCAGCTGTTCCAGTGGTTTTGTCGGTTTCATTTTGAGTTCCAAAGTTTTGGCCAAAGAAAGACATATTAGACAATCATAAAGCAAGCCAAAAAAAAAAAAACATATCAGACAAACATAAAATATTTCGAATTGTTTGGAATCATTGGATGTATTTATTTTTTTAGTATATTCAGGCTGCAAATCTGTAGCTTAAGCTACAATATAATGTCTAATTGTTTGCTAGCATTGTACTTTAGGTTATTTTGTACAAAAATACACTGAATTATCAAATTTATAGAAAGGGCCTTTTTTTTATTCTGAAATGTCTGTTTTTGATTCCTATCAAACCATTATACCCCTGCCATCACAATTAATATAAAAAAGTTTTAAATGTGCATCGACTTGTATGTGGACATTTATTACCAATATGGACTCGTTTGGTTCGCAGAAAAAGAAGGGGAGAAGTGTGGTCAATGGAAAAACAAAAAAAAGATCTCTTGTTTGATTGAAGATTTCAAATGAGACAGATGGAAAAGTAGCATCCCATGGGAATAAAATTTTCATGTTTCATGAAAAAAACCCATGAGGGACATGGAAAGCTACTTTCCTATAGGTTGAGAATTGAGATTTTTTTTTCTTTCAAAACTAAAGCCACCAAAATTTATGGATAAAGTTTCTCAGAAAAGTAGCTGCTTAATCAAACATAAACCACTCTAGAATGAACCACTTTTTCATGGTCAACCAAACATACCAAAACCTTTTTTTCAGGCATCATATTTTCAGAAAAAATATTCCAATGTGAGAAAGTTCTTCCCACGAACCAAAAGAGTCCTATGTGTGCATCATCTAAGATAACCATGTGCATTCATCGATAAGGCTGAGATTGGGTCTGGGCAGCTTTGCCGTGGGCCTTGGGCTAGCCTCGAGGTTGTTCAGGTCAGACTTGAGCCAAAAAAATAGGGCTTGAATCAAAGTCTGCTGTGCCGAAACCGGAGCCTGGACCGGTTGCCTAGTGGCACGGGTTGGTACGCCCTTGTATCGTTCCGTGCCGGGCTCGTATCGACATAGTAGAGGAGGCGGAGGAGAGGGAGAACGAGAGCGAGGAAAAGAGAGAGACAAGGGGGATAGAGGGAGGGAGAGAAAAAGAGGATGGCGGAGGCAGGCCGGCGGAGGGCCGACGAGCCGTGTAGAGGGCTGCAGAGGGGCTCCATCTCTGGTTTTCTGTTTCGTTCGAAATAGGAGCCCCGGAGGGGGGCCTTTTTTAGAAATTTGGCAATTTTTAAGTGAAGTCGGCAAGCGATTTGCCGACTTTACTTAAATATTGCAAAATTAAAATGGCCCCCCTTCGGGGCTCCTATTTCGAACGAAATAGAGGATTGGAGGTGGAGCCCCTCCTCTGCGGCCCTCCGCGCGGCTTGCTGGCCTCCGCGGCCCTCCGTATGGCTTGCTGGCCTCCGCGGCCCCCTCTCTCCCTCTCCTGCTTGCTTTCTTTTTCTCTCTTTCCTTCTCTTTCTCCCCCCTTTGTCGGATGCTTTTCGTTTCTATTGCCGGTATGCCTCGGTACTCTCCGAATCATTCGGTTCGAGATAGTTCCACCAACTTTGGCTTGAATGAATTTTGAGCTGCACTCAAGCCAATGCTTGGCTCAGCTCGAAGCTCGAGCCTAAAAATAGGCCCATCTCTAAGCGCGCTCTCTCTCCACTCTTTGTTCTCTCGTCTCTCGTCTCTCCTCTCATCTGTTTCCAACCTGATCTCTCTCTCCCTTCCCTTCTCACCCCTATCTCCCTCTCTCTCTCTCTCCCCCCTCTCTCCTCTCTCTCTCTCCCACCTGATGTCTCCCTCTCCACTCTCCCCTCTCTCTCTCTCCTTATCTCTCTCCCCTCTTTCCTCTACCTCACGATCTCCCCCCCCTCTCTCCCCCTGAATCCCTCTCCTGCTTGTTCTCTCTACCTCTCTCTCTCCCCATGATCTCTCTCTCTCCCCATGATCTCTCTTGCCCCTTTGTCTTCTCTCCCTATTCCCTCATGATCTCGCCTCCCCCCCCCCTGCGGCGCGCGCGCTTTTTCTTCCCACTCTCTCTTGTTTCGGGTCAGATTTTGAAGGAGAAGCTTGGGCCTAGATCCAGGCCAGTCCCAGTCGGGCTTCAAGCCGAGCTCGAACTGTAATTTTGAAAGAATTTTCAAGCTCTTTTCGGCATGAAGCTAGAATCAGGCCCGAACTGTATTGAAACCCGACCTAGCCTGCCCCAATTTCAGCCCAATTCATCGGAGAATAGGGACATAGGTGTCTAATAATGTTCACAATTTATTGTTTCTTGAAAAAAAAAAGTAGTCATTTCTGCGACTCTGAAAACCAACAAGCGCATTGGACATTAACCTGATGTTGTTATTGCCATTGTATTAAAGTACCATCGCATGGATAAAATTAGATGGTAGTCAATCTAATTGTTTATGAGATTGGAGCTCCCAGATCTTGCAGATTCAAGCTCAAGTCTTGTTTTACTCTTGTGGGTGAATAGAGGGGGCAAGGCGCCATTTTTCAAGTTAAACTTCTGATTGTTACCCTTGTTCTGTTAAATTGGTTAGATATTGGAAGTCTGAACTATTACTGAATGAGTAAATTGCATATATGCAATGCTACTATGAAAACTAGGGCTGTCTTGTTTAATCAATAACATGAAGATGAACCAACAGTGACACTAACTGCTCAACTATGGGCAAAGAACTGAAGAATTAATCTTGAAGCAACACAAAGAAAACCATATAATCAATATATATGACATCTATGATCAATTTTGGTCATGGAACGCAGAACCGTCCTGAATCGGACGCTTCCACGAAGCTGTACCGGTGGCTCACCGGCTTTAAAAATGGCTCGCTGCCGGAGCTGGAGAATAAAAGAGAGAGAGCGAGTGGGGGAGGGAGGGAGAAGGAGCGGCGGCGGACGTCGGCAGAGGGCCGCGC
>JAOXJJ010000481.1:3472959-3494710 GCA_025769935.1 Phoenix roebelenii
GGGGGGGGGGGGGGGGGGGGGGGGGGGGGGCGGCGGCGGCGGAGGGATTTTTAAGTGAAGTTGGCAAGCGATTTGCCTACTTCACTTAAAAATTCTTAAATGTTTTAGCCACGGCTGCGTCCCCTGTTTCGAAAGAAATAGAGGACGTGGCCTTAGCCTCGGCCTCCGTCGGTGTTCGCCGCCACTCCTTCGTCCTCCCTCCTCTCGCTCTCTCTTTCTCTTCTCCTCTAGCTCCGGCAAGTTTCCTCTGTCGGTATGGGCCCAACACGGCCCGTACCGACTCATTCCGCCGGGGAATCGGTACCGGGCCTGCACCGGTTTATTCTGCCGGAGAACCGGTACATTGTCCGGTACTAGTTCCTCCGACCTTGATTTTAGTTAGCTTGGGCTGGAAGATTGTTTTTAGCCAAAAGTTGAAACCTTAGTCTCAGCGTGCTCTTTTTGTGTGTACCTTGGTAGCATTACAAAGTGATGCACTTCATGCAATTTTCGGTTTTCATTTTTTGCGACTCTGGATCTTCGTATTTGCATGCTTGATTTCTATAAGCACTGTGTGCCTTACTCCTTTCAAATGGTGATTTGTCTGTCCCTACAATCTCCAGATTGCAGGATCAGCTGTCTCTCTCTCGTCCCTTCTATTTTTTGTTCACTTTAGTTAGAAGCCTTGAACCTAGGGTCCTAAGTTATGTTTCATAGTCAGTTGTGGGATATCACACATGTACGGAAGCAGGCATCCAAACCTCCCATTGAAGTCAAGTAATTAGTCTATAAATGGTAAGAGTATTGAACAATTGTGCACTCTTGTGCTCTTTTAAAATTTGCATACTATGTGATGCTTATTTAAAACTGCTATTGCTTGCAAGTTGTCGGGCTCGCTTGTAATATTTTATTTTGCATCTGGCATTATTTAGATATCGTGGTTATTTTACTTGTAGTCATCTTCATATGGTTTCTAAATAGCTTAATGCTCATTTGCAGATCTTCGGGATGATAAGCAGTACTTCATGGATCATCCTGGTGCTGTGCCTATTACCACTGCTCAGGTAAGAAAAAACGCATGTAAAGGAGTTGAAGCTTGATCATTGTTCCATCTCCAACATTGTGTGTTCAGTCAGCATCATAAGAGCACTGCATATGATTTGTTTGCTTCTGTTTTTGTTGTTAAAGGGAGAAGAGCTGAGGAAGCTAATAGGTGCTCCTATCTATATCGAGTGCAGTTCAAAGACACAGCAAGTATGTTGCTTCTTTTGTATGTGCATGTATCTACCATTTGGATAGTACTTCATGCTTATCCAACGAGGTTTTGTGCGCAGAATGTTAAGGCAGTCTTCGATGCAGCCATTAAAGTTGTACTTCAGCCCCCTAAGCAAAAGAAGAAGAAGAAGAGAAAGGCACAGAAGGCCTGTTCCATTTTGTGAACAAAGAGAGAGAGAGGAATGATGACCCACTGGCTATCACTGTTGCATTCTCTTGCTCTATCAAAGGAACTAGACCTTTGTGTATAGTCTCCTGACAGCATTAGAAAGCTTTGCACGCATCAGGTGATGATTTGTTTTGCTTAATCTGGGTCTGTGGTGGTCTATGACACACTTGTTGGTAACACACATCTTCTTCCCAATGGCTTCTTCCTCCTCGTACATGGGCATGGAACGGGCCATCCGAAACTCTCTTGAATGGATCCTCCTATACAATATCACGGTGTATCTTTATTTAAATCACTAGAAGGTTTAGCTGTGGTGCTTGTTATTCTTCTGGTTGACTACTGTTTGACACTCGTTCGTGCAAAAACTGGAATCTGACATAGTAACTATAATCATAAAAAGCTTGTTTCAGATTGTCATTTATCAATTGCTGATGAAAGTTCAAACTTGTGCACATCAGCTATTGGAAGACCAAATTTTGGTGTACAGATGCCTTGTTGCTGTCGGTGATTCAAGAATGGCTGCCTGAGGTAGAAAAAGTAGATAAGAAAGAAGGAATTTGCTTAAAAGTCGGCGAATTGTTGGCCTTGTCGTGTCATGGATCGAATATTGCGGGCCCATTTGTTGAGCATTTGCTTGTAGATTTTTGTGGCCATTGAAAGTACGTTGTGAGGAGAAAAAAGTTAAGGAAAGAATGGCGTCACAAACTGTTTCGGCTAAGCACGAATCAGATGTCTTTATAGGTTGTCGTGGCCTCAAAACTGAACGGTGGTTGGCGTTGGTGGTCTGCCCTTGAGATTCTCCACCTTTAATGAAGTCTACCTGAGACCGACCGTGACCTCTCATTCCTCTTTTTTCTCTAATGACAGGCGTGGGGGGAGAGATGCCTTTCGAACCGTGTTAGTTTTTTAAGTAGTGAAAGCCAAGAAAAAAACAATCTATAAGCAGATTTGGTTCGCATCCATAGTGAAGAACTTGATATTGCTAACCCTCTTCCATCAGCGTTTGATGGATTCTCTGTCCTTCTGCCTTTACACCCCAAGCCAGCTGCAGTCCACTCGAAAGCCTTCCCTCTCAGGCCTATATATGCTCTTCTAATCTCCCTCCTCCCGCGGTAACCAGACAAAGGTTCTTTGTATCCTCTTCTGTGCCAAGTAGTTGCGAAGCATCCTAGTTTCCAGATAGCTAGAATGGCGTCGAGACGAATCATCAAAGAGCTTAAGGATTTGCAGAGAGACCCTCCTACATCTTGCAGTGCAGGTACATACGGTGTCTCCATAGCCTTTGCCTTTCACCCTCTTACACAGCCTTCATGTCTTCTGGTCTGGTGTCTTATTGGGTACCTTTGGTTCCAGGTCCGGCGGCTGACGACATGTTCCACTGGCAAGCTACCATAATAGGACCAAACGACAGCCCCTACTCTGGAGGTGTCTTCCTTGTAAATATCCACTTTCCACCTGACTATCCATTTAAGCCTCCCAAGGTACAAGCAACTTATATGATCCACCTTCACCACCTCTATTGTTCTCAAATAAAGAAGAAGAACGGTTTCTGATTTTGTTTGGCACAAATATGGTTACAGGTGGCCTTCAAAACCAAGGTCTTCCATCCAAACATCAACAGCAATGGTAACATATGCCTGGACATTCTTAAAGACCAGTGGAGTCCGGCTCTAACCATATCTAAGGTATATTATACATAATTTTCAAGTACGGATACAGATGAATTGAATTTCGTTTTATGGTCCAACAACTCCAGGGTCTGTTGTCATCTTGGACAACAGGATCCATAATCCATTTCTACCTGTACTGGACCCGCTATTAGGTCGCCTAGCTAGGGAGGGCCATAGTTGCATCAGGATCGGGTCTGAATCTGTCTGATTCTAGCTAGTTCAATTAAAGATACCATATTTGTGTGTACAACAATAGATCCAGATTTAAATAAGCCAAGATCGTGAGTTAATTCTGACTACATAATGAGATTCTGTCCGACGTTAGCAGAATAAGTTATGACAACCAGAGTTCAGAAATGAAAGATTTAATCCACAGTTCTAAATCAGGGACCTACTTGTGTAAAAGAGAAAGAAGATATTGCAAAACTCTTATGCCAACTTAGTAGAGAGACTATTGTTGAATATACATCTGTTGATTATATTTGAAAATGGAAAAACTATTGTTTACAAGGAATGTATACCAGAATTCCTATAATCATGGGTGAAAGTGATTTGGTTTGACATCCTACAATCATGAGTAATAGAGAAGAGATTGTGCCTTGACTGAGGATGCTTTAACTGAATCCAAATTTGGAGAATTTTGAATTTTGAATTTGATCCTCATGGAGGAAATTATATTGAATCCAAATCTAAATCCAAACCTGGAGGATTTTGAATTTTGAATTTGATCCTCCTCAAGAAGATTGTGCCTTCATCGAGGATGTCTTAATTGAATCCAAATTTGAGTCCAAATCTGGAAAATTTTGAATTTTGAGTTTGATCCTTATGGAGGAGATTGTGCCTTAATTGAATCCAAATTTCGAAGATTTTGAATTTGATCCTTATCATTGTGGGATATGGTCTATGCTACTTGTTAAACCAAACTGAAGGGATATGAGATTTGATCTAATCCCTTCCTACTCATTATTGTTGAGCTTAGGGCAAACCGTATGTGGCTTTTCCTAACTGGTTCTACATTCCATGGGTAAACTAGTCATGGGACATGATTTCTTAGTCCATGAGGAATTCCCCCAGTCTTCAACTGTGATATATTTTTGTCTTCAGAAACAAAAAAAAGGAGCCCAAACCGTTTGATCAACCGAGAAAAATATTAGTTGCAATTCTGAATTCTGATGATCGTGATGTTGCCCAGATGAGTTTGTCTAAGTTGCATCGTTTGGGTTATGTGCAGGTTTTGCTCTCCATTTGCTCACTGCTCACAGACCCAAACCCAGACGACCCATTAGTACCAGAGATCGCCCACATGTTCAAGGCCGACAGATTCAAGTACGAAACGACTGCCCGCAACTGGACCCAGAAGTATGCCATGGGCTAAAGCTGGCTTTTTAAAGTTGCTTCGTTCTTGAAATGATCCTTACTTATCTCAGTTCTGATATATTTGTCACCATCCACTATTGAGTTATGGAATAAGTGGATGACCTTTTTTTAGTGCTCTCGCCTTTTGTTATCATACATGACGTCGGTCTTTTAAAATAAGTAGATGATAGTTCTGAGTGGTCTCATCACACATGTTTACATTCCATCAAGATGTGCTTCGTGATTAACGCATGCCTCCGATTGTTGCAAGAAGAATGCGTGTGTGTTTGCATGCTCTTTTTTTTGAGATCTCAAAAAATAATGAAATGGATATATTTTTTTCCTTTGAAACATATATGAAAAAAAGAATAATGGTAACTGCGTGTACCTGATAGATCTCATTGCACCAAGAAAATGTGGAGTTAATTCATATCATGCTTATTATGCCATAGGCTAAGTCAACAAATTGTTAGCACAGAGCCGAAAATGCTGCATCAACAAGCAACTCTCCAGGCAAGCTCTTATGAAACAGTAGTAGTGTCCAATTAAGCATGCTTAATATTTTTTCATTAGCATCCCTCCTTATGAAGAGAAATTATATCCTACATGGTGTGTACAATGTAGCTATGCATCATATCAATCATCTTGTCTCTTTCTAGGGGCCAATCACTAAAACGAGCACATGATGATGAACGAGGCTCATAGAAAAAAAAGATTGAGGTGCTTGGCGTGGTGCACGACTACAATATAGAGTATAATTTGCCCTTTGTGAGTCATATCTTATATCACTGGACCTTTCCATAGAGGCAATGAAGAAAAATCAAGTAGCTAACTACTTGGAGGCACACCTTTAGTTGGGTAAGGCGGAGCTTCCAAGTACTCTTCAAAATGTTTTGTTTTTTGATTTTCTTGGTTGTATCCATACACATATTATATGATACTTCCGTTTTAGCACAAAAAAAATAAAATAAAATAAAGAAAGACCTAGGATTAAAAATATTTCTCAAAAAAAAAATCGGTAATTCCCAGCTCATGAGAAACTGGGTTCTACATCGCACACATGTTTTTATTTTTTATGGGAGATAGAAAATTTATTCCAATGCAAAAGCTATTGTCCTATCTCTCTCATTCGAAAACTCCAACTAAATATAAGCCCCCACTCAATTAGCCACCTATCCCTTTCTTATGTTTAATGGCCGTTGTGGTTATAATAAAACAGCACATCAACATGTCGCCAGACCATCTGGCCGGATCGGACACAACGGATCTCACGCTGAGGTGAGAAGGACCACCTCTCTCTTTCCAATGCTTGAAAAGTATCTACTCTAGATTTTATTTTCTAAAGAAAGTAACATTTGATGCTCATCACTCATGATTTCTGCAACAAACGCTACCAAGTAGTTAAAGATGGAAGCCATGAAGCAATGGTGAGTCGCCAACGGTAAACAGACCTCGAACTTTCGTTTAGAATAATAAGTAGGTGATGAGGGACCTCAACTTATCTATCTGATCCGAGTTGATCAATACGTTAGGTTGGGAAGATCTTTTGGTCCGACAACCATCATCGAACATAAAATTGATGGCTACTACCCAGGTATTGCGGCACATAGGCTGCTAACGGCTAGCTACTATAAAATAACTCATTGTGATGGCCATTGAAGGCATGGCCATTTCCCAAATGCTTTAAGTTTAGTGGATTTTAATAAAAGACAGTTGCTCAATCTAATTCATGGGAGAGAAGAGTGGACTTCAAAGTTTCTTGAAAGATATTTTAACTACTTCTCCTGTAGGTTATTGTTGGGAAAGCACCTTTAGTGGGCTTCAAAGCTATCTGGTTCTCTGAGAAGAGCCAATGGGAAGGATTAGTCCAAAGAAAACTAGACCAGAAGGTCAAGTTGGTACAAAAGTGGCTCCTCTGCACCTAAAGTAATGCCACCAAAACATAGTCTAACCGCAGGGCTTGTTACCCATGCAAGCATCAAAAAATTGATGAATGCTTTCCTTCGAAAAAATGGTGAATAGCAATACAACAAAGAACAACTTTTTTTTTGTTTTGGGGTAAACGCGGCATTTTTTATCACTCTAACGTGTGTACAACCTTCCAAATCAGAAGAAAGTAAACAATATAGGGGTGAAGGTATCTCTCTGATACAGACGTCCAGCTAATCTCCCCAATATGTCGAGCAACAAATGAGGCGATCCAGTCAACTGCTATGTTCGCCTCCCGAAATACATGGCTCACCTTGGAAGAGAGGGTGACCAGCCCCATGTCTATAATGAGCAACCTTTAGGTCAGAATGGCAGCACGGGATGAGGCGCATGTGCCTTGATGGCAAGCCTCCCATATGCAGGAATTCTGAGTAGGCTAACCTTGTTAAATAAGGAATTTTCTTTTTTTTTTTAAAAAGGGCATTGCTCAAATTTTATAACTGCCACTGCTGCTCAAAAAATTCTAAAAGGATATCTGCTGTCACTGTTATAAAATGGCTGTAAACAAAACTCTTTCTCAAATCACACCATGCATTGCGTATGCGAGAACTATGCCGGTATGTGTTTAGCCCCACATCGCCTATACATTAGGTAGATCTTAGGTACTTATACATGGCCAAGAAACACAAATAATACTTTTCAACTAGCTTTTTTATGTAAAGTCATGGGTTATTACAAATAGTATCAGAGCGGATCCGGCCCATAGCCTCTGTAGATTATGAGAGAATGCAACACGAGCTTATTAGAGCTAATCATAGGCCGATTGAATAGATTTGAATTTTTAGCCTGACAAGGATTGTCATGATTTAAATAGGAGCCAAAAATTCCTAAATATACCTTTTAGCTAATTTTTTTGGGTGAGATCATGGGTTGTTACCGTGTGCAATTTCTTCTATGAGTAAAATAATCTCTTAAAAAGGAGTGCTCTATTGTAAGTTTGTAGGATTACAGGATTGAGTTCTTCCCAGAGCCCCTGGCGTTATAGCCTTCCCTCAAAGTCTAACGACAGTTATCAGGGCATCCGAACGAGACCCTAAAATAACAGCAGCAACACTAGGAATAACATTGAGGTCTCAACTTTGGGAGGCGTGGAGAGTGTGAATATTATAGCCTGGCCTTCAATATTTAAACTCCCCTTGGATAAGAAGAAGCGACGAAGACCACTATCAAAAGGTATGCATAGTCCTCCACTAAATCACTGCGACCCTGCCAGAATTTTAACTTCGATTGAGAACATGATACCACTTGTCATCAGGCACCAGCTCCTTCGAATGACATTAGTTTGCTGTAATCTCTTGCCGATGCATAGTTAAATAGACTTCAATAGCATGTCGACGCAAAACGCAGCCTGGCCTACCACTTGCACTCGGCATGGGACAGGGATATATTCTAATGAATGACCCATGGGTAAAAAAATATAATAGCATCAAATGAGTGCACCGACCCTTGGGTGGGGCTTAAATACGCCGACAAATCATTTCGATAATATGCTTAGATATTTGGAGTTAAAAGGCTGTTGTCCTGTTCTGCTAACCTCTCCTCTATAACCTTCCAATAAAAATGACAGAATTTATCAAAACAGGGAAGGAAGAAAAAACAATGAAAATGACGACATTGTTCATCCAAATCCAGCTTTTAATTGGACTTCTCCCTGTCTTTTGAAAACTTCTCCATCCACTCCGATCCACAAAGCGCTCTAGAACTTTATCAGGTTGCTGTTGAATATATTTCTATAGCTCGAGTTCTATTAGAGTACACCAGGCCTCACCACTCTGTTTTTTCAGAAATTATCAATTTGCTGTGCTTGTTCTTTAATGAAATCACAACCATCCACTAAATATATAGATATATTTTTTATGAAGAAAAATAAAAAAGGAGCCATTCATTTTAGTACCATTTTTGCTCTAGCATGCATAACTACAGAGTTTGTATTAGTGCTGGAATGATTGCATCCATCCACTAAATATATTCAACTCACAGACATGATATTGCATCCGGAAAATACACAACCATTCGAATGTTTTTCACGTATCATTTCAATCTAATGAGCAGTGAAAAGATCAAAAGGGCCATTATTAATTGTGGGTCAGAGGTGCAGAGAGCAGGCTCGATCCACCAACCGGCAAAAGATCGGAACTTGGTATTCCTGCAAAAGGACGGGGGGCTCCACATGCAAATAATGACCATTTAATACACGACGCTTTGGCCGCGGTCGTCCTTCTCTCTCCGTCGGTGGAGGCCGGCTGATGCGGCCGCAGCAGCGACCTCCGAGCGACCCTCAGCAGCCGGCGGATGTTGCTAATATGTACCTTTCTGTGACGGGGAAGAATGGGAATCTGAAGCCATCAATGGAGTTAGTGCGGATAACGCCATTATTGGGTTGGGGAGGGTCGTCCACAAGGAGTGTCGAGCTCATTTTATCAGACTAGACTTCCTCAAATTTGATCCACCACCGAAAGTCGCTTTAAATGAATGTTCTCTAGACGTCATACAAAGACTAAAAAAAATTGGATCGAGACATCAATTCTGGACCGGACAACCACATCCAAAATAGCCTGTGGATGCCTTCATTCTCCACTGGCTTTTCTCTCTTTTTTTCTTTAAATTCCTTATCCCCACGTTTTTTGACTGCCAGCAAGAGAGTGCGTTTCAAAATCAAATGCTTCGATGATCTTAACATATTGTGATGTGATTATGGCGACCAACTTCCATCTACGTTGGTGAATTACTATGCTTTCCCCGAGAACATATGATCACCAAGTTGTCATTTTTCTAATAATATTCTCAAAAGAAGAAGTCTTTCAATGATGGTGAATATCACTAATGCGTAAATGGAGGCGGCTCCCGTTACGTGCAAAATGGACAATTCTGTAATCAGGTAGCAAGTTAGGATGGATGTAATTTACCGTCAGACACTGTCGGCTGATAATAAATTGCCAAGTCAACAGGGCTTGAGAAAATTTTTATGTGCACGTAACAAAGACCTGAAGTATTTTTTTATGGAAATTGCATAAAGAGTATAAATTTGCATATACGTAGATGCAAAGATGCAAATCACAAGTGAAGCTAGCCTTTCACTATGGTCTTTTCAGCACCTGACATGTAACAACTCAAGACCTTATTTAAAAAAACTAATTAGAATATATATTTTTGGTTTCTTAGTCCTATATCAGTACCCAAGATCTTCTCGACGAATAACCGATGTCGGACTAAATGCACGCCCGCACGGATCTTTACATATTCCTCCCATTCAAGTCATAACATTCTTATTACACTAAAAGTTCAAATTCATTCAAATTTAATCACAAGTACTATGATCGACCAATGGTTAGCCTCTATAAACTCGTGCTGCAGTGTCTCCTAGTCCATATAAGCTATGAGCCGAGTTCGCTCTAATACCATTTATAACAATTCAGAAACTCACCCAAAATGACTAGCCGGAAGTTATTATTTGGGTTCATTAGTCCTATATAAGTATTCAAGATATCATCGGCGAATAATCGATGCGGGACTAAACATACGCTCACACAGATTTTTACATTGACATATAAGGATAGACGATTCAGAATGGGTTGAAACTTGAAAAAATAGAAAAAACAATCATTCATAAACTTGTTAACTAATCTTTTTATACTGCAAAAATAAGAAAACATGTTCCTTAGTTCCCTACCAATTCAAACAGCTAGGTTTGCTATTGCATTGACAAGCTATCTAAAATTGAGGTGATATGTGAAAATCCTTGCGTGGGAACAAACATATTTTATTTACTTTTCTTCATAGACCTATATTTAGAGTTTTGAACATGTTTTCCTTGATATCACAATTCTTTGATGCTTACTGTCAATAACCTATCAGAATCCATCTATTTATTAAGCCAATCTGTGGTGTTGTTGCATTCATAATTTGACGTTGCGTTACAATTATTAAAAGAACCTTTTGCCATTTCGAACAACTGCAGCAATGAAATCGATATTAAAGATGATGCCCTCCAATATTTCAGTTCTGCCAATTCAAGAATCTGGAAGGGAATGGATGTGCATCTTAAAGGATCAGACAGTCTATTTAAGGATCGGCCTATCAAGCAGAGACATATTTATTGATGGTTAAATCAAAGTCATCCATCAAAGTGATCTATATATGGATGCCACCTACATTCAGTGGGCGTCCCGTGAAGGAAATCAGCTGGGTCCATGCCCCAGAGAAATGGAAGTACGTCTAACATTATACGAGGACCCACAACCGTACCCATGAGCCAAAATCCGAAAGCTGAAGCAGGTGTTGATGCGTCCCTTGTTCTCAACTCCATTCAATATTTCCAGCAGCCAACATTTTACTGATCACCTTTTTTATTATTATTATTATTTCATTTTTTATTTTTTACAATGGCTGCTTATCCTACTTAGTATAGATCCAACTAACTGAATAAAAACGAGAATCTGACACAGCGGTGCAGAAGGAACTCTGAAATACTATGCAGCATAAAAAACGATCCAATCTATGATTTTATTTATCTTTCGATATATATCCAGCTAACTGAATAAAAACGAGAATCTGACACAGCACTGCAGAAGGAACTCTGAAATACTATGCAGCATAAAAAATGATCCAATCTATGATTTTATTTATCTTTCGATACATATGGGCTGTCTGAAATGCGCTCCAATCTTATATCTTTCAGTTGATGTTGCAGAATTGGGGGTTTTTATTGTCTCTTTGTTTTTTTTTTGCCGTATCCAATCAATACAATTTTACCGTTGGGTCGCAACCCGCAGTACGCGAATCCTTTACCACTGCGTCGGTCGAGATTGGGTGACCGGTTATCGCGGGTTTCCCGCGAAAAAGAGGGCGGGTATTCTGAACCTCAGGCATCGAATGAGCGCTCGCCCTTACCCTCCCACTTCCTCTCTCTCTCTCTCTCTCTCTCTCCCCCTCTCTCTTCCACCTTCCTCTTCCCCCGCCCGACCCTTCCGCTGCCGCCGCCCCCCCGGGGTATTTTGGACCCTGATACCCCCTCCCTCTCACCCGATTCGCCATCCAAAAGCCCTTCTCTCAGTCAAGCGAAGACCAATCGAGCACTTCCATTGGGTAGGTGCCCTTCTTTGTCCTTCTTCGAGGAATCAAAACCGGTGCTTATCGACTACTCCTGGAACTTCTCTCTCTCTCTCTCTCTCTCTTTCTCTCTCTCTCTCTCTGGTTTCTTCACAATCCGATCTCTTTTCATTCTGGTAATAGAAAAGTGCAGCTTAACTAAGCTACATCGTCATCAAAGAGCCACCTTGACGCTGTTTTTGGTTACTTAATGGAAGGGTTTTGAATGCGATTATAGTTGGAGTAGGTGGGCCGATGACATCTCCAGCGGCCGTTCTATTATTATAGAATGTCCCGCTGGAATGCGACAAACGAACAAGACTTAGGTAGGTTTCGGCTGATGCGTCTTGTGTTTTGCTTGCAAAATTTAAACTTCTTTCAATTTCTTTATTATATTGAGATTTGCTTAAACTGAATGAGGTAAAGGATCCAAGTTGTTTTGCTTTAATATTTCGATTTGGAGCTATTCTTTCTCCTATGGATTCTTTTCTTCTTTTTCTTTTTCTTTTTCTTTCTTTAAACTACTCATGCTCTGTTTTAAATTCACAGGGGAGATGAATTGTGACTGAGTTCTTCTGATGAGTTTGAGACTCCTGCTGCCGAAGAGATACCATATACCCACATAGTGAAGTGGCTTTGGCAACTCGTTGCAGCTATTTCCGGAGTCGTATTATAGAGAATGGAGCTTTAGAGTGAGAGGAGCAAGTCTGCATCTCCCAAATTCTTGAAGGATTTGAATCCGTTGAGGGTTAAATACTCGAAACTAAAGATGATCATCGAGAAGGTAGCATCTGATGAGGAGAAAGGTGAGGGTAGCTGCATATTGGTGGGACTCTCATTGGATGCCAATGGCAGGGAGTTGCTTGATTGGGCACTCAGCAAAGTTGCCAAGCAAGACGATCGCGTCGTAGCAGTTCATGTCTGCCGCAATTCAGGTAATAAACATTCATTCAACTAGAATTTACTTCCATAGTTTATAGATTTATTTGGTCTGCTAATGTTCAAATCTCCTTTCAGAACTCTGCAACACCTCTACGTTTTCTCTGATCAAAGTTTTAGATGAATACCTAGCAGTATATGAAGGCTTATGCAATTTGAAGAAAGTGAGTCTTCTGTTGCTCTTGACCAAAACCTATGGAGTAATTTGTTGATAACTTGGCTTAGTCTTCCAATTATTCATGGCTTGTAGGTAGTTCTTGTGGGCCGGGTCTCTCCAGGAAGTTCTATTCGGAGAGTTCTGGTGAAGCAGGCCAAACTCTGTGGTGCCATGACAGTAGTAGTCGGAGTCCACAATAACTATTCATTTGGGTAGGTGTAACTCCTACTTACATTAGGGGCCATGTCAATTCCTCTTCTAATCTGATCATAATTGTCGTTCAGGGGTTCAGCTTCTCTTGCCAAATATTGTGCCAAGAAGCTGCCTCCAACCACTAATTTGATTGCAGTTCACAATGGAAAGGTGATCTTTCAAAGGGAAGCTACCAAAACACCTTCAGGTCTGATTTATCAGCCTCTTAACTTTTCCAACTGCACATATGACTGTAGCTTGATGATCATGTTTTTGTTCCTAGTCCTTACTTGGTTTTAATTCCTGGCGTTAGGAGGAGACCCGAAGTCGACGCTTCGTAATGTGTTACATCCAATTGTTAGCATGGATGCCAAAATAATTGTCCCAAGTTCGAAGGTTAAGCTCGACAAAGGATCCCGTAGGATCTCCAGTGTTGGATATAGGTGTGGACTAAAGGAAGAGGTTTCAAAAGATCACAGCCTCGGGAAGATGGCAGAAGTTGGTCCTGTCTCTATTTCAGTTCTTGTAAGAAGGCTGCCAGAACAGAGGCCTGGTTGGCCCCTACTACGAAGAGCAGATTCAGAAAACCTACAAGCACCAAAGGATGATGAAGCCCGGAAAATGTCAGTAGTCCAATGGGCTATGAACCTACCGAAAAGAGTTTCGCCATCTAATCAGCCGCGGATGGACCTGATCAAGGAGCTGAAGGTTATCCTAGGAACAAGTACCTCTACTTGCAAATGGTTCCAATACGAGGAACTCCAGAATTCAACCAATCAGTTCTCTTCAGGTTCCTCTTCAATGCATAGACCGCTTTCAAAGATAGAAATTATGATCTATATCCTGATTTCATTTATGATTTCAATTTTGAGCAGAGAATTTGATTGGAAAAGGAGGGAGTAGCCAAGTTTACAAAGGATGCCTTCCCGATGGTCAGCATGTGGCTATCAAATTGTCAAAATTATCTGCGGAAGCATCGAGAGATTTCCTTTTGGAAGTTGACATCATGACTAAATTACAGCACAAGCGCATGGTGCCATTGATGGGCATCTGTGTGGAGGACAACCACCTTATTTCCGTGTACAGCTACTTCTCCAAAGGAAGTTTAGAGGAAAACCTCCATGGTAACTCCATCAAAAACGTTAATGCACTTCCTTTTAAGAATCATGAATTTGTGCATGATCCCAGTATTTTTGTATAATAAAAATAGCCAATCTTCATCCAATTTAATTCAAAATTTATTAAGTTCTGCAGCATGTTGATCAGCATGTCCTCGTTTTTATTGTATCATTTAAGTTTCTGATGTTTTAGAATGATATGCATATCTGAATTTTTGGTCCCCGTCAAACTAGCACAAATAGTTCATTTCATGGCGTTGCTTTTAACTGATTTTGATCGAAGAACAGGTAAGAGAACGAAGGCACCACTACCATGGGACATGAGATTTAAGGCGGCAATGGGGATCGCCGAGGCTCTAAGCTACCTTCACAATGGCTGCTCTCGACCGGTAATTCATAGAGATGTCAAGTCCTCGAACATTCTTCTCAATGATGAATTTGAGCCTCAGGTAACATTCCAAGCTCATCAACATTGGCATCTAAAACTTTTGTACTAGATTTGACAAAATCTGGTGTCTTTCTGTGACAGCTATCCGATTTTGGCCTAGCTATGTGGGCACCGACAACTTCAGCCTACGTAACACATGGCAGTGTTGTTGGAACTTTTGGGTATGCTTCTTTTCCATTAAACTAAGTCCAATTTGTAGTGATTTTATGTGATCTTCAGTAAATGGAAATGCCTTATTATGTGATTGCCTCCACAGCTACCTTGCTCCCGAGTATTTTATGTATGGGAAGGTCAGTGAAAAGATTGATGTCTATGCCTTTGGAGTTGTTCTACTTGAACTGTTGTCAGGAAGAAAGCCAATCAGCGATGATAACCCTGAGGGCCAAGAAAGTCTGGTCATGTGGGTGAGGCCCTTTTCTGTCAGAGCACATAATTAGTACTTACTGCACAAAAGCTCCATGTTCTGTTCTTTGTCGGAGATGTCACAAGACAATCATGGATTTCCCGTCGCACCAATATCATGGAGGGATTCGTGATCTTTTGTAGTTAATTTGAGAAATTTGCTATATTACTCTTACCTTTTGTCTTTGAAAAACGTTTGAATCTTTACACACACACACCAAAAAGAAAAGAAAAAAAACAGAAAATATTTGAATCTGAACGAACCGAATTCAAGACAAGTTTCCTAACCGAGTGTTACTTTCTTTTGAGTAGGCAACACCAATACTAGAGAGAGGGGATGTTATGAATTTATTGGATCCCAATCTCGATTTGAAGCATGACGAGGTTCAAATGAGAAGAATGGTTTTAGCTGCATCTCTTTGCATTACAAGGGCAGCTCGTCTCCGACCTCAAATGAGCCAGGTAATTTATACATATCAGAAAGGTTGTCTCTGTTTTCTACATTTTACGAAGTTAATGTTGAGTCCTTTTAAATTACAGATTCAGAGCCTTCTCCAAGGAGTCGAAGATATGGAGGCATGGATGATCTGCCTCACTGATACTGCTACACTCAATGAGTTGGATTGTCAAGATGAGGAAACCTATCCAGCTTCAAGCATTGGGTCACATTTAGGCCTTGCACTGCTTGATGTGGAAGACGATGCATCGGTCACCAGCTTCGAACAGAGCCAACTAGGTTCCTTGGAGGAGTACCTACGAGGAAGATGGAGCCGCTCTTCTAGTTTTGATTAGCTTCTCATTAGAGAAATATGACAGCAATTCTTTTCTTCTTAACTTTGCGTGCTTTTGGGCATATTTGTACAGTATTAAAGCCAGTTGCAACACTTGCAGATCGCTGCTTGGTATTACACAAGCTTCCAAAGAAGGTGATAACATGATAATAAGAGAGACGTCAACGGGGCAAAGAGTAACAATAATCCAAGTAATCCTCTTCTTTAGCATCAATTGTTTTAATGATGTACTTAACGATGTCCAACATGACTCATTGTTAGTTTTGCTATTTGCTATAACTAAGATATGCTTCAAACTGATGAACTACTCCATTGTGAATAAAATAAAGCATATAGAATGCTCATCTGCAGGGCAACATGAATCATGGCGATTCGAGCAAATTTCAAAATTAATGACGAGAGTTCGCGTTAAGTTTTTAGGTATGCACACGATCATATGATCCTTTGCATGTATTCTCTCCACATAAGGCAACGGTGAGCTCGGATTGGAGACTTTGGTGAAATTTGCTTCATAGTACTGCTACTTTCCGCATTGACAGTCAACTTGATTACAATAATAATAAAAAAAAAGACGGTCAATTTGGTAGTGCGGGCTTATGCTGGATGCTATGAATAAGGATTCTTTTATTAGACTTTGAAAGTCTTTCCAACGCATGTAGTGATAAGTATATTCTAATCTAGTTGATGACCGAACTGAAAACAACCCTTGTGGTAATGGCAATCCAATACCAATTTGACCCTCTCTCTGTCTTTTTGCCTGGTCTACAATGGCTGAGGCTAGGACGGAGCAGGCTGCTGACTGGAAATTCATCGGTATTCAAGTCAGGACCTGAGATATCAACCGTGGACAAACTGAGATTCAAGCCCTCAGCTGATATAAGCTTGGAGATAAACCATTGCACTGATAACTGTTTCAGGGAACCTTGATCTAATAAGTGGTGCGTCAGAATTATTAGTGAATCAGGAAAATTTCTCCCAGGTCGTCCCGTCTTTAAATTATCCACATAGATTCTCCATTTCCAGCTTCCCATAGATTTCTCTCCCTGCCTCTGCCTCTGCCTCTGCCCATAATTCCTCCTCCCCTCCACGTAATTACTCTTTTCCTTCACGTCTCCAAGCATCCTGGTCAACCCACAATGCCATTAGCGACGTGCGTAGATATTTTTCCTTCAGCCACCTCTTTGGACAAATCTTTCATAATGAACCAACTAAATGCCGCCGCAAGAAATTTTAACAAAAATGCCGCTGCAACGGCGCAACCACAAGTTGCCACTAGATATCTGCTCTCACTATTGCAGCATCACGCGACTTGAAATGAAACAGGATCCAACGAATGGATTCCTGGACAAGAATGAGCTATTGAATCTATCATATAATTTTATTGATATGCTGCCCAACTTAACGCCCTGAATACAAATTACTCTCAGAAGCAGCCCCGGAGAAAAGAGAAGAAGAAAAACTGATTGCCATCCCACCGTCGCCCATCTCGTACTTATTACAAAATGCTCTCGTACAATAAGCATGTTCCTCCACAAGTTCAATATGGAATCACGTACGGCAGTTGATAAGTATCAAAGCCTGGTAGATAACAAGCTTGAGGCTGCATGGAAGATGGTACACTGCTCCCATGACTCAACAAGCCTTCCTTGTGGGCTTCATGCATGTTGGAATTAAGACTGGAACGGCGCTTTGAACACCCAAACAACCAGTCTTGGTCGCTAATATCTGAATGCTCCAGCTGCAATGGTGGAGGGTTCCAGTTCATTATAAGTTCTCCGAACTGTCCTTCCATTTCATGGATCCTCCTATTCCTTTTTGAGCTAGACTTGCTGTAAGGAGATTTTGCTGCTTCCATTTCGAGGGCAGTTTCTGTGACCCTGCCAGAGAAGCATGGTTCTTCGCTGGTTCTGGTTCTGGAAAGCTCTGAATCTGTTTGATTCAATGTTGGCACGGTGGCAGGTGGCTTTCGATCCTTCTGTTTCACCACGGGCATGGTGGCGGGTGGCACTGGATCTTTTTGTTTCGCCGCAGGCACGGTGGCAGGTGGCTTCAGATCCTTCTGTTTCACCATGGGCATGGTGGCAGGTGGCACTGGATCTTTTTGTTTCGCCGCAGGCACGGTGACAGGTGGCTTTAGATCCTTCTGTTTCACCACGGGCATGGTGGCAGGTGGCTTTAGATTCTTCTGTTTCACCACAGGCATGGTGGCAGGTGGCACTGGATCTTTTTGTTTCAAAATTGGCATGCTTGCAGGTGGTGTCGGATTTTTTTCTTTCACAACTGGAATGTTTGCCGGTAGTGTTGCATCTTTTTGTTTAATCAGTGGTAACCTGATTCGAAGGATCGAACCTTCACAAGGAAAAACAAAAAGGTAATATCAGCATCTCCACAAGCACGGTACAAGCTCACCTAGCAAACAAAATAACTATGGAGCCAGATAGGAAAGGAAAAAAATAGAAGATAGAAAAATACTCACCATGGCTATTCTGGTTGACATTGGGGGCCACAAGCTTCCTCCTCTTGCTGCTGTCCTGAGAGCTCTCAGAGGAATCATATATATTCTGAATAGAATTTGGCTGCTCATGCTCTTCTGTGAGGCCACTCCCCTCCAACTGCTCAACAACACCAGCAGCTGCTTTTGCTTTTGCATTGTAGCCGTCCTTCTGATTCAGCTGGCTCCTTTCGTCATACTTTCTCTTCTTGCGGCTATGTTTTGAGCGTTTAGATTCCTCATGCTCTTGACCAGCTTTCTCCCTCTTCTCTTTCTTCTCCCTTTTCTTTTCTTTCCTCCTCTCCTTCTTCGCCCTTTCACTTTCTTTCTGGTACCTCAGTGCACCAGAACAATCATCAATTCCATCACAGAAAAGAGAGTGGGAAAGGAAAGAAGAACCAAGGACAATACATCATAACAACACAGAATGCTGTTAGAGCATCCATTTTTTGAGAAAGCAATCTTCAAGACATGGAATAGTAAGATGACATCCAAGAAAAAAAGGTGATGTCCACAAATGCAAAATCATAAGAAAGAAGTGTGTCGCTTTGCATAATGAAAGGCTCTTCCAGCAATTCAAATGTTACACCTGCAAGAAAGCCACTTAACTGTGCTAGGCTATAGCAAATAGTGAGCAAATCTCCCTGCAAGCCTCCAAAGCCACTAAGAAGCAAGTTCAGGTTAGAAAAGTTGCCACCGGGCAAGTTGCAATTCTCAACACCACTCATAGACAAAATGTTTGACATAGATTTATATAATACAAAGCCTTTCAGATGATACAAATCAGGCATTTCACATTGCTCACATTACTCTTCAAAACATGCTGGCAGCTGCCAACAAATACTACACTTCCAATAGCATGCTGCGCAAAAGGAACTATCATCCAACAATCTGCAGCTCAACCACAAAAATTAGACGCTTAAAAATCTAGACAGGTAATGCAAATCCTTTGTGATCTCTCTCATGCACCTGCAGAGACCAGCTAGAAGGAAAACAAGAGAGGACACTATCATGGCTAAGAAAATTAAATAGGCAGGTTCAACCTCGAAAATGTAGACTTTGGATCCACCTCCAATAAAGCCTCTGGTTTTTAGCTTACAACATAATGCCCAATAAAGACATGATTGAACAATTAACTGCATTATTTCACGTTTCAAGCAGAAGATTCAGCAGCTAACTGGACAGATGCATGTGCCAGATTCATCACCAAAGAAGACAAAACCAACATTCTCTAACAGAACTTCAACGTAAAGCTTCATAAGCAACTCTAGACATTATATTTCATGCCAATTTCTGAAACATATCGCTAAATTGGATTGATGTTTCAGGCTTATCAAACCCACAAGGCAAGCTCATGCCATGCATGATTCTCACAGTATCAAGTAGGCCTGATGTGGCCTAATTTATATTTGTATACCCCAAATAGTTGAGAACATGGTTTAAAGCTCCTTCTGAAACTCAACCCTAACTCAATCTACAATTGGCACTGGTATTCAAATCATGGTTGAAACTAACTTGTAAAGCCAAGTTTAATGTATCTGAAGGTTGCTTATTCTAATTAACTGCAATTTCTTCATTTCTTAAAATGTTAGAAATCTAAACTAAACTACTAGAATTTCATAATTCTAAGAACAGGCGGAGGCACCAAAAATTAAAATTTCTGAAATAGATTTGACTGCTCATATTTCATTCACATTTCTATTTTCTGATGATAGATTATCAAATGATAATATAAAGATCTAAACATGACTCTTTGAATGTTCTTAAAAAAATATTTTTCTTGGTTCTTTCAATGCTAAACGATGGAAAAAAATTCATCCAAAGGTCCTTAATATGTTTTCATGCTATGTCAAATATCTTATTTTTGATAGGATTTTATTTTGCTTGCTGTTTTTGTTCTTTGTTCTAAGGGTCCATTTACTAAAAAAATCTTGTGCTTTTGGAAATTTTAAGTTATGATTTTAAAAACGAGCTGGCGGTTGGTCGTCCAATAAATTTTCAAAAATCTCACAAATCATGAAAATAGAAACTCTACTTTTGTTGAATTTTCTAATTTGGGCTCTCCTTTTTAACTAAACACCTAGTAAAAATCCCAACTCCCAGAATCTACAAATTTTGAATCAAGTGAAAAAGAATAAGATCATGATGTTAAGATTCAAGAAATCCCAATACAAAATTATTTTTGATTGTCATCATTTCATTTCTTGACAATTTACAGGGAAACTACCAAAACTAGAGAGGAGCTACCAAAACTGACAAAATTGGTTCTCATTTGATCCATCTGAAACCAAAACCAAGTTTTTGAATCTTTGTTGAGACAACAATCCATTCTTTGAATTTTCTGGATATCATGATAAGGAAAACCCTAAGACTAATTCCATATCTTCAAGAGTTGCTTGGCCACAAGCAAGCAGCCCACCTAAGACAGTAGAGAACTCCAGATGTCAGTGCAACTAAAAAGTCTTCAGCAAGTCAGGTTCTTGTTATTTAAGGGTTCAACAAATTTTATAAAAGATTTATTGCAATATGCAACTAATACATCCCTCATCTCTTTCTCACCTCAGCGCAGATCACAAACTCATCTATGTCTCAAGTTGGACATCTTGTTGCAACATTATTTTCACAAACATGAAAATCAAAACATGTACTGCACAATGTAAATTGTGTGAAGCATGACAATGAATATATCCAAATAAACCATGCATCAAAACTGATTAAAAAAATACAGTAATCATACATGTACTTTGGCATGTTTCCATGAAAACCTTTTTTCTATTTTTTTTTAATTTTACTGAGAGGTTCCAATCAAACAGGAATTTAGATAACGCGATACACCAATGCAAATTGTATGACCGTCTGTCAAGATGAACAATGATCACAGATTAAACTAGCATCTGCCAAGCGAGAATTTCTTACATAGAAGTCAGGAGTATATCAGAGCCCAGAACACTCCCCCAACTAAAACTACGCAAAACTGGACATAAGTTAAAATGGTTTTAAACACCTAGAATACAGAGCATTGGACAATCCAACTATGAGGACCTCCATGCCCATAAGCATCAACCACTAAATTGGATCATCCAATGGTAACTTTCTTCATCTTTGCTTGCATCAATCCATATTCTATTTGATCTTGTTAACAGTTTGACAGCTATCTCTATATACAGTCAATCCTGTATTGAAGGAAGATCAAAAAGCTACTAATAATCAGCTATTGGAAACATCATTTCCCTATCAACAATATTGTGACACCAAAAAATTCACATTGCTGAAGACTCCTCACCTGAAGCCTATCATGTCACCACATTCCACATATGGGCGTCACCACCCTGATATTCTGTCAGAGATTGATAATTTAGAAAGGTTGAAAGATGGGGATACTGATAATTCCCCCTGACAGGTTATTGTTAAACCACCACCACAAACATGTGATCAATGCACCTAAACATTTCCACTACTCCAAAATGATCACTGTAGATCAAACTAATCCAATTGTAGCTGCTAGAACTTTCCTCATGCATGACATCAATAAATTTGGGACCTCAAGAAAATAATTGTTCATAAGGAACATCTTCACATTCACATCAACAACGTGATATTGCCACTAGCATGACTTCATGGCAACTCATCTCCAATATGAAACCAAAGGAAAAACCATATAATCCCGTCCCAACTAACTCCATTCAA
>JAOXJJ010000481.1:3494810-3505371 GCA_025769935.1 Phoenix roebelenii
AGTCGTTTACAATCTACTAGAGAGTCAAGTGTGATATCTGCCTATATACAATGTGCAACCACATATCTATGCAGAAATCATGGACTACAATGACAAATATAACCCTATCAGTCGATGTCAAGATGATTTCAGTCATAAAGTGCAACATTAAACCATAGTCACTTTACAAAAGGATTGACTCTTCAGCAAATATACATGATCTTCAACCTGACATCGACCATCCTAAAGTTTTACCAACAATCTTAGGCCAATTTGGAGTCTGAATGCTACCAAAATGTAATCATTTAATTTAAATTGGTATGTAAACTTATACCAATGTTGTTGTAAGAGTTTCAATATTAGGATAAATGAAATTGGCATGAACATTCAAGCGTGTTGTAGTCATAGGAATACAATTACATAAAGCAAAATCATATAAGTAATTGGAAGAGCACATTAACATCCATTCTGTAATGGTTTAGTTTATACCAAAAGATCCCATAAGCTCTGCTTTAAATACTTATTATTAATATGCAGTCTATAAATTGGCTGAAGCATTATTATCTGGTCTGATCAACAACAGTGATCTGTTTCTGACAATTAAAATATAATCATCGCCAGATATGTCTTTAGATTCCATTTGTCAAAACATGGAGTATGGAACGAAAACTGGCTGATACTATCTGTATTGGCCAATTCCAACTGGTAGTGTCATAAACGGTCCAATGTTGAACCTTAGACTAGTATTACTGAAAAGGCCAATTCACTACTAAACTTGATCAATATAAAAATAACTGATTGGAGTGGTGGGTGGACCAGTTGTAATTGTCATTTCATTATGATTCTGCTTGGATGAGGTTGGTTCGATCTTGTTCAGGCTATTAAAAGTCTTTCAGGTGATGATTTCATCAATCATTCTCTTTATTCTAATACTAATGAAAGAAGAGATGAAGGGATGAAGCAGAATATGGAGAAAGGAGGAAAAAGAGAAAACCTAACATCTGAGCATGAGATATACTTGTAACATGGACTTCATTTTGGCAAGGAGCCATAGTGTTCTTGAAAAATGCATTTATAATAAAGGACTTCTTCAGGATGTTGCTTAAATCAATGTTAGAGCTTGAACGCATCCAGTTGGTTTTGTGTCTAAGCTTATTAGGCTTTGCCTTCAAACTTGTTGGCCACCTCCGTGTTTTTTTTTTTTTTGGTGTGTGTGTGGTTGGTGGGGGGGGGGGGGATGTGGAAGAGTTAATGACAAATTTTTAGGAGAGTGTAATTACTTGGATAGAACAGGCATGTCTTCAATTGCTTTTGGATTTGACTGGGAATGTGTTAATTATAATTTTCATCCTAAGTTTTTTCTAGGATGTACGCTTTTTGTGCAAAATAATAATTGTTTATATGGCCATAGGAATTTTTAATGCTAAACTTGCTTTTTACTGGATTCTCAATTGGAAAATAAACAACTCTGGTAGCTTTATATTTCAAGTTGGACAAAGAATTTCCATTAAATCTTTAACACCAGGTTTCAAATGTATGTTGATGATTAATTATTGAAACTGATGATCCAAACAATTGATTATAGCTTGCAATTAAGTGCCCAAAAACTAAAGAAAAAGTAATTAGTTTTGGAGGCCTCTTACCTATGCATCAAATTGAGCAAAGAAATGTATGACACTGTATGTTAGTGTGCTCAATGTATTATGGAACATATGTATTGAAAGTCAACACTGTTGATCATGATTTATGCATCTTAAAACAAGCATATATTATCAGAAATCAAAGATGAAAATACACATTTTGACTACCTTTTAAATGATAGGTCTTAGCAAAATCATTTACAGTGCCATTAAAACCATTGATAGTGCATTTAGGGTGTCAGTGGGGGCTGATAACTTACTAAATACCCAGCTAATTAGGCCCCCCTCCCCCACCCCCCACCCCTAAAAAAAAAAGGGGGCGGGTGAGGATTGTGTTTGGATTTGGATCTAACACATTTTAGGTTTGGTTATGGATAGGGCCAAACTCTATACGAACCTAACCTGTGGGATGCCCCTAATTGCATTCACTTTATCCATAAGTAGAAGACTTCATATGTGCTTTTTTAAGATATGGCGAATTTCTGTTTTCTAGATCATGATTGAAAGATGCAGAACTTTAGTTCGAATGGCTTGTCATGGATTTTGTATCTAGTAAAATGTTAATTATTTAATGGCAAGACTGTTCCTTCCGGATCTTGCCAAGAGTCCTTTCAAAATCTTAATTATCTTACTCTTGTTTTTTTTTTCATGCAATTTTTTTAAGAAATTCCTTGCGTTTTTCATTAATATCTTTTTCCACATCCATTACCGGTGTTATATAATTCTCAAGTTTGTATTTCATGATCAAGGCCATTCTGCAGATAACACATTTACTGTGTGACTCTGATGGTTATGTAATTGCAGTTATAATATTGGATTGAACTTTTTGACATCCTTGGTAATGTGGTATCCTGTTCATTTTTGTTTTATATCATTTTCTTGTTTGATATAACAGAGCTTTTTTAGCGTTTTGTGTCTTGATTCTTGTGATGGTGCTTCTTCTTCAGGATCATGTGCAGCAGCAACAACAGATGGTTGACCATGTTTGGCATGAATTTAACACAATCAGTTCAACAAAGTGTCTGAGGGAACTGTACTGCTGCATGCCTCCTATCGAGCCATTTGTCTTGAGCTTTAGAAGAAAGGCATCATCGGTATTCTTTTAGTGGATTTTGGCTTGTTTCTTTCGATCTCATTGATCCTTCCACAACTGCTCTTACCTTCAAAGATTGTTTTTGTGTTTTACAATAGGAACTAGTGAAACATGTGGTCTAAGTAAGATGTCTGTGGTGATAATTTTACCATTTTGACATGATAATATGCTGCCCTTATTATTAAACGACTATATCATGATTTTTAATCATAGTCATGATTTCATACTGTCGCAGCTCAAAATGTGGCCTATTGGTTCCTCGATCATTGAATTGCGGGGATGCCAACTAGTTGAGTTAGTAAAGTCGCTTGGGGAGGTGCCATTGAGACTGGTTTGACTCCCACCGACTCTGAATTCAGGGAGGCTTCCTCCTATCCCAGTTATCAGAATGGGAAGAGGACGATCCTCTTCCTCCAAAGGAGGATGATCCATTTTGTTTTATATGGTGTGGGCTGCATAATATGTGGACTAGTGAGGTGATTACTGTGTTTCTATGGTGTCTATAGGCGCATATGCAGGATCCATTTGATTTATCCAAATATTCAAATATTCTATACATATTTTCTCAATTTTTTTGTATCTTATGTTACTGAATTACTTTTTAGTTACCATTTCATTGTTTCTCTCATTGAAATATCGACAAGGAGCAGAAAAAGGAAGGAAGGATCAGTAGGGGGTCAGATATTGGATAATTCATTTGCTAGTTCTTTGAAATGAAGAAACCATTTTGTGTTTTTAGCTGCGATATAAACTTTGTTAATAAAAGAAACTATATTTGCCGATTGATTTGCTTGATAACGGCTAATCACTTTTGGACCTTGCTCTAAAGTTCTCAAACCTCAATTAAAGATTACTTCTCTACTTTTACTGGATGTTGTTACTAAAACATATTGGAATTCTCCTAGCGTCCAGCTGTAGCAAGAATTTCCATATTTTTCAGCCCTGTTTGGTTGGAGAATGTGTCCATCCCCTATGGAATTATTATCCTCGGATAACTCGGAATCCTGCTGGTTGCAGTCTTTTTCTTCTGGTAATCTAGGAACATCACTCTATTGGATTTTAGCTAGTGATGCTGTTAGACGAGGAAAAAAAAATAAGTAACTGTTTTTTGGGGATAGGAAGTAAATCTTTTGGGTTCATTTTCTGGGTAATTAAAATTTGAATAAACCGGGAATAAGTCTATTTCAATTTCCCCACGGAATTGCTGTCCCTGTGGAACCTGTGGAAATTCAAATGCTTATTTTTTTTTGTTATGGATTTTGTAAGGATCTATGTAATCCAGCACACAAAATCTGCACTTAATCTTTTACTTGATATGAACATTTTGTAACATAATTAAATGTTTACGGATCACATGTTTTTAATATCATGGCTGAAACCTAACCCAACTTTGATTTGATATCCAATCAGAAAGGAGAACTTTATCTAGACGACTAGAACTCAGTTCATTATGAAGTTATTCATTCATCATGTGATGCTAATATTAAAAATACTAGTATTAGTGGTAGGAATTTTTGCTTGGCTATCATCAAAATTCATTACTTGGTGCAAGGCTAGTAAGAGCAATGTCGTTATTAATGATAGGAGTTTCTACATAAAGGCTCCACTTGTGCAGAATCCTCTATTTGTGCATGTTGATCTTAATAATGTAGGCACAATGACAAGGCTTTCTCCTTGGCTATCATTAAAGAAAAAAAATCGTGAAGGCATATAATGACACTTAATAGTAACAATGAGAGTTTCTATATGGATGTTCAACTTACATAGATAACACAAGTTTCCAGTTGTCTATAATTAAATTTTATTACTTAATGTGTAATAAAAAATTATTTATTGAAATCTTCTATTTATTATAATTTGTTGCATTATCATATTGCATCTCAAAAATAGTTGGCAAAAGGAAAAAATACTATACATTATGTAGGATCGATATTAATAATGTCGATATTGATGATGTGAATTTATATATGAAGGCTTTTGTACCAAGTTTTTCATTCATCATGTAGATGTTGGTGTTAATGATGCCAGTATTAATTACGAGAGTATTTGCTTGACCATTATTAAAGTTCATTGCTTCGTGCAAAGCTAGTATTAGTAACACCGATATTAATGATGAAAGTTTCTATATAGAGGCTCAGCTTGTGCATAATCTCTATTAACCATGTAAATGCGGATCTTAATGACACCATGGTAATGATGGAGGTTTCTTCTTGACCACCATTAAAGTTCATTGTATTTCGAGAATAGTTGGGAACTGAAGAAAAAATCATATACTTCACATGATGCACAGTTGGTATTACTAACGAGAGGTTCAGCTTATGTAGAATTCGCTATTGGCCATGTTGATGCCTGTATTAATGACACTAATGTTAATATTAAACATTTTTGCTTGTCAATTATTAGATTTTATTACTTAATATACAATAGAAATTTATTTATTGAAGCCTTCTATTTATTATAATTTGTGATATTGTTATACTACATTTCAAGAATAATTGGAAAAAAAGAGAAACAATGGTATCCCACCCATCGTATAGGACTGATATTGGTAATGCTGGAATTCATGATGAGAGTATATGCATGAAGGCACTTGTATAAAGTTTATGTGGATGCTGGTATTAATGATGCTGGTATTAGTAAGAGAAGTTTTTGCTTCGCTATTATTAAAGTTCATTGGTTGGTGCAAGGATAGTATTAATAACGCCGTTATTAATGATGGGATTTTCTATATGGAGGCTTGGCTTTCATCACAATTCTCCATGAAAGATTTGGAAAAAGCATCCTACATCCTAGGAATGAAGATCTATAGAGATAGATCTAAAAGGTTGCTTGGGTTATCCCCATCGACGTACACCATTGAAATGAACCCTTGCGGGCTGCATGCATTTATTTTCAAAAATTACAGCGAAAGCATTTAAAAAATTAAACTATTTAATTTTCATGCATGCTAGAGATCAGATCTCTACAATAAAAATAAGATCCATGATTTAAATGTTTATGTAAAGCATGAAACAATGATTGAATGTCTAACATATAATTCTGAAATTTCAGCAACCCTAAAATTTCAGCAAGCATGTTTAAGATCTAATCTTAACTTTAATGAGATCAAATCTCATACCTGATTCCTTGAAAGTCTTGGATGACTCCTTGATCACTGCACACGTGTCCGGCCTCTATAGATTATCCATGCGAAGCTCTAGATAGATTGTCTTCCACGGGAGCGCCTGCTCGCGCAGGAACGTTGCAATGGCTGAAGCTTTCTCTTTCGAAACACTCAACCTTTGATTGTTCTTCAAGGAGATGGAGGATGGACGTGAGGAAGAAGGAGAAGAAGGGATGGCGGCCCTCAGGAATTTTTTTTCAGAATTTTTTGAAACCTCTAAATATTGTATATCTTGAACCCTTTGCGTAGGGGTCTTTCACAGCCAAAAGACCCCCCCACACCTCACACCTAATTTAGCTAATTAATCTGTCTGATAAATTTCAAAAAAAACTGGTGATTCGGCAGCTAAGAAGAGATAAACATATCTAAATTTCGTGCATTTTGGATCCCTAAAAGATAGAAATTCATGCATCCAAAGTTCAATCGCAGACCACCCTATTTCATGTGCTATGCAATCCCTACAAATTAAGAATTTCATCTTAATCTTTTTAGGAAGATTTGAGGCGCCATTTTTATAGGAAATATAGCCCCACGCCTCCTCTCTTCTCACGCCAATTTTTGGCCAAAAATAAAGAGGATAGACGTAGAAAATTTTGGGGATAAATCAAGGTGTCATTCTTCTCCAAGAAAAATAAGGATGGGTTCCTAAAATTTAGGGATTCTTCTCCTTATCCAATTCCAATTATTTGGACTCATAATCCTCATCAAATAAGGTCTTCTAATTGATTTGAGTTCTAATTGATTTGAGTCAAGCTCAATCCAATTGGATCAAGTTCCATCAATTGGGTCAAGCTCAATTTACTCGGGTTGAATCCAATCCAATTAGGTCAAACCCTAATGTAGCTCAAATTGAATCCTATTCAATTTGGCTCAACTTAAGCCCAATTACTCAATCAAATTGAGTTCATCAGCAATCTAATTACTAATTAATTCTCCAATAATTCAATAATTATTTTAATGCAACTTTTGCTTAGGATAATTTGTCAATCGAATTAGCCAAATTACTCCTGAATGATTCTTAATCATCACTCAACCATTTGATCAACTTAGAAACTTTTATGCGTGTGACCTCATAGGTTCGAACCTAAGCCGGTAGCACAAGAACAACTTCTTGTACTAATCGAAATGACTATCTAGCAATGGTACCCGACGTCCGGATGAGCCGAATGATTGCAAAGCAATATTCAAAAATCCTTGGACTATGATTACCGTATAATTTATCCCTATGATTCCAAATGCTCAGGACGACTTCAGAGTTCACTGTCAACTCTTTAATCAGTTCATTCATAATGTGTTTTAACTTTACAAATCCTGTGACTTTTCACAAGGATTACCCTGATCAGGGTTTTGCTAAATTGAACACAAGGGCATTATCTCCTGTCACCAAAAGGGGTCAATTCCATCTTGACTCACACACCGACTTCGCAAATACTTGACTGCACTCAGTAACCTTCCGTCACTGAATAAGAAACTCATATAGTTCGATACCAAAGTACAGTGAGTTGCTTGCTGGTCACTGTGGTGATCTCAAGACGGGGGAACACATATACTCATATCCATTCGGAACATCTCTTGACAGCAGAGCATTCCGGAACTGATCACGTTCAGTGAAATGTACACCTATACTTTACCTGTGTGGCATATCAGTATCTCTACACTTCTTGGTTAAGAGGACAACCAACGATATGGCACACAACGATCTATTCTTGATAATGCTATTGTCCTAGTAATAGCCCTAGATCTAACCCAATCTTAAGAACTTGATTTGAGCTAACCCAAATGCCCCAAGAATTATGCAATGTCATTGAATTGAGTTCACAATTCTAGATCTAGGTTTCCATCATCACTTAATTCTTAATTAAGTATAAATTTATGAAAATTCAGATCATTGCATTATTCTTAATTATATATTAATTACAAAGTTTCAGTTCTTAAAACTTATTTTCATATTTGAGATTTGCAATTAATCATGTTTAATTCAGATTTAATTCATGTTTAAATCTTAGATGATTTATGTTCATATATCACATATACAAACTAATATGAATTAACTTAAACAACATACATCATATGCATTTATTTTCATATTTAATTTGTTATACAAAATTAGAAAATAAATGAATCATAAATTAAATAGGCAGGTTCAACCTCGAAAATGTAGACTTTGGATTCACCTCCAATAAAGCCTCTGGTTTTTAGCTTACAACATAATGCCCAATAAAGACATGATTGAACAATTAACTCTATTATTTCACCTTTCAAGCAGAAGATTCAGCAGCTAACTGGACAGATGCAAGTGCCAGATTCATCACCAAAGAAAACAAAACCAACATCCTCTAACAGAACTTCAACGTAAAGCTTCTTAAGCAGCTATATCATCTTTAGACAACATCAAAATACTGCACCGAACTCCAGCGGACAAATAATGCATGATGCAACTCTAGACATTAGATTTCATGCCAATTTCTGAAACATGTCGCTAAATTGGATTGATGTTTCCGGCTTATCAAACCCACAAGGCATGCTCATGCCATGCATGATTCTCACAGTATCAAGTAGGCCTGATGTGGCCTAATTTATATTTGTATACCCCAAATAGTTGAGAACATGGTTTAAAGCTCCTTCTGAAACTCAACCCTAACCCAATCCATAATTGGCACTGGTATTCAAGTCGTGGTTGAAACTAACTTGTAAAGCGAAGTTTAATGTATGTGAAGGTTGCTTATTCCAATTAACTGCAATTTCTTCATTTCTTAAAATGTTAGAAATCTAAACTAAACTAAACTAGAATTTCATAATTCTAAGAACAGGCGGAGGAACCAAAAATTAAAATTTCTGAAATAGATTTGACTGCTCATATTTCATTCACATTTCTATTTTCTGATGATAGATTATCAAATGATAATATAAAGATCTAAACATGACTCTTTGAATGTTCTTAAAAAAATATTTTTCTTGGTTCTTTCAATGCTAAACGATGGAAAAAAATTCATCCAAAGGTCCTTAATATGTTTTCATGCTATGCCAAATTTCTTATTTTGATAGGATTTTATTTTGCTTGCTGTTTTTGTTCTTTGTTCTACAGGTCCGTTTACTTAAAAAATCTTGTGCTTTTGGAAATTACAAGTTTTGATTTTCTGCCCGTTCCTGGTGGTTGGTCATCCAATAAATTTTCAAAAATCTCTCAAACCATGAAAATAGAAACTCTACTTTTGTTGAATTTTCTAATTTGGGCTCACCTTTTTAACCAAACACCTAATAAAAATCCCAACTCCCAGAATCTACAAATTTTGAATCAAATAAAAAAGAATAAGATCATGATGATAAGATTGAAGAAATCCCAATACAATATTATTTTTGATTGCCATCATTTAATTTCTTGACAATTTACAGGAAAAATTCCAAAACTACAGAGGAGCTACCAAAACTGACAATGTTGGTTCTCATTTGATCCATCTGAAACCAAAACCAAGTTTTTGAATCTTTGTTGAGACAGCACTCCAATCTTTGAATTTTCTGGATATCATAATAAGGAAAACCCTAAGACTAATTCCATATCTTCAAGAGTTGCTTGACCACAAGCAAGCAACCCATCTAAGACAGTAAAGAACTCCAGATGTCAATGCAACTACAAAGTCTTCAGCAAATCAGGTTCTCATTATTTAAGGGTTCAACAAATGCTACAAAAGATTTATTGCAATATGCAACTTATACATCCCTCATAATTTTCTCGCCTCAGCACAGATCACAAACTCATCTATGTCTCAAGTTGGACATCTTGTTGCAACATTATTTTCACAAACATGAAAATCAAAACATGTACTGCACAATGTAAATTCTGTGTGACGCATGACAATGAATATGTCCAAATAAAGCATGCATCAAAACTGATTAAAAAAATACAGTAATCATACACGAACTTTGGCATGTTTCCATGAAAACTTTTTTTTTCATTTTTTACTGACAGGTTCCAATCAAACAGGAATTTAGATAATGCGATACACCAATGCAAATTGTATGACTGTCTGTCAAGATGAACAATGATAATACGTTTCATTTATACCACAGATTAAACTAGCATCTGCCAAGCGAGAATTTCTTGCATAGAAGTCAGGAGTATATCAGAGCCCAGAACACTCCCCCAACTAAAACTACGCAAAACTGGACATAAGTTAAAATGGTTTTAAACACCTAGAATACAGAGCATACATTAGACAATCCAACTATGAGCACCTCCATGCCCATAAGCACCAACCACTAATTGGATCATCCAATGGTAGCTTTCTTCATCTTTGCTTACATCAATCCACATTCTATTTAATCTTGTTAATAGTTTGACAGCTATCTCTATATACAGTCAATCCTGTATTGAAGGAAAATCAAAAAGCTACTAATAATCAGCTATTGGAAACATCATTTCCTTAATCAACAAAATTGTGAAGCTTATGATGTCACCACATTCCACATATGGGCGTCACCACCCTGATATTTTGTCAGAGATTGATAATTTAGAGAGGCTGAAAGATGGGATACTGATAATCCCCCCTGACAGGTTATTGTTGAACCACCACCACAAACATGTGATGAATGCACCTAAACATTTCCACTCCTCCAAAATGATCACTGTAGATCAAACTAATCCAATTGTAGCTGCTAGAACTTTCCTCATGCATGACATCAATAAAT
>JAOXJJ010000481.1:3512372-3568761 GCA_025769935.1 Phoenix roebelenii
AGGGGGGGGGGGAGAGGAGAAGAGAAGGGGGGGAGGGGGGCGCATGATCTCCCCAAGACATCCGTTCTGTGCTAGCCCCAATCAATGGGTTGATTACGCTCCCCATGTTGCAACCTTTAAAATTGGTAAATAGTTGGTCTCTTTGAACAATGAGTTTGACCTGCTATAATATCACTAGAAGTGATTATTTTTTATTCTTTTCAGAGATTGATCAAGAATGTAGGTGTTAAATTGACTTTGCAATATGCCATTTCTCTAAAACCTTATATTAGTTAGGAACTTTGAATAAAACATGTATATTTGAAGATCTTAAACAAATATTAACTTTCAAAACTTTTCTTTTGTATAATATAATATCATATTTCTATAAATTTTAATCAAAAGTATTTTTTTTAACATATCCTTATCTCATTTGCTCCTTCTTGCCAGATCAGACACTTGGACATGGGTTCGAGTCTAGTTCTTGTGTCCATGCCAATGCGACGCTGCCTATAAGTCCATCTTTTCCTCCAAAGTTTCTTTAATGTTAAAGAATCTCATCCATATAACTCATAAAATAACCACATAAAGGATTTTACTAGGTAATCTTATTGATGCAGCTTAGGGTATCTAAAATGAAGGGATTGCACTCAACTTAGAGAAGCATTGTCTTCGATTTCGTTCAATCTTTTCCCTTTTCCATATGGAAATAGCTCTAGTCATTCACCTATTTGTATCCCCTTGCCTGACAATGCATATGTATTTTGCCCCTTGATTGTCCATCCTAACACCCTTAATTCAATGAAAAACTCTAGTTTTCTATTTTTTTATCTAGTTGACACTCAAGAGTATTTCTAATCTTGCTTTGAAACCAACCTCCTATATGGATCACTATAAGTTGCAGTATTTTTTGGTAAATATTTCGGGCAGTATGGTGGTAATATGCCACCACCAGGATTTGAACCTTGGACCCCACCCACCAGCAAGTTTTTAGGTGAGTGGTGGCAACCAGCTAATAGCTGTTGGCCACAAGTACATATTTGATATTACTATTATTTAGACATTTTTTGATGGAATTTTGTAATTTATTATTTCAGAGCTGTTCGTTAACGATACTTCTGCTATTTGCTCCTATATGGATCATCCCTCCTTTAAACTTTTCCCTTTTTTCCCTCTAAATCCTTTTCCTTTGTTTTTTACTCCCTTTGTTTTTCCATCTCCTAGCTTCACAGATGTAGACCTTTTGTTTTGGACCTAAGCTTTTTTTTTTTATTCTTTTGTTTCAGTTGCCTCTGAATTCTCCACCTTTTTTTTTTGTGCTTGGGTGATTCCTGCTTATTAGCTATAGCCCACTGCTTGATAAACTAATTTTGACGATTTAAGTCAAAGTTAATGCCAATGAGAAACTCAAATATTACATATATTATTGCTTTTTGGCATTCAGCCTTCTCCAACATACACCTCGTATCCTCTGCTGCTCCATATTTCACCATTTAAACCACCACATATAAATATTATTTTCCCCTGAGAATTCTTAGCAATAACTCAACATTCTCTTCCAAAACTTGCTTATTAACTTTCTCCAGTTTTGTGCACTGTGTATCCGTTATTTCATCTCATCCTATAATACGTACTTAATACCTATTCACCTACAGCACATAGTATCCCCATAAGAATTCTGTCTTTCAAGTTTATCTACCATTATTCCTACTTCATTCGCTTATTCTCATCCCACTTGTAGCCGTGACCAAACTCCTTAGATATTGCTGCTTTCACAAGCAAATAATATATACTATTGTTCATGTTGATGTATGCCGAACAAGATAGTTGGGATGAGTCTTGATGTTTATGGTTGTGGTTCATATTGATGTTACTCCTTCAATGTCCTGGCTCTCTAAGAGATAAATTGGTCTTCCTACTAAGAGACATTGGTCTTCCTATTTTTAGGACTAGCTCCTGTTTTCTCTTTGTTCCCTTTGGCATTTTGCCACGTCTCTCCTAACCTTCAAGCTACAACAATAAATAAGTACCTCAGAAATAAAAATATTGAAAGAGGTTATAGAATATGCCAACTCACTTGCCTTCATGTTTAATACATTTATATTACTCTGAACCTAATGCTTAGTAACTTCTTTCTGCAAATTGCTGTCTTTGTTTGTGCATTGCATGCTCCCACTCCTACCTTTGATCCATAGACTCAAAATTGGGTGATAGATATATGTCAGAAAATGCACATAATTTTAATCACTTTAACTATTCCATTTGCTGACATTTGAATGATTCTTTGTCTTTTTATTTCCAAAATGTTATATGAATGTGATGGCTGCGATCATTTAAACAACTGCAATCTCTATTGCAGAAAACAAAAATAATGACAAATAAAATGAAAAATGATAGTGATATTTATCTCTAAAAGGCTGCCTAGTCCACTGGAACCTGACTTATGTTTGAGCTTAAAAGCACCCAATGTTGATGGAAAGGGACCTGAATAATAGCAATGATTTTGATTTTGTTTTCCTAGCTCATTTGGATAGGGCAGAATTTCTGTGAGTCCAGAGAAAAGGGCTAGAAGGGTAATTTGCTTCTTTTTCTCCAGTTTAAATCTAGCCTTATTTAGTAACTGAATCTTAGTTTTCAAGAGTGCTCCCTATTGTAATATAATCTGAGTATGTTATATTTGAGCAAGCCTAAAGTTGATAATAGTCGTTTACAATCTACAAGAGAGTCAAGTGTGATATCTGCCTATATACAATGTGCAATCCACATATATATGCAGAAAGTGTTTGTATATGTATCATTCATGGACTACAATGACAAATATAACCCTATCAGTTGATGTCAAGATGAATTCAGTCATAAAGTGCAACATTAAACCATAGTCACTTTATGAAAGGATTGACTCTTTAGCAAATATACACGATCTTCAACCTGACATCGACCATCCTAAGTTTTACCCACAATCATAGGCCAATTTGGAGTCTGAATGCTACTAAAATGTAATCATTTAATTTAAATTGGTATGTAAACATATACTAATATTGTTGTAAGTGTTTCAATATTAGGATAAATGAAATTGGCATGAACATTCAAGCATGTTGTGGTCATAGGAATACAATTACATAAAGCAAAATCATATTAGTAATTGGAAGAGCACATTAACATCCGTTCTATAATGGTTTAGTTTATATCAAAAGATCCCATAAGATCTGCTATAAATACTCATTATTAATATGAAGTCTATAAATTGGCTGAAGCATTATCATATGGTCTGATCAACGAAAGTGATCTTTTTCTGACAATTAAAAAATAATCATCACCAGATATGTCTTTAGATTCCATTTGTCAAAACATGGAGTATGGAACGAAAACTGGGTGATACTATCTGTATTGGCCAATTCCGACTGGTAGTGTCATAAACAGTCCAGTGTTGAACCTTAGACTAGTATTTACTGAAGAGGCCAATTCACTACTAAACTTGATCGAAATAAAAATAACTGATCGGAGTGGTGGGTGGACCAGTTGTAATTGTCATTTCATTATGATTCTGCTTGGATGAGGTTGGTTCGATCTTGTTCAGGCTATTAAAAGTCTTTCAGGTGATGATATCATCTCTTCAATCATTCTCTTTATTCTAATACTAATAAAGAAGAGATGAAGGGATGAAGCAGAACATGGAGAAAGAAGGAAAAAGAGAAAACCTAACATCTGAGCATGAAATATACTTGTAACATGGACTTCATTTTGGCAAGGAGCCATAGTGTTCTTGAAAAATGCATTTATAATAAAGGCCTTCTTCAGGATGTTGCTTAAATCAATGTTAGAGCTTGAATGCATCCAGTTGGTTTTGTGTCTAAGCCTATTAGGCTTTGCCTTCAAACTTGTTGGCCACCTCCATGTTTTTTTTTTTTTGTGGGGGGCAGGGGGGATGTGGAAGAGTTAATGACAAATTTTTAGTAGAGTGTAATTGCTTGGATAGAACAAGCATGTCTTCAATTGCTTTTGGATCTGACTGGGAATGAGTTAATTATAATTTTCATCCTAAGTTTTTTCTAGGATGTATGCTTTTTGTGCAAAATCATAATTGTTTATATGGCCATGGGAATTTTTAATGCTAAACTTGCTTTTTACTGGATTCTTAATTGGAAAATAAACAGCTCCGGTAGCTTTATATTTCGAGTTGGACAAAGAATTTCCATTAAATCTGTAACACTAGGTTTCAAATGTATGTTGATGATTAATTATTGAAACTGATGATCCAAACAATTGATTATAGCTTGCAATTAAGTGCCCAAAAACTAAAGAAAAAGTTATTAGTTTTGCATCAAATTGAGCAAAGAAATGTATGACACTGTATGTTAGTGTGCTAAATGTATTATGGAAATATGAATTGAAAGTCAACACTGTTGTTAGTGTGCTAAATGTATTATGGAAATATGAATTGAAAGTCAACACTGTTGATCATGATTTACGCGTCTTAAAACAAGCATATATTATCAGAAATCAAAGATGAAAATACACATTCTGACTACCTTTTAAATGATAGGTCTTAGCAAAATCATTTGCAGTGCCATTAAAACCATTGATATTGCATTTAGGGTGTCAGTGGGGGCTGATAACTTACTAAATACCCAGCTAATTAGCCCCCACCCCCCTCCCCCAAAAAATAAGGGGTGGGTGGGTATAGAGGATTGTGTTTGGATTTGGATCTAACACATTTTAGGTTTGGGTATGGATAGGGCCAAACTCTATACGAACCTAACCTGTGGATGCCCCTAATTGCATTCACTTGATCCATAAGTAGAAGACTTCATATGTGATTTTTTAAGATCTGAAGAATTTCTGTTTTCTAGATCGTGATCGAAAGATGTAGAACTTTAGTTCGAATGGCTTGTCATGGACTTTGTATCTAGTAAAATGTTCAATATTTAATGGCAAGACTGTTATCTTACTCTTTTGTTTTTTTTCATGCAATTTGTTTAAGAAATTCCATGTGTTTTTCAATAATTTCTTTTTCCACATCCATTACCGGTTTATATAATTCTCAAGTTGTATTTCATGATCAAGGCCATTCTGCAGATTTGATAAATGTGTCATCTGACATGAACATGAGATTTTTCTGTTGCTAATACTATATTTCTGTGAGTTAACAACTTGTTACCTTTTACTTTATTTGCTACCAATTTTGTTGCTGTGGACTCTGATGGTTATGTAATTGCAGTTATAATATTGGATTGAACTTTTTTTTTTTGGATTGAACTTTTTGACATAGTTGGTGATGTGGTATCCTGTTCATTTTTGTTTTATGTCATTTTCTAGTTTGATATAACAGAGCTTTTTAAGCGCTTTGTCTCTTGATTCTTGTGTTGGTGCTTCTTCTTCAGGATCATGTGCAGCAGCAACTACAGATGGTTGACCATGTTTGGCATGAATTTAACACAATCAGTTCAACAAAGTGTCTGAGGGAACTGTACTGCTGCATGCCTTTTATCGAGCCATTTGTCTTGAGCTTTAGAAGAAAGGCATCATTGGTATTCCTTTATTGGATTTTGGCTTGTTTCTTTCGATCTCATTGATCCTTCTACAACTGCTCTTGCCTTTAAAGATTGTTTTGTGTTTTACAATAGGAACTAGTGAAACATGTGGTCTAAGTAAGATGACTGTGGTGATAATTTTACCATTTATGCGTGATAATATGCTTCCCTTAATGTTAGACGACTATATCATGATTTTTAATCATCGTCATGATTTCATACTGTCGCAGCTCAAAATGTGACCTGTTGGTTCCTCAGCTCGGTCATTGAATTGCGAGGATGCCAACTAGTTGAGTTAGTAAAGTCACTAGGGGAGGTTCCATTGAGATTGGTTTGACTCCCACCGACTCTGAATTCAGGGAGGCTTCCTCCTATCCCAGTTATCAGAATGGGAGGAGGACGATCCTTTTCCTCCAAAGGAGGATCCAATTTGTTTTATATGGTGTGGGCTGCATAATATGTGCACTAGTGAGGTGTTTCGATGCTGTCTATAGGCGCATATGCAGGATCCATTTGATTTATCCAAATATTCTATACATATTTTCTCATTTCTTTTGTATCTTGTGCTACTGAATTATTTTTTAGTTACCTTCTCATTGTTTTTCTCATTGAAATATCGACAAGGAGCAGAAAAAGGAAGGAAGGATGAGTACTGGGTCAGGGATTGGATAATTGATTTGCTAATTCTTTGAAATGAAGAAACTATATTTTGTGTTTTTAGCTGCGATATAAACTATTGTTAATAAAAGAAACTATATTTGCTAATTGATTTGCTTGATAACGGCTAATCACTTTTGGACCTTGCTCTAAAGTTCGCAAACCTCAATTAAAGATTACTTCTCTACTTTTACTGAATGTTGTTACTAAAACATATTGGAATTCTCCTAGCGTCCAGCTGTAGCAAGAATTTCCATATTTTTCAGCCCTGTTTGGTTGGGGAATGTGTCTATCCCCTCTGGAATTATTATCCTCGAATAACTCGGAATCCTGTTGGTTGCAGTCTTTTTCTTCTGGTAATGTAGGAACGTCACTCGATTGGATTTTAGCTGATGATGCTATCAGACGAGGAAAAAAAATAAGTAACTGTTTTTTGGGAATAGGAAGCAAATCTTTTGGGCTAATTTTCTGGGTAATTGAAATTTGAATATACCGGGGATAAGTCTATTTCAACTTCCTCGCGGAATTGCTGTCCCTGTGGAACCTTTGAGGAAATTCAAATGCTTAATTTTTTTTGTTATGGATTTTGTAAGGATCTATGTAATCCAGCACACAAAATCTGCACTTAATCTTTTACTTGATATGAACATTTTATGTCATAATTAAATATGTTTGCGGATCACATGCTTTTAATATCATGGCTGAAACCTAACCCAACTTTGATTTGATATCCATTCAGAATGGAGAACTTTATCTAGACGACTAGAACTCGTTTCATTATGAAGTTATTCATTCATCATGTGGATGCTGATATTAAAAATGCTAGTATTAGTAGTAGGAGTTTTTGCTTGGCTATCATCAAAATACATTACTTGGTGCAAGGCTAGTAATAGTAATGTCGGTATTAATGATAGGAGTTTCTACATAAAGGCTCAACTTGTGCAGAATCCTTTATTTGTGCATGCTGATATTAATAACGTTGGCATAATGACAAGGCTTTCTCCTTGGCTATCATTAAAGAAAAAAAATCGTAAAGGCATATAATGACACTTAATGGTAACAATGAGAGTTTCTACATGGATGTCCAACTTATATAGATAACACGAGTTTTCAGTCGTCTATCATTAAATTTTATTACTTAATATGCAATAAAAAATTATTTATTGAAGTCTTCTATTTATTATAATTTGTTGCATCATCATATTGCATCTCAAAAATAGTTGGAAAAAGAAGAAAGTACTATACATCATGTAGGATCGATATTAATAACGTCGATATTGATGATGTGAGTTTATATATGAAGGCTCTTTTACAAAGTTTTTCATTCATTATGTAGATGCTGGTGTTAATGATGCCAGTATTAATTACAGGAGTTTTTGCTTGGCCATTATTAAAGTTCATTTTTTCGTGCAAAGCTAGTATTAGTAACCGGTATTAATGATGAAAGTTTCTACATAGAGGCTCAGCTTGTGCATAGTCTCTATTAACCAGGTAAATGCGGATCATAATGACACCAGCGTAATGATGGAGGTTTCTTCTCGAGCACCATTAAAGTTCATTGCATTTCGATAATAGTTAGGAATTGGAGAAAAAATCATATACTTCGCATCATGCATAGTTGATATTACTAACGGGAGTTTCGGCATGGAGGTTCAGCTTATGTAGAGTTCGCTATTGGCCATGTTGATGCCGATTTTAATGACACTAATGTTAACATTAAAACTTTTTGCTTGTCAATCATTAAATTTTATTACTTAATATGCAATAAAAACTTATTTATTGAAGCCTTCTATTAATTATAATTTGTGATATTGCTATACTATATTTCAAGAATTATTGGAAAAAAGAGAAAAAATAGTATCCCCCCATCGTATAGGACTAATATTAGTAATGCTGGAATTCATGATGAGAGTATATGCATGATGGCACTTGTATAAAGTAGGATGCTGGTATTAATGTTGCTGGTATTAGTAAGAGAAGTTTTTGCTCCGCTATCATTAAAGTTCATTGGTTAGTGCAAGGATAGTATTAATAATGCTGTTATTAATGATGGGATTTTCTATATGGAGGCTCGGCTTGTACAGAGTCCTCTATTTATCATTAAAGTTCATTGCATTTCAAAAATAGTTAGAAAATAGAGGAAAAAAAATAGTATACTACACATGATGCAGGGCCGGTAATCATAACATCAACAATGAGAGTTTCTGCTATAGAATTATCTATTGGCCAGGTTGACACCGATATTAATTATATTGATATTAATAATAGAAATTTCTGTTCGACAATCAATAAAGTTTATTGCTTAATATATAACAAAAATTTAGCTATTGAAATCTTCTATTTATTATAATTATATTGTTTTAAAAAGAGTTAGAAAAAGAAGAAAAAATGTATCTCGTGTATTGCGCATGTTACATGCTAGTGGAAAAGATATTGCTAACTTTTTAACTACTCCACTAGGCATAATTCAACCAACTAATAGAAGTTATCTACGAGTCTCAAAAGGGAAATATGCAAAATTATGATGGATAATACGGCAAAAAGAATGCAAATTTCCTGGCAGGATCCCGATAAACTAAGAATTAGACTCCGTCCGAGCAAGAGATAATACCATCCAAGCAAATGCTCATCATATTAGTTTCCGTTGCAACAATGACATGTCAATGAGGCATTATTCTTTCATAAGGTGGGTCGATAGAGAGCATAATTGGGATAAGGGGGGTTTCTCTTACAGCTCATGACCATTTGGTTACATGTATTGTACCTTTCATTCTCCTAATGAAGGCTACTTAGAATTGCCTCACATTTTCTTAAAAGAAGTCCACTACAAATGGGACCCAAAATAAATTGCTTGACTTGTCACCTATTAAAACCTAGGTCAAGGACAGTGGTCGTCTAGGATCCAAACAACAATATTACAACGGAATAACGAAAGAACACGCATCGTATTAGATGATTTCTTCTCCAAAGCTACTCTGGTCCAATCAGCAGGCAGGAATCTAATTTCTTCATGTGGACTCCAACTATTATAAGAGAGTCCAGCAAATACGATACACGTACATATATGTGTTTTTTTAACATAGGGGGGAGATATATGATCTCTCTCTCTCTCTCCCCCCCCCCCTTAGATGCCAAGGTTCTTTTCTCATTATATTTACATGAATTTCCAACCAAATGTCAGAGAGTTTTTGTCCTTGTTTTCTTTTTTTTGTAATTTTTTAAGCCTTCTATTTGAAATAACCACCATCGCAGGATAAGCCAAGGCAACCATAAAAATTTTCTGCCATCAGGCTTGTATAGGATTTATGATGCCCTAGAGCAGCGGACGTATCATGACTTACCTAGAATTACTTTATCATTGCAGGGGCGAGGGGAGGGGGCGCACTTTTTTCCATTAGCAAGAATTTATTTTAGTTACATATCATGAGGGATTCAAACAACTGCTTTATATACATATACAATATCAAAAAGCACTACTGGTGGAACTATAATATCTACAAGCTTATTAGCTAAATAGCAATTGGCAGATACAATTGCTTCTTGTGGATTTTTATAATCTTGTTGTGCAAAAATGGAATATGTATTTAAAATAGCTGCCCGAGTTGTTACATATATCATGACCCAATAAACATCTCAATGATATATAGGTAGTGTGTTCAGGCCTTAGCATAAGTAGAGCTTTGGCTGCATACCAAATATAACTCCAACAGTAAGAAATAAATTAGAAATACAATATTGTTCCCCATCTAAAAACATCACCAGCTGCCAGAGACTATCCACGTACATTCAAGCAAATGAAACTTCCATCAGTCAGGATTGTAAAGAATTTGAATGAAGAAGCAAATAAAAAGATATTTACTTAAATAAAAATTTTTACAGGGCACATTTCTGAAAACCAAGCCACTGATTAATTAGCAATTTCGAGTACTTGTTGAAAGCTACTTATTTCTTGATGACAATACTTCTTGTGGAGAGTCTCCCCCACCCTCTCCTCCTCTTCCAACTCCCTCTGTCGCTCCCTTCCACCACCGCTCTCTTCCCACCCCATCTCGAAGAAAGCTTCCAAAAGAAAAAATTTTTGTGACCAAATTTTTTATCGATAAAAATCTAATTTTTTTATCGATAAAAATCTGAATTTTTTTAATATCATCAATTCAGATCCAATATATATAGTGCGGTCAAATAAATAAATCTAAACCACAATTACATATGTATACAGAAAAATTGTATAAAGATATTTTTGAGTTGGTGTGTAAATTTATTACATCACATTGTCGTTTAATATATGATATGCTGGTTTATATTGCTTTTAAAGGTTTGTCTTGAAAAGAAAAAAAAAAAAGAAAATCCTAAACTACCATCAAAACAGCCAATAATTCTTGCTTTGCTACATGAAACAACTCTCCTGTCTGCAAGCGCTGGGAGAGAAGTAAAACGTCTTGAGCCAGAAAGATGGCGGTCCCTTCTGCAGGAGAAAGTTTTGCATTGCTCTACGTCTTGCCTCATGAGCTGTTGCCTGCAGAACTTTATAGGACAAACAGTTTGGATATGCTATATGTTGATGGCTCACTATCATATTATGGCTCCTGAGAGAGAACAGAAATCACATAAAATTATTCACAATTAAATTGGTGCTGTAATATTCTTAGATGTATTCACTTCTTGCACTACAGTAAACAGAAATTGACAGTATTTTGAGACAAATTTGGAGAATTTGGATGATACATATTGATGGCTCACCATGGCTCCTAGGAGAAAGAGCATACAATCACATGAAATTATTCACAATTATATTGGTGCTACTCTTAGACATGTTCACTTTAGCAATGCAAAAAATACAAATTGACAATGATCTAAAGCAAAATGGATTCCTACTTCTCAAATCCCTAAAGAGTGAGTACCCAAAAGAGAAACACAAACAGAACTAGAGGGGTTTGAAAGAGAGAAAAAAAAAAGAGAGGAAAAAAAACCCACAAACAGCGAGCCCATCAAAACCCTAACCCTAGAAAAACACACCCAGAAATAGAAGATTAAAGAGGAGTATGGCGCAAGGATCTCACCAGAAGGCGCTCGTAGAGGACGTCGGCGGCAATGCCGACGTACTCGGTGTCCCAAGCCTTGAGCTCGGCTTTGCCGGCGGCGGAGTTCCTGGCGTGCTTGCTGCAGTACTCAAGGACCTTGGCGAGGTCCCCGCCGGCGAGGACACGTCCACGGTCATGTGGGCTATGTCTCCGACTGGACGACTCCACCTCGACGCGCTGCCCGTCCATGCTCCTCAAGCTGATTCCGTCTTCGCAGCAGCAGCAGCCATGGACGCCATGATTGACGAATCGATTGACTCCTGAAAACCCTAGCAGAAACCCTAGAGATGTCTCGCTCCTCGCCCGCTCGTTGTCGGGAAGCGCCATTCGCGTTCTCACATGGTTATCAATTTGGACAACGCACTCCAGATTTCTGCTATCTCGGCTGAGGCTGAAAGGAAGCCAAATTTGGAAAGGGTTGGGATTATTTTAGATCAACGCTGATAATTAAAATCAATATATCAAAACTCGACTAATATGAGAAATCTATCGCAAGATTTTTAGTGATCTACATCAGGTGAGAACAGTGCACTTTGTATATATCATATTGGCAGAAGATTTTTATATATGGTGACATTAGAGTCATTGCAAACGGAGACTGGATGACCAAGTAGCTCACGGACGGATACGTGGCATAGAGATTATGTTGCAACTAAGTTGTCAAATACAACCATCAGCACCCACAAGCAGAGGTTTATAAGAGCTCCAAGGAAGCCTGTGAAACGACTTGAAGATTCAAACATATCGAGAGTGATGTTAGGTTTGAGGATGGATAGATTTTTTTTTATATACTCATACGGTAGTACCAATGAACACAAATTATATCTTCTGACTGTTTTTTTTATAATATCCAAGTACTGAAGAAAGAGCATCAAATAAGCAAAAGTGATAAAGGATTTATCATATGATTACAAATTATAACAAACTCTAAAAATTGGGAAATAACGGTTGCCTCCAAAATCTCGCCTCTCTAAATGTAAATAATTTATCCACACCTTGATCTATTTTCAAAAAAACTACATCATAGTTTACCTTCAGACATCATGCAACGTGCTGGTCTACGCAACGTGCTGGTCTGATGTCAAAACAAGATTATCCTATTTATCATTTCTAAGTCGTGTAATAAAAAAGAATAAATAGCCGTGCGATAAAGCTAGAGACTGTGGTTATAAACTCACATTCAAATAAAATTAGAAATCAATGATTGCAAATCCCAAGCGGCAAACTCAAAATTATAAAGTTAAAGAATGCTACACAAAATTCGAATTTATGCAAAAAAATAAAAATTAGCTATTATTTTGGACCTTAAAGCAACATCGTAAAAATGTATTAAAGCATGTAAGTAATATAATAGAACCATTTAGATTGTTAACATGCATTAAATTGCAAAATGCATCACACATTCACTTTACTAGTTGATATGTAACTCAAATTTGCAAGAATATCATTTTTTTTGAATTTCTTCCTCAATTTCATTTTTTTCAATATCATTTTTTTCTCTTCCTTTCATCCTGATCTTTTCATCCTTCTCTTTATTCATCATGCTAAATTTTTTCTGTTGCAAATTCATTTTCATTTTTTTTTCAAAAGCTTGTTTTCATTAATATATATTAACCAAATTTGCCTTTTGCCAGATTTCTAATGCTTTCTCGTCTTTCTTGAGATTCCATTCATAAACAACTTTTTGGATTTGCAGCGCATTCCATAGCTTGCAAACTTGTAGACATGTGCTTCTTCAAACACATTTCAAATTTTGCATCCCTCGATTTCTCAAGAAATTCTCTCTCTCCTCTTGTTTACCCATCTCTCTCTCTCACACACACACACAGTTTCTTCTGTTTTCCACAGACCTCCCACATTGAGGTAATACTACTTCTCTTTGAAGCAACTCTTGGCATTCTAATTTTCATGATCTTGACACAAGGAGCCTCCCTGATCTTACACAACTTCTTATAAAATAAATTATATTTCCTTCCACACTGTGATGATGCCCGTGCCAGTATATCAGGAGAGAAGCGTTATACCAAAGGTAGCGGAAGTAAATGAACTTTCTATTACAGTATCTTGATATGGAGGTGCGAAGAACACAACTAAATTATATTTCCTCCCACAACTTCTTATAAAATATCTCACTGAAGGCTGCAGCACAGCTTTATATAGTTATATAACCCTTAGATAAGTGCATCAACTAATGATGAACCCTCTAGCATTAACACAAATAAACATTTATTGAATTTAGTCTACTTTCCAGCAGCCAATGCCCACTCATTCTCCTAGAAAGACGCATTCTCCCTTTTTATCTCTTCCTCTTCCTCAGGGCTGAAGTCATTCTTGATGTTGAACATGTGCCTGATCTCCTCAGCAGACTTTCCACGGATCATATTAGCCACTGCTTGGCAGCAAAGGTCCAGAAGGTTCTTTATGCCCAGAAAATCAGCAGCCTGAGTATCAGTACAGGAAAGTTCATGTTATTTCATGCTGTACAAATATGAAATCACAAATTCAACAGAGACTGCACACTTTCTAAAGAGAAGTTATTGGGAAATGGTTGATTAGGACAAGATACAGGCATTCAGGGTGTAATCTTGATCTGCTTGCTTTCTGGTAATTCAAAGATCAATCGTGCTTGTATTAATTTTGATCTCTCACAAAAAGGAAAACTGCAGTTCTTTATCGGGAAAAGAATGATCGATTAAATATAGAACATATAATGGCATTGAAACAAAAGATAACAAGGGATTCTCCAAAAAAAACACAATGTGGAAAGCATAACCATCAGACTTGGCAATCCAAACTTAAGGCACTGCAACCCCTATAGTGTAGGGTAAAGAAACACTCGAGAACACAATGCAGAACATGTGGAGACCAACATGTGACACTTAAATCATGGACGTATTATTAAAAAAAATATCATGGAATAACTTGTATATCTTCATTACTAAAAATATTTTTTGATGCACATGAAGGAATGAGATTAAGAACATGGCTAGTAACACATACATAAGCCACCTTTGTTCATAGAATGCGCACGTGAAAACAATTGCGAAACCCAACCCATAGGAATGTTCATCTTGCAAATAAATATTCCCCAGTAGATTAAGGAATGTCCTATTAAATATCATAGCAAACAAATAAGTATAATATTAAAGAATCTATGACAATAGACTTAGGTAGCAAGGGACAAAAGAAGCAATATAGTCAATGGAGCCTCCCAGATTTCCAACACAGAATTGCCTGGAAAAATAAGGAATTCCAAACAATTGCAACCAAATGTAGAGTTATGCAGGACTTTCCATTTCACATGCCATTACTGAGTCAACTGAGCTGCTAGCATCTAAAAACAAAGGATCACAGTCAGGAAAACTTGCTCTAATGTTCAACCAAGTGCAGATACCAGTAATCACGGCAAAACATGGAACAAATATGTGCATCATCGCTATAATACCTACAATATACGTTTCGTGCATTAGCGAAGTCCATTGGACAACTATTTTCTAAATTTGTTATGAAGTTCCCATTGCTTATAAAAGACGGGAATATGGAATTTAGAACAGCAAAAGTGAAACAGTGAAGCTTGCATCTCATCCACATCTCATCCACAAATTAGAAGAGTTGGCATTGATTTTCAGAAGATATATTTTTGGTTTCATTATCTTCTCTTTTTTATTTTAGTTGCTAATCCCTACATCACTAAATCATCTCCATACTGTTATTTTAGGAGTAAGCTTGTCAACTTCAATGCAGAGTCTCTAGTGAAAGTAGAAAGCATGGTGTTGTCGTATTCTATGTGAAAAAGGAAGGAAACTGCTACGCTACAAAGATCTTTTTGAATTGTTTCTTAACTGTTCATTGTTGATTATGTTTCAATTTAAATTAGCATGCAGTTATAGTGTTAAAATCCACATATATGCCACGAATTCAATTTTATTCTATGACTGTCCTAAATCAAATTTATGTCAAATTCACTGTTACAAAAAACCGTATATTTGATTGAAAACTGAACACACTGAATCTTATATTAAAGAATATGTATAATTAATGTGACCCGATAATATCTGCACGCTGCACACCAAAGTAGAGATTCTAGTGTCTGGCTTTGGTTTCACCAATTTAGAAAAGAAATCAGGATAGCTATATTAAGAAAAATGAAAAAAAGAGGTGGCAGTAGAGCTCATGGGAATGCATGAAAAGAAGAAACGAAGAGAAAAGAAAAGGGAAAAAAATGACTTAGGGCCTAAGCACCGTGTGGCATTATTGAGTTCAAAACAGAAATATTCAGAAGAGTGAAAATTTCCAATCAACAACTACCAAATATAGAATTACCCAGCAATTTACATTACAAAGAAAGGCAACTAAACCTGCTAGCATCTCAAAACAAAAGATCTAGCAAACATACCAAAGTGCAGGTGTTAATGGGTTGGTCTAACATATCTAAACTTCCCCAAGGGAAGACACCGCCTACTTAAGGTGCAAATCAAGAAAGGCCTTTACCATTTAGGACAAAGCGAAACAGTTATGGCCTCATTCTATCTGCAAGTTTGTAGAATTAAGCATCGATTGTTCTATGAATAAAGGGGAAAAAAACTAGATGGCATTTTTTTCCTTTTCTGCAGTTCTTTCTTTTCATTTATGGTCTTTCTCTTTTCTAATATTTGTCTCATTTGATGGCCTCATACCTTGTGAAAGTATAATGCAGATTAATTACCGAAGCTATGTAAAAAAATGGGGAAATCAGTTAAAATGCACAGATCTGAATCTGAAAATCGTGAAGTAAATGTACCTAGTTGTTCATCGTGGATTCTCTTTTGCTCAAGTTTAGCATAAACATCTTGCATCAAAATCCACTTATAGCTGGCGAATTTAGACTTCAATTTAGATCAGAATAAGAACAGATTACTCTCTCCAAAGCTAAACATAATCCAATTGTTCTATAGAATACTACAATCCAATAAAAAAAAGCAATAACTCTTCAAAACCCTAACCATTCCAAATCAAATCAAGTTCAGATCCAAGCTCTCTTCTGAAGCTATGTAAAAAATGGGGAAATCAGTTAAAATGCACAGATATGAATCTGAAAATCGTGAAGTAAATGTACCTAGTTGTTCATCGTGGATTCTCTTTCGCTTAAGTTTAGCATAAACATCTTGCATCAAAATCCACTTATAGCTGGCGAATTTAGACTTCAATTTAGATCGGATTAAGAACAGATTTCTCTCTCCAAAACGAAACATAATCCAATTGTTCTATAGAACACTACAATCCTATAAAAAAAAGCAATAACTCTTCAAAACCCTAACCATTCCAAATCAAATCAATTTCAGATCCAAGCTCTCTTCCTCTAAAACAACAACAGGAATCTGATCTCTCACAGAAGATAACAGATAATCTAATAGTTCAAAAAACATTAAAAATCATTCTCCACCATCTTAAAAAACCCTTACAAAAAAAAGAACATTAGAAGCAAACATATAAAACCCTAACACCAGAAAGCCAAAAGACAAAAAAGAGGAGGAAAGAAGGCATGGAGATCTCTCACCAAAATGAGATGGCAGAGGATATCTTTGTCCACACTGTTCATGTAGTCAGCATCCCAAGTCTCCAGGTCCTCCCCATCCACGGCGGCATGCTTCTTCAAATACTCAAAGGCCTTGGTGAGGATGTCACCAGTGATATTGGAAATGGGGATGCCCCCCTCCGTGCAGCCAAGGTCGATCATCTGGTGGATCATTGCTGACTGTTTCGCGACCGCCTCCTCCACCTCGAACACCTCACCATCTGAGCTCTTGATGATGATGTTCTTCTTCCCTGCTGCTGCAGATGAGGATGCCATTAGTCCCTAGAAAAAGATTGGGAAGGAACCCTTCAAGAAGATGCAAGAAACAAGGGGTGCATCTCTCTTTCACTCTTCTGCCGCTCTCTCTCTCAGTGAAATGGTGGTGGTGAGAGAGATGAGGACCCTTGGACAGCTATTTATATAGACAAGGGACCCTTGGGAGTAGGGATTTTTAATGCTATTTTCTACAGATTAGGGCATCCTCAAATTTGATTATTTTAATATGTAATAATTAAAGATATGCCATGAGTAATAAAAGTTTTAACGTCTTTTTCAATGTTCTGGAGTGAGAAAAACATGAAAACTGTGAGAGGAAAAGCTTCAAAGATGATGTCATCACCAATGAATAAAATAAGCTCTGAGCAGGATGTACATGCTTGCTGATATTGCCCAAAAACATTCCCTTACTTGACCAATCTTTGACCTTGTCAATTGTCTTCAACACCCTCATGACCAGGCATCATCAAGCTGAACTTCAATAGTGGAGTCTCTAGTGGGTGAGTTTCACTTTCCTTTTCCCAACAATAAAAAAATGCAGTGAAAAATGGGAAAGGATGTATTGAGTTTCTTATTAGTAGTCATGAGGAGAGTAGGATTGGTTGCTGTAATTACTCTAGGTAGGCCAAACTTTTTTCACTATATTGTACTGACTGTAGCTTGGTCCAGGCTTAAATAAATAAATGGCAAGCCAAGGATTCTTATTCCCTAATGTGTCGATAGATGGAGATAAACAGAAGCCTGCCTGAGAGGGTTCGGCTTCTTTCTCTCCTAGGAATCAAGGTGAGATGTCTCTAGGATGACACTACAAACAAGAAATGGTTACTAACAGATTTCACCATCGTGCTCTTTATGCATGGAGAGAGAGAGAGAGAGCGAGCGAGCGAGAGAGAGAGAGGCACCATGCCAGCATACCTTTCTCCTTTTGTGAAACTAGGGGTCGCTAATCCCCACCTTCTACCCATACACACCTCATCCCATGAGGGTCCAGGCAAGTGCCGCCACAACTCGGAATCAAACTTTCATCCTCTTATCCAAGAGGCGGCAGATAATACCATCCAAGCAAGCGCACTGTCGTATCATTGCACGAAGTTTAGTTGCAATATTAACATGTCAAATTGAGGCATTAATCATTATTGACAGGGGTCCATACGTGGCATGGTCAGGATAAAGGGGGTTATCTTACAACCCATGATTGTTTTGTTACATGACAAGTTTTAATAGGTGACAACTCGAGCAATTAAGTTTTCGTCAGACTCATTGTGGGCTTTTTTTCGAGAAAAATGTCAGGCAAGTCTAACCAGCTTTGATTAAGAAAATGAAAGGGATAATACATGCAAAAGGCCAAGGATGACAACAATATCACAAGGCACTAAAGAAAGAACATATGTAATAATAGACATTTTGTTCTCCAAAGCTACTTTGGTCCATTCAGCAAGTGGGAACTTAATGTATTCTAACAACTGCAGCGAAGTCTTCTGCTTGGAGTTCCTCTCCAGCCAAAGCACCCAGCTAGTGATAAGAACATGACATCCATACCCATCCTCCATTGCTTTGGAATAGCATGCCTCCATTTTAATTCTAATATTGATTGTGGCCAGTTCGATGTTTGGAAATTTTATTGGACAATGAACGTGTGATCCCACTGTAGACTTGCATGTAAAAAAAAGGGCTCTTTGAGCAGCCCTTTAATTTGTGGTCCCTCTCTTATGCTATGTCACTGTATACTGTGTATGGTGGAAAGGGACCGGGAATTAAAAAACATCAAGTCAAGTGGACTGAGTATGAGAAAAAAAGATGAGGAGGGACTTCTTATGAGAGTCGACCAATCAATAAGTTTCCAATTTTATTTGCAGATCATGTAAAGTCCAACTATCATTCATTGAGTCTAGCAAATACAGTGCACGTGCATATATGTTTTTTTCTTAATCGCATGCGCATGTGATTGAAAGATCTCCCCCCCCCGCCTCTCTATTAGTCCGCTTTTCCCTTCAATGTGAAGGTTCAAATGAAAAGGATACATTCTCTTTATTGAGAAAACAGGGGATAAGGAATTGTTGCTCTTTTAAAAAAAAACTGACAGTGATGGAGGAAGTTGTTTTTACCAGATGGAATGTAAAATAGGGATTTCTAGATTTTTCATTTTTAATCCAAATGGGATGTGCAGGTTTAGGCTCTAGGACCAGCCATATAAATCTGGGTTCAAAGCCTTTCTCATTATATTTTCATGAATTTAGGCAAATGTTGAAAGTTTGGTTTTGTTTGTTTTCCTTTTTCTTTTATTTTTTCTTCACATGAAACAAGCCTTCCCCACTGGTTTAGACGATATAGTAACCAAAGTTTTTCTGTTATCAAAATTATAAAGGATTTGTGCTCAAGAGCAATGGACAAATGAATCTACAACCTAACTAGCTTTGAAAATTTTATATGATTGAATAACTAAAACCAAGTGTTCGTCAGAGTTATCAAAAATTCTAACTTTTTTCAACAACATGGAAGGAACTATGTGAAGAACAACTGAAAGAAATATCAAGAAGAAATAAAAACATGGTGGGTTATTTAGATATATAGAGAAGCAATCTAGGATCAATTATAAGTAGAAAACAAGGGAAAGCAAAACCAAACATGAAGAGGATAAAGTAAAATAAAACATAGATTAACATGAAAAGAAAGAATAAAAGATAGTATCGGCCTCACTCCTGATAGCTAAAAATCTCACCTAGGGTTGCCACCCTTATGCTTGTTATACGGAATCACACCAAAAAGAAGAAAAAATTAATATTCCATTCATCTTCTACAAGTCTATTTAAATAACTAAACTCCAATATTTTAAGAAAAAGAAAGCTCTAACTAGACAATTGAGCTTTCTAGATACCCTTAGTAACGTGTGGTTACTATTCATAATTGCTTTAGCATGTGGATCAATACCACATAAAAAGAAGAGTGACAAAAAATCAGGCCCATCAAGTGGTTAAATAATATTTAAAATCATTAATCTTATCCCCCATTTCTAAAATAATCAACTAAAACAGAAATTAACCTTAATAAAAGAAAAAGGTCATAAATTGACAGCTAAAAATAAATCTAAGAGAACATATTAAAAGTGTAAATAAACTTTCTCAAATGTCCGTCCACATATTCAGATACTACCAAAGGATGCAAAAACATAACACTAAATGTATGGAACATTATTGCAATACCTTATTCACCTTTATATTTACCATAATAGTGACATAGAATGAGTAAACATTTCTAAATGAGTAAACATTTCTAAAATTATAAGGAGATAGACGCCCACTGAGGTACAAATATGAAAGGACTCCATTTATCATTACAAATTGTTACAGCAATATGAAAGATTTTAGGTTGCCATCCTCAGCAACCACAATACACAAATATATCATGATAAATGGGGCATAGATTAGATCCAAACCCCCTTATGTATTGCACTGCTCCTTACGTAATGCAAGGAATGGATTTTGCGCGTGTGAGTGTGTGCGCTTTTTTGTTGGGGGTTGATCCACCTCATCACCGTATAAATCTAGGCTGACGTCACCCAAGGGGTTGACTTAAAAAACTCCGTACATAGAAATACCGGTAGAATTAATTCAAATAATTCAGGAAAATATTAAATATTAAATATTTTAATTCATTTTCTTTTTTTGTATTGTCTTTTCTATTTTATTTGAAGTTCCTCAAATCAACAAGTCATCCTCTTGAATCTATTTGATGATAAAGTATGTACAATTAATGTCCTAGTCGCTTACGAAATTAGAAAGTCAGTATTGTTTACTTCTATGATGGCTAGGGTTTAAATTCGAAGCTGACCGAAAATAAAAGATTGAAAATAAACTTAATATACTATACGTTAGGTTTAGATCTTGAAATTATCTAGTCAGGTGTTGATTTAGTTGGATCCATACTCAAAAACTTGAAACCAAACCAATACAATACATATGTATGTACCAATGCACATATATAACATTTGTACTAAGCTTTGATTGCATCGATATTTTGATAATGTAAGCAACAGCTGAACAAATATCTTCTTTTAGTATAGTTTTCTTATCATTTTCTATATCATTGTTCTTTTCCATGACTTTTCATGAACTAAAAACTTGGATACATCAAATAAATTAAAAGACAATCCAAAAGTGCAACAAAGTAACTTACTAGATATCTGGTTACCATCCAATGCCCCTTTTTTGGGTCCGAAATGGGCATTGATTTGGAGAATTTGGATTTAGGATTGGATCAAAAACATAAATTTAGGATTTGGATATGGCCAAAGTCTACCAGGACTTAACATGTTGACAATCGTGGCGATGGCAGATTCTATTTTATTTTAGTTCTCAACATCTAATAGTTTCTTAGTTATTCATGGTAGAATTCATTACCCTAAAGTTTAGCATAAAGATTCGATCTTAATATTCGCTTCGACATCACATATTCATTCCCACCATCCCACACGGTGTCTCTTGAATAAACTTCCTTTTTTTAGTAAATTTGAATAAACTTCTTTGAGATCGAAGCTCGTCTCCTCTATATGTAAGATTGACCACAGTATTCTTTTTCCTTTTTTGAATGAGCATCACAAATAAACTCTATTTATTAAAATACCTTAAATCAAATCAATCCAATTAATTTTTCTAATCAACAAAAAGCTCCTTTTTATGTCCTAGAACAAGCTGACCATAATATCGGATATGCTTGTAAAATTAAGTCATCTAAATGAATAGCGGTTCAAAAACGAAACATCCCGAATCTCAAATAGATCACAAAACAGACAAATCAACCGCAAGCAAATGCCCTGGAAGGGGAGAAAGGACACAACCAGCGAGCCAATCAAAACCCTCACCCTATAAAACCAGACCAGAAATAAAAGGGGGAAAAAAGAACATAAACAGCGAGCCAATCGAAACCTTTAACCCCAGAAAACCAACCAGAAAAGAGAAAGAAGAAAAACAAGGCACAAGGATCTCACCAAGAGGAGCTCGTAGAGGAAGGAGGGCAGGCCCCAAGACCTGAGCTTGGCGTCGGCGGCGTTCTCCAGGTGGTTGTTGCAGCACTTCAGCACCTCGGCGAGGACCCACGTTGGGGATAGGAATGACAACCCCGAGCACCCGTCTGTGGGCATCGTCTCTGACTGGATCGCCACCGTCTCGTCCACCACGAAGTGCCGCCCGCCCAAGCTCGGATCTCCTTCTTCTTCTTCTCCACAGCAGCAACCACCGACGCCATGACTGACGGATCGATCAGCTCCTACAAACCCTAGCAGAAACCCAAGCAATGTCTCACTCCTCGCCCGCTGGTGGTCGTGCTGGGAGCCTGGGACCCTTTCGGCGTTACTAATAGCAAGAGGAGGGAATATTCAGGGGAGGGAATATTCTCGTTATCACACGGTTACCAATTTGGACGGCGCCTAATGTTTTCGAGACGCTTGATGAGGTTAGTGCAACTCGAGGGTGACTCAATTAGGACTTCAAAAGTAGGCAGATAATATATGTGGACATCATCTTTTGCTTCGAAATATTCGGACCATTGATGGTGTAATTATCTAGACTAAATATATATACAGAAAAGTTAATGGGGCTGCAGGTTGAGTGATCTCATATGTGACCAATTATTCTATAGATGTTTTATAGGTTGAAAAGGGGAGCTATCTAGAGCACTTCGGACGACACTGTATTGTGATCTTATTCGGTGTATACATAATTAAAATTGTACGAAATCTAACTATATATATATATATCGAATCATATATCCCGGTTGACGCTCAAAAGAAATAAAAATTTGGAGTGGTTCGGGATTATTTGAGATCTAAGCCAAGCTCTCGACCAATTTGGTAATACGTCACCCGAGGACAGAATCTCCTCCATATATTGGCAAATGACTTCTCATATACATACATATAGTGGTTAACGGGACATAATGGAGATTCCACGAGGAAGTAGCTCACATATGGACACGTGGCATAGAGATTACGATGGTAAGTGAGTTGCGAAACACAAGCCTACACATCCACCAAACAGGGGTTTGTAGGAGCTCCAGGGAAACCTCTGAAACAAGTTTGAAAATTCAACATATCAAAAGAGCGATAGAAGGACGAGGGTGATAAGGAGGGCTTTTCTTTAATCAGATTTTAGATTGAAGAAGCTACAATAGATGAAGCACCTTCTAGTGGGATGGAGAATGGCCCTTGTCATACTTCGGTCAGCTTTGCTGTAACTAACAATCTCTAGAGATAAAGGAATAGCAGCTACCTCCAAGGTATTACCTCTCTAATTAGAACTAATATATTCACAACCTGATCCGTTTCCAAGAGCACTGCCATCGAAGTTTACGTTCAGAAGAAGTCTCTGGGAGAACCCAAGAGAAACAAAGATAGGCATTAGCAAGCTTGCAATTGCAAAGATGACTAACTCCCTACTTAGGCATTAAGCTCTTCTGGGAAAACTCCTCATCAATCAAAGAGATAGCAACTCTGGTAAAGAGATGACTCCATAACGGGAGCATGGTTGTCTTACGGTGCGATTACAAAGGGGAAGGTACAAATATTAGCATATTTTTTATTTGTTATTTTTTAGTTATCTAGATTGGTGCAATACAAAAGGGGAAGGTGAGTTTTACTAGTGGGTTGGGTCTCGGTTTTATTCCCTGTAACCTTTACAAACATTGTCCTCATATGTGAGAACCAGTAGGGATGTGTTCTTAATTCAATATCAGCTATGCATGGGTACATTTTGGATATGTATATCTGAAACGTATCATGTGGCCAGATACAGATTTGGGTTAGGGGCATGATACCATATGTTTGAAATAAGTTAGATCAATTATAAAAGGAAAAAAATAGAAAAAGTTTTTAAACTCGGCACCTAAACATAGGAGCTCTGTTTTATTGTTCTCAACCGAATGTAAAGGATGCATCTAAAATACTTGTTCGGGCTATATTTTTTTATCATTAATGAGATGTGGGACCTATAAAGGATGGTTGTAATCTAAAGTGAATAATTACAGTTGAACTCCACATAATTACATTCCCGTTTTCCTTTTTTTTCTTTCTCAGGGGGAAACTCTACATGGATGTTCATGATCTTATAACTTCAACTTTCTTTTAATTGCACATTACCTTGACGCATATCTTATATACAGATGTTAATCATGTCCAAAGTGTAATACATAGCAGAGTTGAAGTGTAATACAGATGTAAATCACCTCCTTCAGGAAGATCAAAGTGAAAATCTAAGTATAATTTTGTTTTGTTAATTTTTTCTGGCCAACGATTTTTCTTTTGTAGAAAGAAGAGCTGCAGCTTGATTATAAAGAGAAGTAGTACAAAGTATGTAGATTACAGGTGATAACACAAGAGGACCCCAAAAAAAAAAAAGAACACCTAGGATGGAAAACAATAGTACCGAGACAGTGAGACTGATCCACCCAGTGTTTGATTGATAATGGCAGCCATTACAAAATCATGCCGTCGGTACCTGTTTATCCAGAAATTGTATAGAAGGGTGGAGCAGAAAGTTAGAAAACCATCTCCCTGATCACAGAACGCCACCTGCGAAGCACGTAGTTGAGAACAATATGACCATGCTGGTTCCCCAACTGAAACATATAATGTTTAAGAGCCGCACCCAAACTAAGACCTGAAGGCACTGAAGGACCGTCCAGCTGAACAATCTTTCAATTATAACCTGAGGCAAATGAAGAGGGCGACATAGAGCAGGAGCAAGCCGGCCAAAGATCGCCACCATACAGAGCATCACTTGAGCCGAGGAGAAGAAAGAATAAATGAGAAGCCCACCACAAAGTAGTTGGAGAAGAAGATAACCAACATACTAGGAAGGCATCATGAAACCAAAATCCAAACAGAGCCACCGAAATAAGACCAGGAACAAAGCAGTCTCAGTAGAAAAATACTACCTATGGAGATCTGATTGAGCATGAGAGTGTCTGAACCATACACCTGCAGCATCTGCCTGCAACAGCAATTATAATTCGATTGGAACAGGGTTTAGTGGAAGAATATCAATAACACCTGCCCATGCATCCATAGCAAACCCTTGCCAAAAAACATGGTGAGCTTGAAAAACAGTGAGCAATAGCAACAGGTCATTCAGGATTGGGAGCCCTGCACATTTAGAAGAAGAAGGAGAATTAATCCAAGAGATAACTGTTTTTGAATCTCCTTCCAACAAAACCTGGTTCCTATGAAACTGATCCTTCCTCTCTTTTTATTTCTTGCTTCCTTTGTAACTTCATTTTATCTCAATAAAACTCCTTGAGGCACTTGGTGCCTATTGATTCCTTAACAACTTTTATATTTTATATAGCATATTATCTTACAGTTATAATATAGATTACAGTGCAAGAAGTAACATTTAATGGAAAGATAATCGTTTACAACAACACCATGATAATAGACTTCTAACTTATAAATTAATATATTAGTTTCTGTAATAAATATTAGTTTTTTAACCTAGTATTACAAAAAAATAATGTTTCAAAAAAATATATATTTGAAAATTGTTATCATTATATTATCACGTGCATCCCAACAACAATGACCTTACTTGCTATGACAGTTAAAAAATTAACTTTTTGTCGTTGTTGCTTGAATGAGAGACTGAACCAACTATAGAGTTAAAACAAGTTTGAATGTTTGCTACTAATTATTTGATTGCTTTATTTCATAATCTCTTGAATTTTTTTTAATGTTAGCATCCACATTGTACTATAAGGATTAGAGCACCTCTTATGCCTTTCAGTTTCTACAAGGCACCAAAGTGTATTTCTTCTCGAGTGATTTGCTAATCTCTGATGATGGGTTGTCAGAAATAGACTTTCATTGATCCAATCATGTCATGGATCGATCCCCCAACATTTAGAGAAGCTAATCCCCATATGTCTTGATTCTAAATAATAAACATGATAATGAATAAAATTGAATGGCACCCAAAAACCAATAGTCATGAGGAATGAATGATGAAAAATTCAGCAGAATCAATAAACCAACATAATCTCAGGGAACATAATTACTTGGAACTACTGCCAGTATCCAAAGTTGTGGAGTACATGTAAATCTCACTGGCTAAAACAACTAGAGGGGAAAATGAGCAAAAGATGGTGCAAAATTTTATTGCTCTACATCTGGCGTCTTTTCTATGTTCTAGAACTCCACCTGCTACTAGTTATCAACCCTATTAACATAGCAAGAGAAAGTGTAAAAAGCCCAGTCCTTCATTTTCCTTCATTCAAAGGACCATGAGTTTTCCCTCCGGATCTCTTCTTCTTCCTCAGGAGTGAAATCATTCGTGATTTTGAACCACTGCCGGATCTCATCAGGGGTCTTTCCCTTGATCACATCAGCAGCCCTTTGGCAGCCTAGGTCCAAAAGGTTTTTGATGTTCAGATAGTTGGAGGCCTGAATATCAACACAGCAATATTATGTTATTACACAGTGCTCGTATATAAAACCATAAATTCAACTAGCATAGTGTAAATACTTTAGTCAAAATGCAGTATGTTGGATGATTAGGAGAATAACCAGACACTCAAGACATATGATCTTGATTTCTTTACTTTTTTTTCTATTCACACCACAGACAAATTAAGCATAAAACAAATGCTTATTTATTTTCACAATCCCAGTTCAGATAAAGAAAACCAAATATTCATTGCAAAGGGAAAACAGAAAAAGATTATATTATAGTAACCGGTGCTACTCAAATAATAAGGAACTATCCAAAAGAAGTACAATTTGGCATGTATAACCCACCAATCCACCGTTAACTCATGATACAATCCATACATCACTGCAGCTTCTATCATGCAGGGCAAACAGGGAAACCAGACACAGTAAGAACAAGAGGTAAAACACATGGAGACCAATATGTAGCTCTTAAACCAGTGATCTATGTGCAAAAGCTTGAGTAACTCACTGTATCGATATCTTTCGTACTAGAATGTTCCAAGCATATCAAAATGTGATGACAAACTCAGCATATTATATAATCATAGCCACCTTACTCGTCTACTTGTTTGTGCCAATGGTTCAAAACATCACAACATGGGCTCATCTTGCAAATAAACATGGTATAGTTTTCTCTCCTTTTTGTGAGACATAGATCAAGGAATATATCATTAAATATCCTAGAAAACAAAAAAAAGAAAAAAACTTGGGCAGCAATGAGTTAGACGAGTCAAGTTTGCCTCCCAGACTTTCAAAAGAGAACTAGAAAAAATTGAATTCCCATCAACAATGACCACCAAACACAAAATTGCGCAAAATTTTCGGTGTTGCATTCAATCATAAAGAAAAACAAACTGGAGTTGCTAGCATCAAAAAACAAATGATCAAGTAATTATATCAACTGCACAGATAAACTTGCTATAATGTCCAACCTTAATATTTAGATACTAGTAATGGTAAGAAAAACTTGGCAAGAGTTCTATTCAACACCTTTCCAATACCTCCGATATAACTGCAAACACATTCTAAGGTCAAAACAAGTAACGCTTTTACCATTAAGGACTACAAAGTTGAACAATCAAAGATTGCCTCATAAATGCAAAAAAAAAAATAATTAAGAACGGAATTTAAGGAAAAATGTTCTAGGTGCATATTTTTCCTTCTCTTTTCTTGTCTCCTCCTTCCTTTGTTAATTGATAATTCCCATATGATCCGATCATCATCTTACAATTGTATGAGTAAGCACGTCAATTAACATTCTAATCTCAGTTACTGTTTCATTCTATTTATAAAGGTGGACAATTGGGGTTATACGCAGATTGTCTTTTGAAAATTAATGAAATCATAGTTTCTTAGATGTTCATGGTGGTGGATTCTGAATTACTTTAAGCTTAGCTTGCAGACATTGCTTTGGATTCCACCAATCAGCCACCAAATCAAACCTTTTCTACATCTCTTGTTAAATCAAATTCATCCCGATTCAGGACCCTTTTTCCACTAGAATTAACGATAAAAATCTGAATTCTTTCTTCCCGGATCATTAAACCTATACATCCAGAATCATAAGATACAGAATACAGAAAAGTACATAAACCAATACAAATTCTCCACGCCGACGCAACCCGAAGCGATGGAAACCCTAACTTTAGCTTTACCCCAAAAACAAAAAACCCCTAACTTCAGAAAACCGAGCAAGAAATAGAGGAGAGAGGAAGAGGACACAAGAATCTGACCACGATGACGTCGTAGAGGACATCCTGCTCAACGTCGATGTAGTCGGCGTCCCAGGCGGCGACCTCCTCCTTGGTGGCGGGCCTGCCGTCGTGGCCGGAGGGCTTGCCTGCGTCGAAGTCGGCATGCTTCTTGCAGTACTCGAGGATCATGGCGAGGACCTTGCCGGTGACGTTTGGGAGGGGGATCCCGCCCTCGGAGCACCCGTCCTCGATCATGTTCCCGATCATCACTGACTGCTTCGCCGCCGCCTCCTCCAACTCGAACTCCTCCCCGTCGGAGCTCCTCAGCGTTATCATCTTCTTCTCATCCTCCCCCGCCGTCGCCATTATCCCCCGCTCGATCGACCGACTCGAAGAAACCCTATAACCCCAAATCCACGCACTCGCCGTCTCAGTAATCTCCCGCACGGAGGTGAGGAGAGGACGTTATTTGCAGGGGACCAGGGTGTCTTCGCGTCAGACTAGGATTCAACGGTTCAATTAATTAGCATGAAGGGCTCTTCCGCGTCGAGAGGGATCGTTATGAAGTTAATTACGTCAAGGCCCATTTAAAACATAGCGTCTTACCCGGGCCCATCGGCGACCAAAAGAAAGCCTCCAAATGCTAACGGGCTTTCCGATGCCTGCGGAAGAGGTGATTTACATGAGGATTTGACGGACGGTTGGGATTTTACGTGGATGAAATGTATTCTTTCCTATGATAACTATTTGGATTGAAATCTATTTTACACCAGCAAGGTGGTAGCATGGTGGGAACGGACCTCTGATTTCACCAGAGTGATCTAGATTCGAAATGCGCGGACGTCGATTTAATGCGGGGACCAGATGTCTCCCGCCTGGTTTGTCGGTGAAGTTGCTATCTGTATCTGGTCTGCTGTTACTTAGATGGTGCTGGTGTGACGTACTCACATGGAAATAGGGCTGCCACACTGATGGAGCTCTGCTGTGGGTAGGGAGGATATGAGTAAAAAATGTTCCATCCGCATCGAACACTCTCCAGCGGAGAGAAGCCCAGCGGGGGTTACTATGCGGATGAGGTTCTCCTCAACCCCTTCCTTTTATTTTAGCAAAAAAAATATATTTTATTTTGCTTTTCTTATTCTAATTTAAATAGTTGTATGGGCAAGGGCAGTGAAATAAGTGGTCTAGTACCGATCACTCGGACGCCCTACGGGTTAAGAAAAAAGAGTTACCTAAAGCACTCGGAAGCTTGCTATTTTTTATTTTTTATATTTATTTGTACTAGAAATATATGAACCATCCACTATTGTAAAACAAATAATATTATATTTTATATTTAATTATTTAAGATTTAAATAGCTTTTTTCTTCAAAAAGTGGCCTCCGCAAGAGCTCACCTTGCGTAAGTGACTTCATGGTAGCAGTCCCTCTAGAGCAAGAGAGGATTAATACCAAATATAAAAGATTGGTGTATTTATTTATATTGGGAAGTAAAGCTGGTAGAAGATTTACAAAACCTAGGAGCTTGTTTCTAAGAGCGTTGTTTGCTAATTTTCTAATTGAAACGTAATATTTTATATTGAAATAAATATTATTGAGTTTCCATGCAGAAATTAACTCCTAAATATAATTTTCAGTGCTTAACCATTTCTCTATTTGAATTAGCGTTCCATTCCTTTTTCTTGAACGTCCAAAAGAAACACCACATTCATAACGCAAAAGCCTTGCGACTAACCTCAAATGATTGGATTTTAAGGATTTCATGTTATATATAACTACGGTAAAGTACATACCCCACGTAGAATGGAACATTAAAAGTTGCTAGCAAGAAAGATTTTAGAGTAGTTGTGCTAAACTCAAGCAAGAAAGCTTGGACCCCAGCATTTACATGCCAGATTCGGGGACATTCTAATTATATATGAACAACAACAATAATAACGACAACAACAGCAACAACAAGCTTTATATATAAGGATATATTTTTATAAATAAAAAATATATAAAGAAATTTAAAAACAATAATTCCCTTTATCTTAATATTTTTATAAAAATAAAAAAATATTTGCTGCATTTTACTTTCTACTTATTTGGATTGTTTCTATTTATATACACAAGAATGATATAAATTTTAAATTTATCTAATGCTTTTATTTCTAGTCCTAGTGGATATGCTCTGGTTACATTTTTAAACAAAGTTGAATGTATTTAATTTTTAGTTTTGCATAGTTTAGATTGACAAAAATAAAGGTTTGCAAGATAGGGACAAATTGGCCTGATAAAATTAAAGCTATTTTTTATCTTTATATTAACAATATTAAGACTTTTCTATAGAAATGAAAATAAAATGATTTTTTTTCTTTTTTATGAAATTTCTTTATCAATCTACGCACTCTTTTAAGAATTCTTTCCATATTGCTGCAAACTCATGAAGGGCCAAAGATCGGATATGCAGCTCAAACATATTATATATTACACCATTAAAGGTTTACAGAACATCAGAAAATTATACATGAACCTGTCATGCTTTTAATGCCATGCTAAAATAGCTCTCCCCGGTAATTCTGGAGATAACACTCTCCATATAGCTCTTCTGATCACTAGATTACTAGAAAATCTGTAATTTTTAAAAAAATCTAGAAAAATCTGTAATTGTTTTAACATATGATACCTCTACATGAGTACAACCATTATGTAATATGAATTAATTATTTAAGAAAATCAGCAATTTTGCATTACCTGGTGTACTGAAGTATTAACACAACAAATAATTGCATGCGACTTATGAGATAATTCTCTCTTTTTCCGAGCTCTTTCTTGCAATCTTCTTTTGCAATTTTTATTTTCTTTTCTTCTCTCCAGGCATTTGATATCATAATTATGCAAATACAAATACTTCACTGAAATCGCACATGAACTCTCATTGGATTTAATTTTATTATACCTTGGGATCATATCCACCCCAACATTAGCACATGAGATATCATTTAATTTTTAGAGCCACCAATTTCTCATGCCTTCATCCAAAAAAAAAAAAATTTAATTCCTAAATCTTTTTTTAATTTGTTATTTATGCTATACTATGGAATCTGCTCTCTCTCTCTATTTGTTCTAACATAGTCGGTATAACCTTCATTCCAAGCTTCTTCCGTCAAATTTACAAATTACATTTATTAGATCTAGAAATACTTCAGTAACTTCACGGCTAAAATGAACTGCCTTTTCTGCAAGAACTTCGGTGCGGCCAAAGCAAGCATATTTGTTTTGAATGTTGGAACATATCCTCTGTTTGGTACAAAAAATGGATTGGAGAAAGAATGGATAGGAAATGAAGGATAGATAAGAGAGAGGATGGATGAGTCTTGTATCCATCTTTTCGTGTATATTTGGTGAAACATAAAAGGATAGATGAGAATGATGTTCTCCTATGTTTGGTGTAGAAGGAAATAATGAATGAAAGAGAGGATGGATGATATCTGTATAATATTTTTTACTAAACTACCTCTTGATAAAAAAGAGTGAAGAAGTGTTAAGAGTTTTATTAAAAAATTAATGAGGAATAATTTTGTCAACATAGAAACCCACCCCTCACATACTTCATACATCCTTCTTTGTATTCTCCCAATTTAGAATGATGCGAATTGATAGACCACGATGGATAGACAATCTCCTTTTCCATCCATCCTTCCTAAGAATTTTTCAAACCAAGCAGTAGATGAGGATCATCCATCTTTCCAAACCTATCCATGATCCCAATCAAACAAAGAACTAAAACCGCTTAATACTAATGTGTGCACACATTTCTCTCCACATCTAACAACATTTTTTTTATTTATGATAAGAATTTCAAAGTTATGTCACGTTCAGTTTATGGAAAACAAAGTGCCGTAAGAATAATTTTGGAGGAATTAAAAAATTTATCTAGATCCTATAGATGGGATAGGTTTATTCCATGGATAAGCATCTTTTTGGCATTTGAATAGAGGAATAAGTGGAAGGGAGAGGCATTCATATAATATGCTCTGGATTTCCTGACAATTTGCCTTCTCTAGCAAAGGCAAAATTATCTTCCATTTTTTCGTGAACTTAAAATGGATAGAAAAATGGAGGGATGATATGATACTTTGATTATGATGTGGGAGGGAAAAGCTCATTCCACACCTACCAAGCCTACCAATGGATAAGCTTATCCTTGATAGGAGGGAATTGGGCTATCTCGCTAGCCTAGAAGGCACTCCCCCCCCGGCATGAGAATAGCTATACATATTCAACATTCTGGTACCATTTCCTTAGGCGAGATGACAGATCAAAACATACATTTAGTCTGTGACATGAGAACCAGATATAGATTTCTACTTCTCACTTCCAAGAACTTAAAGACCCAACATGAAATCTATGCACTGCACCTTTTACATTGAGATGGATAGCATCAAACAGCCTTTTAAAACTTTGAAGAAGGCAGACCTGCAAAATATATCATTAGTGTTAGGAAGAAGTGCAGAAGAGGCAGAAAACAATCCTTCCCAGTCCTAACAATATGGAATATATACCAAGTTGTTTTGCATTCACAATGCTTGGACAAACAGCTGGAGGTGAGGATTTCTCATCCAAGAAAGGTTCGACCTGATTAGGATCAGTCGAAACTGGGTATCCTTTAATCTTACCCTGTTTGCCAACAAACAATGAAGAAGTGCTTCTCTGTTAAAAGAGCAAAAACTAATGTTGAACTTGTTTAACTATTCGAACTTACTAAAACATTCAAAGCAGCAAGAGTCGCCATTCCTTCACGTGTCCACTGAATCAATAAAAGAAGTTGATTGTATTAGCAGTACAAAAGGATGAATAAGTAGGAAATAAAGCTTGTAATTTTTGAATTTAAATGTAATCATATAAGATATTCACCTTGGAGGCAGATGCAATATGTGGCACAACAATTGCATTTTTCAGTTCAGCAAGCCCAGGTTTCATGTAAGGTTCATCCTGTTGAAAGGTGATGACTGAGTAGATTAGAAAGTAGGTTTCTACTAAAAATTGGAGCATCAAATGTGGAACCAACTGTATGATCACCTCGAATACATCAAGCCCCACTCGGAACATGGGGTTTACTTTCAGATGTTCTACCAAGGCAGCTTCATCAATCACTGGTCCTCTGCTACAATTTACAAGGATTGCATCCTGTAGTAATTTCAAATTTGGATTACTTTGATTTATGATCAAAGTGGACAGAAGTTATATTGATTGAATAATCCTAGAGCTGGAGGTTTCACCTTCTTCATTATGGACAGACTCTCTTTGTTTATCAGATGATACGTTGTTTTATCCAAAATTGGATGAAGACTTATCTGCAAAGAGCACAAGTCTATTGAGGGAACAAAAAGGTCTGAAATTAGTCATTCTCATCTATGCCCATGCCAGCTCTGATCTACATGCATACTATTATTGCAATAATTTCTCTGTGTTATCCTATGAGGATTCGTTGTGCCAGTCAGTGTAGCCCATGTAATTGGGTGAATTGTAGAGTCAGACACCTCAAATGCGAAGAAGAATCAGGCAATAAGAGATCGCTAGTACTCTATGATTGAGCAATATAGTTAATATTCCAAAGGATGAGGTCTAACCACATCAGCCTCTCTAAGTACATCCTCCATCGTAGCAGCTCTTTTCCAACTAACAGGCTGTTCACCATTTGCCATCAGGAACTGTCCATATGCTGCAGCGGAAGAAGTTAATAACCAAGGAATTTTTGAGTTTCAGCTGAATCTCTTGGAATGTTAAAGAGAAAGTGAGATGAGATGACAGCAACATGCCTGTGACAAACTTCTCTAGTCTAGTTGCCTGATACAGATCATAGTATATAAGATTCATCTTGAAACCCTCAATCTGTTGTAAAGTGAACAAAGATATAGTCAATGCAAGTGCGGTAAAACCAGCAACCATGACAGTTCTACTAGTCTTGTTCATAACACCTTCTATTATACCAGTTTTTATAATATATATTGTCTTCCAATATGATTTCATGCAACAAATTCTGACCATCTTTCTTTTTCATCTTTCTAATCAAGTTAGTCAGTAGGTATATTCGCTAGAGTTAGACCTTCTTATTATGAAAAAGTTATTGTTCAATTATGTATTCCCTCGATACACTTGCAAGAGATTTCTTTCACACTAAATTAAGCAATACAGAGCTGTTTACAGCTACTGAGTTTAGTCTTTTTAGTGATCTCATATCAGTGTGCGCATGTCCACACACATTACGCTACTTTTCAGTATCTCCAAATGGATACAAATATTAAAATGCTGCTAGAATTTAATATGGTATGCTAAAGTATTGCACAATTTGAGTATGAATTTTTCCCAAATGAACTTACAAGAATCAACTTTTTCTTAATCATAATACAATGATTCTACAGATTTTTGTTTAATTTTTTTTATTTGACTCAATCCAAGTTACATAGAATCTAAGAATTGAAAATTTCTGGGAAAAAAAAATTCAGAAATCAGAACATTGATTGGATATCTTGAGAGCAGCATCAATGCATGGCTCACTCAGATGTTACAGAGGAGTCACAGGACAAGAAACATTACCATCATCCTGGCATAAGCTGATCCAATACGGCCAGCTCCAATAACTCCAACTGTCTGTCCCTTCAGCAAATTCCCCACAAACCTATTGGAAGCATGAATTCAGGATAAGCCATTCCACTCGAAGAAGTTAGTCTATTCTGTATCGAAGAAACCATGTGAGCCTCATAAAATATAGGAGTGTGATTCAGATCATACAAATGGGGAAGCCATCCATCATATAAACCTGCCCTCATAAACTCATCTGCTTCAACTATTCTTCTGGCTGCGGCCAGTGAAAGCGAAGCAGCTAACTCTGCAGTTGTTTCCGTAAGAACTCCCTGGCCACACAAAAATAATAAATAAACAAATAAATAAAGTGAAGCCAACGCAAATAACGCAAAATTCATGCAATGAAAAGACAAACAGAAAGCTTCCAAGACTATGAGTAATCTAAAATTAGCACTTGCAAGAAAGGGGTTTAGCTGAACAAGATCAAACAATATGACCCAATAACATTGTCCAGAAAGAAAAAAACATTACACTTGAAGGAGAAGGAAAGCGGCACATAAAACTTCTACAAATATTAAAATACATCAAGTTTTCTTTAATATTTTTCCACTTCTTCAACATAGCTAGCAAATATTAGAGAGCACATTATAGAAGTAAATATATATATATATATATATGTGTGTGCGTGTGTGGGTATCAAATCTACGTAGGCATCTTATTTTCTTTGTGATCTACATAAGCTGATATAGCCGCGTGATCAATATAATAACTAAATCACATTCGAACTCACTGGGGTGTTTCCAACGGCGACTCCACACTTGGTAGCAGCATCGACATCGACATTATTGTACCCGACTGCCATGTTACTGAAGGCAGTCCCACCAGCTCTCCTCAGTGCAGAGAACAGCACCTCACCCCAATCTTCTGTTAACTGCGGAACACAAGCCATAGAACAAACCAGAGCAAAATCCCAGAGACTGATTAGTATCTACGCTTCTATGAACACAAAGTGTTTGTTTGTGTGTGTGTGTGTGTGTGTAAGAAATTCCGCTTGCCTGTCCAATTACTCCATCGCATTTGTCGCCGATAAGAGCAAGAATGTCCTCCACGGACAATATGGTCTTCTTCTCGGTGCATATCTGAGGACAGATATTAAAGAGAATCAGGTGTTGCTCCTCATGAACATGACGGGAAATTGGAGAAACGGAATTGGTCAGAGGAGACGAAGAGATTATTACCTCGACGCGGCAATCTTGGTCGCTCAAGAGACGAATCCAATGGGTTCCGGGCATCGGTTTGGTACTGACGACTCGGTACTTCCCGCTGGGATTCCATACTTCGATCGATATAGGCTTCGCCATCTTATCAGCGCTCGAGAATTGTTCCTTCTGAAGGATAGGTGGAGAGGAGGAGCCCTGGGGAAAGAGTCTTCGTTCGATACTTCTATATAGAAAGATAGACGAGGAATTTATTGTGGGTATTATCCTTCTTCGTACGGTGTGCATCGAATTATGGTCAGACGTAGGCTGATAAGGGAGGGGGGATAAAAGGGGAGGCCAGCAGCTGGCTTGATGGATAAAGGCGGCTTCGACCGTGGTTTGGACCTCTCGTTCCCCAGGGCAAGGCAGGATAAGGGGGGAGGTATACCCAGACTACCCCTCCAGTTCTAGGCGAGAGCTGAATTGAATTATGACCGTATGTATGTACGTACGTACGTACGTATGTATGATCATGATCAGAGAGCATCTGTGATGACGGTTTGAGCTACTGTTTTCTGAAACATTCCTCTGATGATCTTGCACCGTGGTTTGCCATCAAGCTGATCCTAGAGGCTATTGTTTGAAAAATCTGTCCGCAGATTATTTATCTGCAGAGGTATCAGGTATGAATGCTAGGCACATGAACATCAAGAATTCTGAGAAAATAAGGGGAAAAATCAAGCAGAAACTAGATCTGAGATTTCCTTCAGGTCTTTTGTTTTCTTTCCCCGTTCGCTGCTGCAATGTCGAAGAAACCAAAATATCTTTCTACTTCTCACACGATCTTAAGGTGTCATACATCCTACTCTTTTTTTATGTCGAGAAGACATCATTTCCATCCAGAGGCAGTTGGCAACTGAACTGTTTCTACAGGCAATGTGAATGTATATCAACCTCCTCGTCTCCTACTTCTGTGCATCGGTTTTTACATCAGGTTTTTCCTCAAATTGCTACATTTCAACCTGAAGTACAGAAGCACCAGAAGCATTCCAAGTTCTGAAGGGAAGCCTCCATGGCATGAAAAGATGAGCTTGGTGACAAATCGATTCCATGGCCTAATTACATGGCAAATCGATTCCACCTACGCAGCATAATGGTGCTGGCATACTGCTGCCATTTCAGAAAATTGTGCACAAGTTGGCTGAAATAGCTTTCACCTATGGTTTTGCATGAATGGACTGATGATGGGAGGGCAATATGTATCCTGGAAACTGGAGCTTCTTTTTGAATAGGCCAAATAAACAATGCTATAGCACAAAAGCAGGTCCATGATACACAGCACTGTAGCAGAAGTATACCAAGAAATAGCAAGTACAAGGGACAGCAAGACACAGCTTCATATTACTGGCACCGCTCACGATAAATTTGGCAATCAACGGGGTATTGACTATACAACACAAACAGAACTTCTACTCCCAGTTGCCAGCTAAGATTGCATGTATTGAGAAGGTGGTGGGCTTGTTTTTTTCTTCCCTGTACCTACAAGAACATTGCAATATGAACTCCTTAATTTAGTCGCTTTGATGATTGAAGTTGGGCATGTAACACTACGACCCTAGAACTTAACACCCGGCACATCATGCTACCCAATGTCTAGACCAAAGCAAGTTCAGAAGGAGAAAACATACATTGAACTCCACGAATCTCCACTTCGCGCCATTCTTGAACAAGCGCACAGCAGCAACACATCAGGTGTGACAGGAAATCATCACATAAACCCCCCTGCCAGGCAAAGGAAACCATTTTCTTTATTAGTAGTCTTAAAGTATCGTGATTAAAATCTAACTTTGCTGAGAATTTGCGTGCAATGGTAGGGAAAAATCTCGAAGCAGTGAAAATATATGCAATGATATGCTTGAGTCGACTATTTGTTTTGGAGATATTGATTGCATTTTGATGGTAAAATGAAAGAATTGTTGCACCATGAACTACTTTAATGTAACTCTTGTGAAATCTGAATTTTGATCACAGGTATGCAAATCATAGAATCAACTAAAAAGACATCGTACATGGAACTTATCATCCCTAATATCCAAGGTCAGTCTAAAATGTATCAATAATTTCAGTACATACAAGATACAACAAATAATTAGCCTACCAGCAAATATGCTAGGATATAGATTGAAAATATCAGAGACTAGCTTATTGATGCCCCTAGATACAGCTTATGTGCCACATCAGAATGTTCAAAAACCACAAATTATGTGATATGGTGCAACAAATAAAGATTATTAACAAAATTATTAAAAAAAAAAAAATCTTGCACAAAGTTGTCTGGTAACCAGAAAAATATGATAATGCTGAATGGAGAAATACAATTTTCTAAGGACTTTTGTGTGTGTGTTTTGTTGGGTTTGAGAGAGGAGGAGGTGGGGGAGGAGGGGGGCTGAAGGGGAAGAAAATGGTTACAAAGAGAAATTATTCTTTTGAGCCAATCTCTAGTAGGATTCCAACATATCAGAACAAGTGAAAGGTTTATGGGATTTAAAAGCCAACTGAAGATAAAGATAATATTACCTCTGGAAGATAACAAATCACTTTGATCATTTCGAAAGATGAGACATCATTTGATTCCATATGCATCTAATTAGTGAATAGTGGATGAACATACCATCAGCATGATTGAAACAAATAACAAAATTCCACAGCTGAAGTTATTTCATCACATGCAATATAGTGCAGGAAAAAGAAAAGAATATAGTGCGGCAAACAGTATGCAGGAAATTCAAACTTGGTATAAAATCCACCATCTACAAAAAGAAAGTCAATCGTCAATGAAGTGTTTGTACATTACCGTGATATTCAGCATCTTGCGGAGTTTCCTCCTGACACAGCAGGTGTAACAACAACATGACAATATTAATGTATATGCCAACAGGTCATTGCAGGCTTCTGCAGAAGCTGATGACAGAAAATCCCATCACTGATATATTTATATAATAATAAAACTTTGCTTCTAAGGTCGCTACACAAATATGCACAAATGTCATCGTAGATATTAATCACTATACATTAAGTAGAATCAACAGAAATCATGTTAAGAATGAGTCATTTGGCAGATTTTTTATGCATGTTCAGCTAAACAACCAGAAGATACTGTGCCATATCAACCCTTAAGTATTTCTTGATCTGTTAACCTCTCTAAAATATACTAATTTCTTACTCTTGAGGGGAAAACATACGAAAAAATTTGCAGCCCACAAATACATGCATGGTTATTGGTCTAGCCTAGACGCAAATGTATTTTTAGAGCACCATTAATCTTTTCAATCTACACTGGTTAGAAGCAAGAAAGAAAGCGTTCCAAGTTCAGCTTTCTGTATTATTTTTGTTTCAGCCCTTCATTAGATGTGTCATTCAGCAGTTAAATCATCAATATATATATATAGCAATGTGCTTAAAATTGTTTTTTTTACCAACTCTGCTTAACATCATCACAAAATATTAACTTACAAAATATTTATCATAAAGCAAGCTTTCCTTAATACAAAGATTTTATAACGAGAATCAGAGTCCCAGCATACAACCCACAAAAAGCTGATAAATCTAATATAATGCAATAATATTTTTCTTTAGTATGCAGATATTGCAGATTTGCTGATTTGATAACCTATGGCAGCTTTGGCCTTTCTAGGTAAATCTTGGTGAGGCATCCTAACTTAAAACAGATTATTGAGTGTGTGCATTCCTTGTGCTTTAGAGTCACCCATGATGCAAGATCCTTGATAGAAATAAACGTGATTTGAGTTGATAATTATTGTGACAATGGTCATCTTTATTATCATATTACGTGCCCTCAACATGACCCACCCTGTTTAACCTGCCTTGCACGACAAGCATCCTCCTAACCTGCTTACACAGGCACCTGGGGATACCTGTCCACTCAGTATGCAACTCCTTCCACTTAATCCTACACAACTGCATAGACTACTTTACAAACAGTACTAATTAGAAGAAAACAGATTTTCACTAAGTATCTTAAAATAGGATTTTTCATGTAAACTTAGAGTGAATATGGATGATCTGATCCTCGAAATGACCACAAAATTAAATAGTTATTTTGTGATAATTAAGGAAGGGGTGGTTGAGGCTTTCCCCTACTTTTTTCTTCGAGAAAGAGATAATTATGTGGAAAAGGATAATTATCTGTAGGGCTAAACTTCTCCTTTTGACCCCCATAACAATTTCAAATAACAATAGCATTGATGTTGAGCCTATCACTTTGATTATTGCCAACCCTTTTTTCTTCCTGGACTCTTTCCTTCACTCCTCTCTAGTCCTTGCATGATACATCTAGTTTTGATGATTATCAGGCATATTGACTAGCACAATACACCGTAACCAATGACCGCAAAAAAGATTCATCTAAATATTTTTCCCTTCTGTTATAATCATCAGTAGCTGTTAAATCAGACTATAACATGTTTCATCTATGATAAGGATTGAAAGAAAAAATTATATTACGTAACATTCATAGGGGAAAAAAAAAAGTAACCATCAAATTCAAAAAATATAATTAAAAGTGTATTCTACTTTTGCAAACTTTATAAGTTTGCTCCAACATATGAAATCAAAATTAAGCTAACTCGTCCTAGCATTTATTTTAAAATGGCTGAAATTATCTCCAGAGTATCATGTTTCCTACCTTGTTTGTTGCCCAAGGAACCCCAGACATTCATGTATATGGACAATCATATTCTAGTCATCTCCACATGGTACATCACATAATTTCCTTATTGCATCATCTAAAAAGATAAATGTCAGACCAGCCATACATGGATTTCTTGCTTGCAATTGTTGGCTACAACTTTCCTTACCCTAGTCTGGGGCATTGATATATTTCAATTTACTTGAATAAATTTTGAATTACGTGAGCATTTTAGGCAAATAGTTTTACTTTGTTAGAGTTATTGAGATAAAAAGATTGCAATGAAGCCTTACGAAGAAATAGAATCCAAGGTTATCACAACAACATGACACCCTTCCACAATTGTATGCAGACACACAACATATATACACATAATTCATCTCTTTCCATCTTTGGCAAGACACATGTAATTGGTAACTTTGAATGGTGGCTTCCAAAGGAAACATAAATATTTAACCTGGAAAATATTAAAAATGACAAGTAAAATAATTTACGTACAAACATGTCTGTTTTTGGTTACTGTAGCTATTTTTGAAAATGTTCCGCAAGGGTAGAATAAAGTCTTCATACCTGCAAGACATTTATACTATGTGAACTTTCATAAGCTGAATAGGGGGAAAGGTCGAGTAAACATTATTGAGCAATTTGAAGTCATTCAAAGAAAAAATAAGTTTCTTGACATAATAAATAATTACCTCAAATTGCCAATCAAAAGAAGAGAACAAAAAATCTCACGTAATAACATTACTTCCTGAAGAGTATAACATAGAATCTGAAAGCAAGTAATAAACTTTTTGAATGGAAATCTGGATTTATTAAAAAATTAAGGTTGCAAAATTCTTGTCAACCATCTAAGCTACCAGACCACACACCCAGAAAAGCTATTGTTGTATTATTTAGAAGTTAATGAATTATTTGGCCCTTGGCCAAAATTATATATAAAAAATTCAGTCATGCATATTGTGATCATAATGTAAAGATGTATTCATGGTAACCCTCCTGAAGAGCACAGCATTATACCAAGTGAAGGTTGTAGCAAGATCATAATATCCAAGCCTCATCCTGTTTAATATGGACTTGGAATATCAGCAAGTCAAAATTATACTTTTTTTAGAAAAAAAGAAAGTGTTTTACCTGTGCCAATGGTCCTAATCCCTAACTAGAATGCGAACTTTTAAAAAGAATAAGATATGTAAATGGAAATACAAAAGGCATGCACACATGCATGTGCTTGTGAAGGTAAAGGAATGTGATTCAACATATGTTTCAGATAAGCAGACTAGAAAATCAAATCTCATAAGCATAATAGACTAGCATTATGAATTTTACAAATCCCTACTACTTCACCACAAAAGCATTATAAACTTTGATGCATGGCTTACAGACAACATCAGAAACTGTAATGTTGTCTTAAACCTATCTTACTTCCATGCTTTGAAATTTCTTATAGTATGTCATATTTTACAAAATTTATTATCTTTTACTTGCCTTTGTGTTGCCTGTTTAGATGCAGTAAAAGTCAAAACCATATTTTTTTCAAAAATAAATAAATTTGGACGACCTTTGAGTTGCTATGCTTTCATTGGTCCCTATCTTCTGAAAGGCTAAATGCACTGCAGCAAACAGGCCATGCTTGCGGCGGTTCTCTAGCTATGGTGTTTGATTGCTGACATGGGAGTTGTCATTGACATACCGACTACAGTACATTGTCACAAACAAGTTTATTGTTACTTGAATAAATCAAGCACATTGAATTGATAGTCATCTTACTCCCCATCACTAGCTTGCTGGGATGCTCCCACGACCACTGATCTGTTATATGCAGAAAATTCCATGCCCGCCCGCCCGCCCATGCATGCACATTCACTTGTTACTTGTAAGGCTTTTTACCAGTGAGTAACATGTTTCCAAACATACATCTCCCTCTTTTCGATCCATCATTCTAACTCATTTCATTTACTCTAATATTTGTGCTCAAGATTCTATTGTATTTCAAAAGGTCATTGCTGATGTTTCTATAGATTGATTTTCTTAAACAATTGCTGGTTTAAAGACACCAAATGGTGGCATACAGATTAAGAGCTCATTACATCATCATCATCATCATCATGTACCACTGCAGTCTACAAGAAAATAATGAATGGAGGAGTTATCACAGATGTAATAAAATAGTCTGACATATCAAATCTAAAAAGCATCGGTCATTAAGTCCATGTACAGAATGATAGAACTCCAAATCAAGTGCAAATCCTTTGGAACATGGAGCTCATATTAGAGGCAAACCAGAAGACAGACTAATTTCTCTTGCAGTGATGCAGAAGTTTTTTTTCTTATCAACATCTTCATCTGCATACAATGAGATCTTAAACCTAGATTTTTTTTATAAATGTATTACTAAAATTCCAGGAGAAACATACTGTTTAACTGCTTTTCCAATTGAATATTCATTATATCATAATCATGTGTCTCATGTTCATTGCACTCCATGATAACATACTATTTAAGTATATTTGCACATTTCTCAATTTTCAAAACCAAAGAAAAATATTAACACTCAATGGACTCAGACAGAAACAATGAAACCACAGGGGTGATACAACTGGTGAAAAAATGTAGTTCATAAACAGAGACCAAGATCCCTACTAAGCATACCGAGCAATTTAAGAAAATAAATGTATTTCGAGTCCAAATTTATGATGAAATGCAGTTATAAAATTGGCATACATAGATAAGGCTCTGAACAGCAACCGAGCAAATCTGAATGCCAATCTTCATGTCTGTGTGAACCTCTGTTTGAGATCAAATCATGACCAGATGAAACTGGAGAAACACTTCTGCAAGGAATCGTAATATGGTGTAAGAATTTTTCGAAATCTAAATATACCATGCAAAACTTCAAAAGCATGTTGCCCAGCATATAAAGTTCAACAGGAAAATAATATCATCAGACATTCATAAAAATGATAAGCTTATGTAATGCTGCCTTGCATAAGAAAAGGTGATTCAGTAATATCATGCAAAGTATATACTCTAGGGCAAGGATGAGCATTAGTAAAAAACCCTATACTTTTTGCTCCTAACTTTCAGTCAGTATCAGCTGAAACTTTAGCATGAATTATATAATTACATAATGACAGTAAAAGTATTATACAACATGAGAAAAAAAATTATGTACGGAACATTTGAAATTTATAAAACGTCCCAGCAAAAAAATGCAAGGGTTGGAACAAGCTATAATGTAGAATATATGGCATTCAATCAATGTCTTAATGATAAACTTTATGGCCCGGTTTGCTTTCTGCAAATATGGAGGACGAACCAGCAGCCATATATGTGTCCCTCGCATCAGAGATTAGGTAGAGAACAGCTCAAAATAATTAAATATCTTAGCACAATCTGCAACCAGACAGTCTCAGCCTTCCAAGTGGAGTACAAGTTCAACATTCCACTCAAAAATTTAAACGACTTTCTAACAAACCCTTCAAAAGAGAAGACAATAAGACCAATCAACTTATAGCAAGAACAACAATAACTTTAAGAAAAACTTCCACAAAGATTATTAATGAGGCTGATGAGGATAGTTGCACTGTCATAAAAGGAATAAAAAGAGGTTCAGACAACAGCCAAAGAGTATTGTGCATGTGAAAAAATGATTTTCAAACTTAGTGTGCCAACATGAATGTGCATGTAAGGTTTGGAAACAACTCCTCATGCCAGGATAGCATATGACATGATCATTATCATATATATTGAATAGATGATAGCATGTGTCAAGCAAAGAGACAAAAGGTGTCAAGATATAGTCGCCTATAAGATCCTGTAAAATTCCTCAGCCATACTGTGCAATAGGATGACCATTCAACTTTTCACGCCAGAATGAAGCAGGTGTGCAAAGACATGTACAAGGACTACCATATTGTGGAAATTATGGAACTTCAAGTTAATGAGACTGCATCTCAGGATCAACCTTCTTCAGGGGATTAAAGTGCAGCTGCTGCTAGCATACAGTATGAATCAAGCATGTGAACTTCTGTGTCAGTTGAGAAGTATATGAGGTATATCAACAAGCTTGAAGAGGTTTGAATTAAGTAATACTGGTTACAATTCTAAATATGTATTCCATGGGAATCTACATCCCGTAACCTATTGAAATTTTATCACATAAATTAATAGGAAGGTCACCTTAAGTGACTAAGCTTTCTTTTTCCTCTCATCAATAAGCAAACATTGTTTGAATAAGGTTCCTGTAGGCAGTGCAGTGGAGACCTATAGATGTGGTCATCCATCCTCGTATTATATAATTAAGATTTGTAATAAGTTATAAAGATATTCTCTTTTTGCATGATTCCATATTGTGAAGGTGAAAACTCCCTGAAGCCCATGTGAAGCTACAACATAGATCTATGAATGGTGACGATCCATCAAGTTACACAATTCTGTACTGTGATAGTAGATATACTTATTTTAAACATTAGACTTTCTACCTTATCGTAATTTCCTTGAGTTCAATCTAAAACCAATCTAAAATCTTAATTCTCAAAGTGCAAACCTAATCCTTCCTCTGAAGTAGGAAGACCTAATTATCTCATTGATCACCAAAACCTTCATTGTTTTCTCAACCACATAACCCTCAGATCAGCAACACAATGCAAAATTTTTCGTGCATTAATTTGGCTATCAGAACAATGTGTCTTTTCCTGAAATCTGGTGTAAGTACCTAGGTCTGAATTCTCAACATGACTATATGAAGTGAAACGAACCTATAGTGGATTTCAGGACCTAGGTTTTGCTTCCTGTAGAAGATTTTAGAATCTTCCTGCCCAAAAGACATGCTAAACACCAGTAACAGGGTAGGGTCTAGCACAAAATAATGCTCTCTTGGCTTTAAAGCGGAGATACGTGACAGGGTTGGCTCATGCTATGAGGAGAGAATTCCCACATGTAAAAGCACAGAAGAAGACCAGTTCACAAAGCAGAATGAAGCCGAATTTAGCCTATAAAATATAGAGTAGTTACCTACTTTATGGAACATTAAATCTGGTGGATCATGCAATCGTTTTTTAGACGAAGCACAAGACTGATGACAACTTTATGTCATCATGAGCAACTCCATTTTTGAAATAAGAGCTTAATTACATAAATCCAACATTTCAGATCAAACTGAATATTCAAAATGCCCCAGCATCCCTTCATGCCATTCCAAACCTCAAAAAATTGAAGATTGCAATTGCACCTCCCATAATTGACCGTTTTCCACATTAGGTACATTTTCTTTAAATAAAGTATGATGGGAGATGACGTGTGCAAAATACTGATTAAGAAGAAACTTAAGTCAACTAAATTTAAGAGGAAAGCATGAACTTTAATGTTGTTATATCTACTAACATAATAGAAACATTGATTGATTGCACCATAATTAAACATGTAAAAAAATGGAATCCAACCTTGATGCCATGTAAGTATCCTTTTGTTGACTACAGTAGTCTCCATCAAAGAAGTGCCGTGTGTCAATATTGGTATCTGAATAATCTGACTCCACTTTCATGGGATCCTTAGGCTTCTCACTCTTCTCTGGCAGAGAACATGCTACATTTTCTGTTACTCCAAGCAACCGCTGAATTATTTCACATTGACTAATATCCATGTCACTCTGTGATCTTTGAAGTTCCATTTGGAGCTTCTCATTTTCTTTTTGCAGGGCTTCATCAAAAGGCAAGTTTGGATAAGAACAGGAAAGAGTCTTTTTTAGCACCACTGTCTGATTTTTGCAAGGATCAGGATTTAATAAGGCATCTTGCACCCTTCTATCCTCTTCATCAAAAGTATATTCACGTTGATCCCTTTCAATATGCTCCAGTCTTTCCTGAAAATTTGATTCATTTAAAACAAATGAAACTAGGAAAAAAGTGCCATATAAGAACCAAAAAAAAGATACTGTAATGATGACATAACCAGATACATCTTTAATTTTTCTGATCAAGCAATAAATATTAAATTACTGCCAGTTCATTTCTCAGGAAAGACTAAAAGTTCCGCATCATAATTACTGCAAAAAAAATTAGAGAGAGAGAGAGAGAAGAACATAGATATAGGCCTTTTGTAGATTTTTATTGATGACTTTGTTATGTGGAGAGCTTGAACACCCATGATAGGACTGCAATTTAATTGTAAAATAACTAAACATGCCATGCTTACTCCTGTTCATTAGATAGTGTTAACTGCAGGTGCTTTTTCTTATCATGTCCTCCAAACAAACAAGCATAGCAAGCCATCCATGCCAAAATTCACTGCAGCAGTTGACTTACCATTATAATAAAAAATATTGGCAATTACTGAGGCAATAATTTATCAAAAAGTTAGGAAACATTTGGAGAATTGTAGGAGTTAGAGAAAAAAGGATGAGAAAAATAAATTAACTAGTAAAATAAACATCTTGATGAATAGTAAGGGTTCACCAAAAATCACTGGATGTTTAGAATGCAAATGTTAAAAAAAAAAAAGGAATTATGAGTTTACTAGGATAGGCTATCATAAAGCAAAGGAAAAATTGAGGAATGTTTGAAAAAATTTTAAAATTCAGAGAAACTTGCCACTTGTCTTTTAAAGCTAGAAAATAGGATATTTATTTACTAGCAATGATGCTAGGTTCTCAATTAAAGGTCAATTATTTATTGGCAAATATGTGTACCAACAAAACATGGTAAAGTAGGAACAGTTTAGTTGTCATGTTCATAGCAATATGATAATTTACTAGGACAGGTATGCTAGTTACCTACTAAGGAGTTAAAGGTATATATCTGCGGTCATAAGCAAAGTGATCCCAGAAGCTTGAAATTAGCATTGTTGAGATGGAATCCAGCTCCTACTTTTTGGATTACCTAAGTCGTCATCTTGGTTAAATGACACCATCACGAAAAGTCCAAAACTCCAAATCCAAGTTTTGATGCTTGGCAAAGGCTGCACACTATACTTCACAACAGTTCATTTTGCTTCTTGGGTTTGAGTTTGTAAAGTATAAAGCAAAGTTTTGTCATCCAAGTTTAAGATTTGTTAAGGTATTAGGTGGTTATAGCCATAAAAATATTCAAATACTTCTGGACCCATGATAGTGATATCTGAACAAAAAGTTTGTTCACTGGGCTACCTCACTCATATTTACCCAAACAACAGAAAGAGCAGCTTGCTTTATACCACCGTCCTAGAAACCTACATATTTGATTCAAGCATCAAACCAAAGAAAAATTGAACAGAGTCAATGCCGAAGTGATGTTTTTTTTAACAGCAACAGTACCAACTACCAAGTTTTACAACTGAACAGAATCTATCAACATGGACCAAGACCAAACTGGGTCAATAACAAATTTGCATTAACTTCTCAGCATCTGCTTACGTCAGCTGCAGGAATAGACCGTAACAAACAAATATACATTAACATTCCTATACAAAAATAACAACAATAATAGGATATAATATAAAAAATTACTGGAAATAAACAAAATTTGGACAAATATAAAGATCAGATGATCCATACCCTGACTCTAGTATTGTCCACAAGAGTGATGAGTGGAACGATCCTCAAGTACCGATCGATCTCAACCTGAGCCTTCTTGAACTGGTACACAATGTTCCACCCCATAGCCAAAAGATACAGATAGCTGCGGTCCTGGCAGCTGTTGACAAGAATATAGGACCGCCTCAGGGCATCCTCCAGCTGCTCCAGAGGCTCCCGAGTCTCCGGATACTTCTTGAGCTCCGAAATCTTGAGCTGCTCCAAGAGGTTGCCGATCAGCTTCAGGTGCTGCGCAAAGTGCCTGCAGTTCTTCTTGTGCATGCGTGCGGTGGACGCCGCCTTCACAATCATCCCAATCAGACGAACGGCGTCGAGTCCCGTCAGTTGGGCGACATTCGAAATCTCACCCAGCTGGTCCCAAGAAGACGCCATTTCCCACCAACCCCAAGAAGGAGAGACCTCAGACCAAAATTTAACAAAAATCAAGCTTCCAAACAGCCAAAGCTGCGGCACACACTGCTTCTACTCCAAGCCACCCGTCCATAGCTTTCCAAAAAGAACCAAATTCGTGTGACATAAAAAAAGGTCGAATTTTGTATTTATCCCCCTCAAAGAATGATAAGAGCATGCAAACTCTTCTATTGCTCTCTTGTTTTCGCCCTTTTTCCTGCTATTTTTCAGAGAGCAACTCAACCGACAGAATTCCAGAGCAAGCTTTAGAAAAAGGAGTCAAACTGGTGGTTTTTTTTTCCACCTTTTTACCCCAATTCGGACCCGACCTTTTAGTATCCCAACAACTTTAGCCTCAACATAAACTTGTTCGCCTTCAAATCAAAGAAAACGATCTTCTTCAAAGATTCGAGATCTGACCACCAAAATCTTGCCAAAATAAATAAGTAAATAAATATTTAGCAACAATCCCTCCAGTTCTAGAAATCAAAACATTCGTAATTTTTACCAAATATTTAAATGAAAAACACACGCAAAGATTACGAAGAGTTACGACTTAACCACCAACAACCCGCTGCTTCTACGACATTGCAACGAAGAAAATCAAGGAACTAAAGATCCATCGTGCGGCAGAGAAATCTAACCGTTTCTTGGAGCAATCATCAGGATACAGCGAGATCAACCGCTGCTCCCCTCCATTCGTCCAGAAGTCGAAGAAAATCTCCGACTTCCTGCCAAAAATTCGACGAAGAAGCAGCAGAGGCTCCTCTCTCTCCTCCAAGAACTCGAAGCTCCTCCTACGTCTAAAGCCGCCAAGAATCCCTTTTGCTACCTAAATTTGGAAATTGCCGCCCTCTCTATCTCTCTCCTTCTCTTTCTCTCTCTAGATTTCCACTCTCGTGAGGGCTTTGGTTTCGGGGTGTCGCAGGCATTGCATTGCGTGAGGGAAAACTCCTGCGTGTTTTCCGATCTCTTTCCGTTGCTTAGGGTTTGGGGTTTGGACGGACGCCGCTTGCTCTCCTTCGCTTTGCTCCCCCCGGTTTCAGAGCTCGCAGGCAGACAAGACGAAGGAATTAAACTGGGGGCAGTCCACAAGGTGACAAGGGTGAGATGGACCCCGGTTCCAAGATTTATTTACGAAAATAACCCTTCTTATTTCTGAAGCAACGGTACTTAGCGGCCGTTACAATGCCGTCCGGTACTTTTCATCTAAAATAAATGGCCACTATTTTCTCGTCCTCTTTAAATGTCTATATTAAAAAGAAAAAATTTTTGTCAGCCGTACCGCCTATTTATGATTAGTTCATTGACTTTATAAATCTATGGATATTGCTTTTTTTTTTTTTTTCAATTGCATGAGTCTTAGCGTACAATATACAACTTATTATCCTATATATTGCATGAATTCCCAAGAGAGATTTTAGTGATGTAAATGTTGCTTTCGTAGTTTTTCTTTTTAATAAGAGAGGTTTTTCCTTTGCTTGTAGTCTTTAATTTTAGTGATGTGTGTTGCTTAATCGCTAGAATTGAGTACTTTTTGGAGCCAAAAAAATAAAATAAAAATTCACCAGACGAAAGTGAACCTGATCAACGAAAAATTGATTGATCGCTTCAAAAAAAAGAAACATTGAGACTCAACGGTTGGAACATGATCCCACATAAAATATAAAGAATTTAAATGTTCTGTTGACACAAAGAAAAAGCTCACTTAGGAAGTTGACACAAGCCTAATGAAAGTGATGGTCGGATAGCAATAAACAGCAACATACGAAGCAGAAGGTTAAAGTTCGTGACTATAAACCAAGAACCAATAACTATAATTATTAGTTATCGAAACAAAACCTTTAAGAGTTGTTTCCTAACCAAGGGATTAAAGAAATTCGATATATTGTCTTGGAAAGATGGATAATAACCTATTAGTATTATCTTTTGCTTAATGCCCGAGAGGGGTGAAATCAACCAGCAAAAAGTAGCTAAGATCGCTTCATCGGGCTTTACTTTCTTATTTCCAATTGAGAGAATTTAAGTTGTATTGGAAAAATTCGGTTAAACTCTTTCGGCTTTTGCTAGCTTTTTCATTATGCTTGTTTACCTACTTATGCGTTAGAGGTAGTGTAACTTCCCACAACAGTACGATGGAAAAACATCCTCGTCCCACGAGGGTATAATAGTCATTTTGAACAACTGACAGAAAATTTTAGGTGACGTTGCTCTTCCACCTGGTTAACACGTCAGCCTCCAGCAACAGCCACGTGGGGCCGCGGAACAACCTAAGCGTAGAGCGAGACAAACACCGAGGCAAAGAAACTGGCCTTTTCCGTCCGCAACCACCATGATCCGCTTTCTAAAAGGTTCGACTCTTCCGGCCAATATGGTACTCCCGCGTAGGCGGTCCCTTTTCCTCAAACTCTTCCCGCGCGACCACCTTACCCGTTTCCATTAAAACGGTCGGTAGGTCTTCTGCGATGGCAAGAAACCCGGAAGGCGGATGGACGGCCATGTAGGTATCATTTGAGAGATCCAACGGCTAAAGCTTTTCCAGGATGGCAAAGAACGCAGCGAGACTTTAGTCCCTCTCCTCACGAGCCACACGGCACACTTCCGTGCCAAAACCCTGTGCAGAAGCGGCCCAAAGCAATTGGGCCTAAGACGAACTCACTAAAAAAAACACTTTTTTTTTTATATATTTTTTGAGATCTCCCTGTTATAAATTTTTTTGGGGCTGGGCCTTAGGCAACCACCTCAATTACCTAAAAATTGGGCTGACCCTGCTACGATGAGAAATGTGTAAATTTCAATTACTGTGCCGATGTTTTCAGTGACGTGAAGGCCATGCATGCACTAAGCATTCGGCAAAAAAGATGATTTTTTTAAAAAAAATCATCATCCAATTTCAAAATATTAATTTTTGAAATCTAAATTAATAGTGCTTTAAAGCTCATCAAATTCTAAAATAAAAAATTTCTATCGAGAAGAATAAAAAATATTAAAAGAACAAAACAGATAACATCGAACATCTCTCACGGCAATTTGGTACAAGATATAACTTTTATAAAATAATGAACATCGACAAAAAGATCTTTCGAATCTAAATACAATTATCTCATACGAGGTCATGTAATTTTAACTCCTAACGTAATGGAAATCATATTTAATGCTTAATGGATGAAAAGTGAGTTGGTATCCTCACTTTCTACTATTTTCAATTATCTCAAGTGTATCCTTGTGCAGTGCTCACATGACAACCACAATTTAATCTTGTTTATTATGGAGGATAAGAGAGCAGACAAACCATCTCTAGCTACTATTATACGCCCCAGATAGCATCACACCATAGTCTCTTCCACTTTAGCTTACATTGAAAAATAATATTAGAAAATTTGACTCAAAAGCTTGAAGTCATCCATCAGAACGACTGAGGAATCTACCGATGCTAAAAGTCATGTACTCATGAAAGCCTTAGCCGATCTTTTAGAATAACATTAATCTACGACAAGTTGCAGCTTAAGAATTAATCTTGTAGAATAACATTAGTCTATGTACACAAAACCTTTTTATTCAGTCAAAAGAACACAAGACCTTTCCCGTGAGGAAGCTAGGAACTGCATGTCCATGTGGCTTATTGCACGAGGCTTTCCATTAGTTAAAGGCCTTAAACATTACATTGCTCTTCAAATTTCATATAGTTTTCATTGGCTCTTTGGTAGTCGTCATCATTTCTTCGAATTCTGTCCACATTTTGAAGGACAGCGCATGCGGTGTGCGACCACAGCTAGGTCATTGTAGTACCTGTGATATATAGCATTACACACAGAAAATATATGGAGAGTTTTAATGGTGCTAAAAAGAAGTGGTCTTCGAATGCTTTCTTTATCCTTAGGCATGACCCTTTTGAGGGGTCCAGTGTCCATGATTGATGGGCGTAAGACTGGAATGAGCCCCACAAACTCACTGCAGTATGTGGTGGGGCACTTTTTTCGCATGCAAAAGAGGACAGTGACGCTAGATTTTTTCACTGCACACAAAGAGATTAAGATGCTCCACCGACGAGAGCATGAAATTTCACAGTGGTTGATGAGCAGCAAACTTGTACAGTTTGTATTCCAGCAGCTATTCTCCCCACTTTTCTTATGGGCTCTCTTGTGTGCCAACCAGCTAGTCCCTACCATAGCGGGCCACCTTTTGTTTTCACGTTTCAGATTCCAGTGAAGATGCACTACCAACCTTACTTGACTCGCCAACTTTTTTTGTTTCCATGCATGACTCGCCAACTTTTTTTGTTTCCATGCATCTCTCTCTCTCTCTCTCTCTCTCTCTCTCTCTCTCTCTCTCTCTCTCTCTCTCTCACACACACACACACACACACACACACACACACACACTGCAAAAGGTTAGCTAGGTATGTTCACAGAGGGACTTATTTCAGTTTCTATCTTTATTTACATCCAAACTATAAAGAGTTATCATTCTGATAATAATCTTTTGGTATGCAGTATAGCTTCGTATTACCTTGCAGTTGCAGCCTATCCTTCCTGATGAACTTGTGCTTGTCAAGCGCAATGTTGCTAACTCAGCGCAACCTCTAAACTAAATGAATAGTTTCTTCTACCCAGCGCGAGCTTGGCTCCCGTCCTTTGAGCGAGGGGTCAGGCTTCGATTTCGAGGTGCGCCGACTCTCTCTCTGGGCCTGATTAGAAAAGAGTCCTAATCCAAAAGTTCTAGATCAATCAGCCTAGGCATCAATCAGCTTAGAATCCCTCACCTTCTATTAATAAAGAAAAAAAAAACAACTCCTAATCTGCTGCAACTTTTTAGATAGATATCATCATGCACGCAAGTTCAATTTAATAATAATAATAATAATAATAATAATAATAAAATATTCTTGAGATTAGGGCTAAATTGTACTTACATCCAATAGTTTGAAAAATTTATACTTATTATTTGAGATTTATTTTTATTCAATACTTTAATCTATAAGTTAACCAAATGTTAGTCAAACTATTAATCTTAAATGAAACTCAAATACCATATCAGAAGAAAGAAAAAAAAAACCAAAATAACCTTAAGCGATATAATAATCACCTAAGGATATAAAAAACCATGTGGATCCTCCGAATCATTCAAAGATAATTTTGATTTTTCATAAAAGATAAATAGTTTTATTAATGAGTAATGCCTGAATGTAACAACAGATTTTACAAATTATTGAATAAGTGTAATAAGCGTAAACTTCATTATAACTTTATAATTTATTTCAAAAAATAAAGTTAGCTTTATGTTGGATTTGCCTTTAAAAAAAAAAATGCGAAACAAATTGAGCTAGTTGTACGAGTGTGCTGCCATGAACCTCATTTTTAGTTTTATTAAGAGCAATACGATGCAATTTTCTCCCCCAAACAGTCTCCGAATCACCAGGCCCTCCAGTTGTGGAAAGGTTTTATATACAAAAAGAAGAGTTGGCCGCCCATAATTGACTTGCTTTAACATCGGCAATGCCGAGTTGAAAATGGTACGCCCCTCAAAGGAGTTAAAAATAAGAAGAAAAATCCTTCAACTTGGAACCCCCGGCTCTCTACTATTCTTGCAGTATCTTCCCTTTCAATCAAAGAATTATGAGCCACCTAGCCTTTGATCCTGGCACCAAACAAGCAGCATTTACCACCATTAAGCACTGATTGAATATGGAATCATTGTCCACATCAAACTGTACGACATGAACAAAAGTGAACTGTAAGAAAAATAGAATGGGCCCAGACTCCCATATGGTTGAGCCAAGTCAGTGCCTTCTGGTGAATAATAACCTTCCAACCTAACCTGAAAGCATTCAGGTTAGGTTCTCTCACCAGAACTACTTCACTTTCCAACGACAACATCATTTTTTAGCTGCAAACCTACCCATCAATCGAGAAAGCTGGTGCTAGTGCAAAGCTAACACCAAAGCTAATCCTTTTATCTTCCCTTTGGTACCCTGCCTGAGGAGTGTAATGTGAAGGAAAAGATTTAGCCACTCTGTAAATATATTTTCCCTTTTATCTTTTAAGATAACTCTGATAGGGAGCATATAGCTTTCATCCTCCCATGATTCCCATCCCCCAGCAGTATATTTATTTTATCAATGAAAAAAAAATGTAGACATGTCTTATATGTTATGGTGGTGGTTTCTACGCATTACACCTCTTGGATGTATAAGGTCCCATGGAATCAGAAAAGTATTGCAGGGTGTTTAGAAGTCTGGTTATGTTATTCATGGAATATCTTGCATGTGAACAAGATATGCATAAAGAATGGTATGGCAGAGCTGGAGTATGTAACCTTATATAGATTATGGTGACTTTCAAAAATCTACAGTATTTTAGTTTGAGCTTATTGATTCCTTGTACTCCCTTGTTCCACCATTACAGCCTTTGCTCAGTTTTACCATGTTCATCTGTCTGGACTCCATCAAATCATTTCCCTTTATTATAATACTCTACTTAATTTTTTTTATATGACACTAATGAATTGCATTACCAATTGGTTCTTACTAATGAAAGCACCATTTAGACAACAAACCTACTATGAAAGTTGTATCTAAAAATTAAAAAGAAAAATATAAGGTGGTCCAGTCAGATTCAAGTTACAACAGACAAAATAGCTTTGATGAACCCAACTCCTTTTTCACTTCAATTAGCATCCTGAAAGCCAAGCTTTACCATTTCCATCAGTACCTGCTAAAATGGTCATAAAGCTCATCAGTCATTAGAAGCAATTGGACAGAATTAATGAAAAGGAAAGAGGGCTGAAATTAGATATTTATTGTTATCAAGTCATTGTTTCCTGTATGAGCCAAATTGAACTTTTTGATGGAAGATCCAGATGGCTGCAGAGAGTAACCAAAGATTTCACAGCTCCAGAGCATAGTTGCAAAGAGAAGAAAAAAGACACATGAAACATTACGTAAAAGGGAAGCAGCAAACAAGGATTACAGTTTCCCAAACATGAAACAGGAAGTATACGAGACATCTGAAGTGTACAGGAAATCACAGGTACCACATAGAAAACTACAAGCAAACCACTGAAAAACTAGTCTTCACTGTATCCTCACAAGTACTTCTAAAATCTGTTGTTTTAAACATGTCCCTAACGGTCCCAGTTCATTTCTGTTTGTGTGTTATCTCAATTTCTAATTTTAAACTGCTTTAAAGTAAAGAGCATTTTTCTAGAATAAATATGTTCAGAAGGAAAGGAACAAGTACTGTCAAAACTCCAAGTAGGGGTCCTAATTTAGCCACAAATACAGGTGATCATGATATATAATGTGCGCACCACTAATTAATCCAAACCATGAGACCTTTGCTAGTATAATGTGAGCACCACTAAACCCACCTAGAACGACACATTCACATGCCATAGCTGTTGGAAGCAAATTGCCTCCACTCAATTGTTTTTAGGTCTACCTGACAAAAAAAGGACAAAAGAAAATATGGTACCGGACAATAGGTGCAATATAGAAAAGTTCCACGAGAAAAGTGTTAAAGAAAAAGAACAAAAGAAAGGAAGAAAAGAAAAGATTAAAAAAAAAGAACTGTGAGCCCTCTGGGTTATTTATGAGTTTATTTGTTTGAACTTAGAAGCGCTTGGAGACTCAGTTCGGGGCTAATGCATTATTACCAAAGCAAAGCAATGATTTTTTATTAGGACAATGATAGCTCATCTTTTACGTC
>JAOXJJ010000481.1:3568798-3586548 GCA_025769935.1 Phoenix roebelenii
GAGAGAGAGAGAGAGAGAGAGAGAGAGAATACAAGAACAAGTTAGACACTCGTAAAGCATATTCTCAAGAAGAATGAAAAATGAGCACCAGAGCATCACTAATTAGTTAAGCAAACATGAAAAGGGGTTTAATTTTCATGAGCATAGAAGTCAAGATCAATTGGGTGTGAGCAAGCTTAAAAATTTGATATTATTTCCACTCGATAGCACCATCCTGATCAACATTGCGAGAACTTGACAGTTGAATGCGCAGATGCCATGAGAAAAGACATTGTCATAAATTCAAACAAGATGTACCATAGGACTGTTCAAAAAAGAAGGCACTCGCAGGGCAGCCAATCAATGTTTGAAGCTGGATACTAATACTGTTTGGTGCTGCAGACATGAATCCAATGGAAAACAAGGTAGATCAAAGTAAATTAAAAGGTGTTGAGTCGCTGACAATAAAGCGAGCATACAAAATAAGCATAACTATCCATAAAAGGCATGACAGCTACATATTGGGATAACTTATACAAAATGAAGCCAGAATGTCGTTCCCTTCGAAGACATGGGAAAGGCCAAGTGCTATGCCATCTTGTGGCCCGGATAGTTAGACACAGACAAGATAACACCATGCATTTACTACAGAAGAAGAATGAATAATGATAGCCATGAGGATAATTACATTCTCTTAGGACAACAGCCCACATACATAAACGTACAAGCAGCATAGAAAATATGTCATGATGTAGTAATGGTAGAAATATAGGCAACAGGGACATCGTATGATCTCCACTCCAGCCCCACCCAGTAAACATGAATTACATCCAACAAACGTAGCCAGACTAGAGGCACATCTAACAGTAGACTTTATACATTTTGACCATGTACATACTTATACAATGATCCAAAAAAACAAACCAATCATAGTACAATAGACATAGATATGGTGTAATGTATTTAAGAAGTATTAGCTATGTAAAGTATACAATGATAACAGTCCTAGGACCTAGCACATGGCATGTAGGTTGACATATATAACAGCATACATCCGCATTGGTGCAACTCCATAGCCATCGTAGACCAGAAGAGCATTTCCTGTCCATACATTTCCCCTTTATGTTTTCTATTTTACAGAGAACAACCATTTAGAAAAAGAATACAAAATAAAAATATTCTCCATATCTTTCACGTCAAATAGGGAACAACATGGCAGTAATGCTAAGTATATAGTGGATGAAAACATTAGGACCCTACTCTGAATGCATAATATATACAGAATTATATCCAACCTTTCCTTTTCTCTCTTGCACTTTGTCATCTATCCTAAGAAATATAGAGAAAATAAATAGAGAAATATATTATTACATCAAAAAAAAATGGATCAGTCTAACCTGGTGTGAAAGAAATTTTCTTCATCAAACTGGGGTCACCACTTTCCAGCATATATCTTGTGTGATGATCACAAGGTTCTGACAAAATCACTTAACCCAACTTGACGGAAACACCAGAGCAGGAGATCAGACCATCCCCTCCACATATACAAGACCTGGTTGCAAGCTAAGGCTCCTGGCAAGAATGAAATTTAAAAAATCCTTCCAATTGAAACTGATTTAAATGTCCTTTAACGATCGTTTCCAATCTCAAACCAAATCCTAGCACAACATCTGGGTTATCAGATAAATTATGGCTAGATTTTTGAAACACAGTCCAACAGCAAAGTCTGGTACTTTCGTCGAACTCTGAATCTAGCATCAAAGCAATGGATCCAAAAGAGACAGAATCTACTGTCTCCCTTGAAATGGGAGAGCCTGTGCCACTTCAATCTACCCACTGGAATAGCAAATGGACCAAGCTTTATCAGCGGTGTTGGTGAAATATGCATTTGCCAGAGACAAAATAAAGTTATTTTATTTTTTTTTCAAGCGGCTGATAGAAAGCTTGCAGAAATGCGCTCAAGCAACTCCTATTATCAGCCGCATCATGTTGCATCCCCAGCCCAGAAGCCAACTCGACTAAACAAGCTGCAACATTTGATCCTTTAACAATTAAACCAGCAGCACAACTATGATACCGACTAAATAGAGGTGGTCCAGATTTGAAATCTCAGTATGACAATGCCTCTGCCAGAAACTATAACTCTGATAAGTTGGAAGAAATATAGTCTAGATAGAAATATTAGTACCACATTCAGGGATAACCTTCACATTTAGAAAGGCATTACCTGCATAATATTTGAACCAATTACAAGATTGCTGCATCAAGCACCTAAGGTTTCTGAAATAACATATAGCCAGTCATTGATATTTGCCAAATACATCAAAGCTGAAAGTGTCCCCCCCCCCACTATGGCAGACCCAGCATTTTTCTGTCGTGTAACTGTCCCAAAAGTAAACTTTGAATTAATGCCTGCTCTTGCCCCTGCTCTATCTAGGGCACCACAAGCCTGCTGGAAATAATATCCTGCAAATAACACAATTCCAACCACATCAATTATTCCTTCCAATTGTGTTTTGACTTTCAGGAATGGAAATCATTTGGCAAATTTATAGAAAGAAAGCATGAGTTCAACTTTGTCCTGCCTGCCCGTTAGCTTCATTAAGTCAAAAAATGCTTCTCGTTGCAAATGCTTCAATATCCCAGTCTAGAAAGTACAGACACAAAAATATCATGGGTTGCAGGACGAGGGATTAGTGAATGGATTTTTGGAAAAAAAATGAAGAACAAGATGAGGTGCTAGAAATTGAATGCATTAGAAACGTCTGGTGGATTTAAATATGACTTGATTCTCCATTCTTTGTTTTATCTGAAGATTTAAAGAGATGTCGATGTTTTATAATAAGCAGTTGCAGTATTGTCCTCCAACCTTGCAATGTTTATAATTCTTGTCACCTCAGAAACCTGAAGTCCTGTTATTAGAATCCAATCATATAAATATCATTTAAAAGTTTTTTTTCCGTAAAAATTGTTTAAATCCCTGATCATCCTTTGAATGTTTATGCTCATTTTAAAACTTGATGAGGGCAGTGAGTTTGAAGGTCATTTAAGCATTAAGTTAATTGACATGGAGCCTTGATATTAAAAGTGAATCCGCTATAATACAAGATTGATTAATCTATGGGATCAAAACAAGTTTTATTTTATGATAAAGCACAATGATATTTATTCTCAAATGCTTTAAAAAGAAGTGTGCCCTAAAAGTGAAGATGGTTACTCAATCGGGAGCACTTAAAAAGAAAAATATTATCATTGCCAGCTAGTTCTTACTTAGATGGAAGGGAAACAGATATGAAGTTAAAAATGAATATTTATCCCAAAAAAAAGACCGATGGTGCTTGCTTGGTGTCAAAGAACTATGAAGAGTATTCTTTGAACCCCTTCCACAAATAGGTCAGGTACAACTCCTGAAAATGAGCAATATCGAGATTCTTATGCTAACAACTTAAAACACAAATTTAGGAAGACTATCAAAGATCAACTCCATGCATTTCAATCATTTTCTCTCGATAAATTGTAATCAGATGGCAGCTACTTCTATAAACGTGTGCATTGGCGTACATTATATCTTAGCTTTGGATGGTCATTATATGAATCCTCCTGCATATTGAAAAATAAACACCCTGATATGTGGATTTTGGTAGCATGGCAAGAAAAGAAGTACAGTACCCTCCAGAAATGTAACACTCTTAATCGGACAAGTTCCCCATCACTTATCAAATGAAGTGTGTCTAGGTTCTTCTATAAGAAATTAAAAGAAGAAAAGGAATTGTTGTTTGATCGGGCTACATCAGTTGAGGCCAAATGAATTAGGCAGGCAACAAAAGCTCCCAACTGAACCTTACCTTTTTTCCAAGGAGTTAATAATCCAGACATCCACTCAGCATATTCAATACTGGAAAGAACACGATATTGATAAAACTCATGATAAAAATGAATCTTGGATTCCCAAACGGCCACTCAACCCAAGTTTGCATCGACATCTACAAGCGTATCAGAAAATCTAAGAACAAATTTGCAGCCAAAAAAAAGAAGCAAATCGACTATTTATCAGAAGGCAACATTTAGTACAAAATTTTCGGCAAACTTGGACGATGTCATGCATTTGTTAATGAAAGCGATTAGAAAGGACCACGAAAAAATAGAAATCGAGCTAAGGAAAGAAAGAGATGAGGAGATATGATTACTGGGTTTTGGTTGGAGGTATCGGAGTTGTTGTTGATCGCGCCCTTCGTGAACTCCTCGCTAGCTTTCGCGAACTTGATCTTATCGACGAGCGATCCGATTCCAACGGGTTCCATCTCCAGGCCACCCAAGAATTCCGTTATGGAGACATAGGATAAGGAAAGAGGACCTGCGAAACCCTAGCAAGCCTAACTGAGTTCTTCCTCCCCTCCAAGACAGAGATGGCGGTACCTCTATTTCAATTTGAGGCTTCGCCTTTTTTTCATTATTTTTTTATCCTTTTATACAGCGGCCATTCACACTGATTAAGCATAAATACAACCAACCAGAAAAAAACAAAATGACGGACAGAGAGAAAAACAGGCTCATGATTGGCCCAAAAGTAGCCAAACTTTCCCCAAAGGCTAGAGCTTGTATATGTCTCGAAGTAGTGGATGCTGATCATTATTGTTGTGCTGGCCTTAAATTTACTTGGTCATTGTAGTCGAATCTCCTTCAAGATAAATATTGTCCACATCCAAACTAGCCTCATATAAGTGATGCTCTTCCATACAGCTCTCAACTATGCTCCGATGATAGTTGTATCAAAAATACGTTGATCCCAGCTATGACGAGTGAGTCATGATTTCTGATCATAAAGCCTGCTCATCTTTTACCTCTACCCTCAGAAGCACTATCGTCAAATTTTAGCTTAAGAAAATTAGGGGGTAAGGGCACCTAGAAGACAAAAGTAATCCTGGTCACTGCAAAAGTTGAGTGAGGGGCTCAGATATCCCTAGCTGAACTAAGTAAAATCACTGTTGTAGTACTGGTAATCTTGGCAACATGAAGTAATGCTTTGTCTACCACTGTTCTCGGGTGCATCCTTCTGTCCTCAAAGATCCGGCCATTTCTTTCAAGCTATATATAATAGGCCATATAGGCATATCTGATACCTCACTCCGTAATGGTGGGCTTTCTACATGGTGGGCTTCTACAAGGGCTACTTCAAATGGCCTAAGAAGTCCTCAGTCGAAGACATAATCTACAGCATACCGGGTGATTATATATGGTTGTTTAATTAAAACAAAGCATTGTGATGGCCCCGACGAATGCTCATACAATATGATTTGTTTTGGTTTGAATGTCAAAGCTTCACCTTTGCCTTTTTCTATTCCTTTTTTTTTCTTTTCTTTTTTTTTTTTGCTTTATTCTCTTGCCTTTTCTTTTGTTTCTTTTTTTCCTTCTCGCCGCAGCCGACATCAGTCAAAAGACAAAGTAATTGGGTTATTAGGCTTGCAAATTAGGGTTGATCACAGGCCGGCCATAAAAAGAAAGAACCTATCTAAAAGGATTTATTTTCTTTTTTTCTTTTCTTTTCGCGAAATGAATACCCCTCCAGAGTAGAAGTGCAAATAAGTCGGGTCGGATTGGATCATGAGTTACCCCGACCCAACCTAGTTCCTTATTCGAATTCTAATGTTGGACCCAAATCCAATAGAAGATCGAGTTAGGTCGAATCGGGTCCATTGCTAAAATTTCTAACCCAATGGGTCATTCGGGTCGGGTTGGATTCATGTATAACCCAATCTCAACTCAAAAAATTCAAGTCCAGGTTGGATCCGATTCAGATCCAGATCAAGTCCAAATAATTTTAAAAAAGTATGACTGTATTTGTAAAGCAGAAAGCAACCTCAATAACCATTCTTTTGAATATTGAATGACAAAAAATCATAAACCAAATAAGGTCGACTGCTACAAAAACAACATGTAGTGCTCATCAAATTAGATTATCTGGGGTACAGATACCGAGGCCCAGTTATTACTTTGTTGCTACAAATGCTCGTTATTCTTAAATAAGCCTTCAAAACTAAGCAATGAAACCGCATGAATCATTCTATATTTTGAATTAGAGTTATAAACTTAAGATGTAAAATACTGCTCACATACAAGACATGCACATTAGTTATAAGGCATAACTTAGAGAATAACATGGGTTCATGCTTTTTCGAGCCCAAATAGTTTACCGAGTTTGGTTTGAGTCGTGTCGGGTCGTAAGGTTGGAAACCTAAGATTTCCCAAAATTCAAATTGGTTTGGTCGGGTTTGAATTCAGCAGATCCAATACCGATCGAAAGATGAAATGGGTCCAATTTTAGAATCCGATTCGGCTCCACAGATCTTCCAAAACGGCTCAGATCGGGTCTACGTGGGTCGTGTCGAGTTAGGTTACTGGGCAACCCAACCCATTGCAGCCTTACTGGAGAGGCATTCTTTTCAGAAAATCCGCGGTTGTTCCTCTTGGAGTAGAGCTGATCATGGCCTGATGGCTTAACGGGCTTGGACACTCCCTAAGATGGCCTCGGCAAAAAATTAGATCTGGTTTGAAAATCATGCTAGACCTGAAAAAAATAAAAATCAACCCAACATGAGATAATTACATATATTTAATATGTGTATTATATATTAATTATATTAATTAATTATGTTATAATAAAAAAAATTATAATATATGTTAATGAATATCGATATCGCGTCTGTTGGGCGAGCATGGTATTGATCTTTTATAATTTATATAGTAGAGTTCGGCCCGGTCCTTGGAGGAACTTTTCACGCCTCTAGATTCTATAAAATATTATTTTTCTGGTATCTTCACTAGTAGTACATCTTGACTCTAAATCACAACTTTTAACCCGCAAAACACCCTAACAAAAAAAAAAACAACTTTGATGGCCAGCAACTCTTTTTTTTTTTTTTTTTCCATACACGATTATTTTTTTTCCCTTTCATCAAAAAATACAATAATTATTTTCCAGCATTTCTGCATATCATGTGAATCCATTTAATTCACAATATCGATCGAAATCATTATGATTTTGAAAATACATGGGTGATATTAGTTATTCTTATAAATAATTGCAAATGCCCAATTTCCCTTCAAAGCAACCTCATGAGAAGCATTATCGATGCCAACAACTCATTATAAATAACATCATTATCATGATGTTATTATTATTATTATTATTTTTATCTAGAAATCTTTTGCTTGTCACTCTGCATCTAATGCATGGTATTTTTTGTAGCCCAAAATCCGAAATACTAAATTTTGTCGTCATGTACAAACAAGTTCATAGCTTCATCTATCAAAAAAAAGCTTCATAAATTATACACTATTGGAGTCTTAACTATTTTAACTAAAAAATAATAGCCTAATGCACGAAGCTCCTACCAATGAGAGTAGATGAATAGCTTAATAAATTGCATTGCATTAGAGTTTTAAATTTTTAAATAAAAATAGATGGTCTGATACTGAGTCTTATACGATTTTTAAGTCTGGAGTTTCAAGTGCTTCAAACTAGTGGCACCTAAATCATAATGAAGCGAACCTTATCATTATGCTAAAGCTCACCTCTAAAAAAATATTCAAATATTTATTTAAATATTTTAACTAAATAAAAAATAAATATATAGTTAACAAAGATTTTTTTATTATAAAAATAGAACTTAGGCTCACTTCATTTGGAGTTTGTTCTCGAGTCATATTATTATCTCCCTCAAATCAATCTACCTGATTTTGTTTGATCCAAACCGAATACAACAAAGGGAAGTGCCATTTGCACTTGCACCCACGAGCGTGGGCTCTCCTCAGCCCTGACAAGATCCGAACAGTATAAAACAACTAAAAATACGGCACTGGAACATTGGATTCCTTTCCTACGAGTCGGCAGTCCGCCCCCATTAGCGCCAATATTAAAGCTCCCAGACAAACCCATTATTCTATCCCATATCCCATGCACGGCCGTACCATGATGTCCCCCCCACATCACAGCCGTCCATTCCCCCTCGCCTCATCCTGAGTACGGTGTAACCTCAGTCCTACTCCTACACGAACACGCGAGCAATGTTTTTTTCCCCCAAAATACCCTCGAGGCTAATCCCGTCACTTAAATTTTAAAAGTAAGCTTAATTGGAGATTTCCCCTCCATAACCCACGAATTTAAACCCAAATTTCCAATTCTAATCCAAATTTTTCCCCCAAAATACCCTCGAGACTAATCCCATCACTTAAATTTTAAAAACAAGCTTAAATCGAGATATTTCCCTCCATACCCACGAATTTAAAACCCAAATTTCCAATTCTAATCCAAGTTTTATCGCCCACTGCCATCGCTCCCATAATCTCCGGGCCCGTCCCCGGGCTCTCCGCCGTCCGATTCGGGTGCGGGGTCCCCCACTCCCCCAACCCAACCCAACCCCACCCAACCCAACCCCCGCTCGCACCAGCCAATAGGACACCGCCGCGTCGGAGCGCAGCTCGCCACGTCACAGGAACTCTCACCCTCATCAGGTCGGTTTTGTTTTTCTAATTTATTATGTAAAGAAGGAATATCTCGGCTTCCAGCTTTGGGTTTCTTGGATTCTTGCGACTGTAGCCGAAAAAAAATGGCGCGCAGTTTTAATAAATTCGAAAAGGGGCGGAGCCCTGCCGCGCCCTCCCATCTCTCTCTCTCTCTCTCTCTCTCTCTCTCTCTCACCCCGGCTTCGGTTATGTCTCTGTTTTAGGGTTTTGAGTCTCTGGCTTCGATCTGTAGTCCTTCCCCTTCTATGGTATGTGGTTCTGATGCACTGTTATTGATGGCCTTTATCATATATCTTCTGTATTTACGATATTTCCGCTCCTTTTTGTTTTGGATAAGCAGAGTATGGGTGAGCATTAACTGTGAATCTCCAGGATTGTTTAGTTTACAATCAATAAGTGGAAACATGAGGATTGCAACCGCTGCTTGAAAAAAATCTTTTTTTTTTTTTTTTAAAATTGATAGCAAGTAGCTGGCCTGCTTGTCATGATAAAACCTATTCATGTGTTGAATCCGTTCGGTGAATTTGTTCTTCATGGTGAACTGATTTAGGAGGTTGCCTGGGTTGAATAAAACAGCTGCTAGATTTCTTTAAGATAGGGTATGCGCTAAAAACCTGCAGTTCTATGAAGTTTGTATGCATTAATTGTTCTCCATCGACCCAATAGCTGCTAGTACTTTGCTTAGTTCTTCAATAGTTGTTCAAATGAAATACACTACTTATGAGTAATATCTTCTTTCTGCATACCAGGCTAATCTAGATTATATTCAGCTGTTTATTAGATTCCATGCTTTGATTACCTTTTTGCAAACTATTTTAGTGGATAACTAATATATTCCCTTGTGGAAAGGTGAATGCTTTAACTCTTGTAGTCTTTTGTTGGTGAAATTGCATGAGACCTTTCTCATTTCTACTCAAATCAATCCATTGGCATGGCCATCAAACTCTTTGGAATCATCTCTGTAAAGCCTCATTCACTCTATAGGCATCCTTATTTTAATGCAAAACTTTTCAAATTTCTTTCAATACCTTCGTCCATTGTAATCCGAGGTCCTCCCCTCTTTCTATAAAATCATTACTTCTTTTTTTTTCCTCCTCTTCTAATTGTCTGATAAAAGAAACAAAAACGGAGTTTAGTTGTTTCTAGTTTGTTGTGTTACAAACTCTTTAATTTTTAGTGATAAATGATGTAAAGCAGAGCTTAACATCGTATTTGACTGATGCGGTCTTCGTTGTTTGTGTTTTTATTGAATGTAAGCTTAAAGGTAATAATGGAAGGAAGGGCTCAGGAGCTTGGAGAGTTGCATAAGACTTAGTTTTTGAGATAAAATTGTCCCTGATATGAGGCCGAAACCCATGGCGTTCAAACAAAAGAAGCGAGTGAAGAATGCATGCAATAAGTACTTGAAACCTGGTGCACTTGCCCAGCTCCGTGATGGGAGGACCACAGCGAGATCTTGCACAGATATAGGCAAGAAAAGGATTGTCTTTAACTTAGAGAAGGCAAAACTAGTTCTACTGCATAAGGAAGAGGTTACTGTTCACAGCAATACACCTGTTGCATCTCCAATTAGGATCAATGTCCAGACAATGGCAGATGGAAATAAGCAGCAGAAATTGCCCGTAACACCTAAAACACCAGAAGGGGTGGACTGCGATAATCAATCGAGGCTCGAATCTCTTTCTATTGACCTACTGGTATGGAATGATAAATTTTTAATTGGTCTTCTCTTTTGTCTTGCAGTTCTCAATTATTTTGGTATCCTTTCTTTCTATTTTTATGTCATTTTTTTTTTGATATCTGATGTGAATAGTGGACTATCTTCTCTGGTTTCAAGGTTAAAATCCTATGCCACTTGCATCATGATCAGCTAAAAGCTGTTTTCCATGTTTCTCAGCGAGTACGAGCAGCTGTAAGTGTTGCCTTTTGCTGCTTTATCAGTTTAGTTCTAGAAATTATTTTTCTAGGTGTCTTGTTGATCTTATAATTAAACCAATTTTTCTTCAAATATAGAATATAAGGATTTCTCTTTTTGGTTGTCTTAAATTGTTGTAGCATTTATCTTCTTTTTTTGGGATCTCTTATTATTTTGTTTTAGTTTGCCCTGTAAGTACTCTGTACAACTGTTTTTCAAGCTAAAACTAACTTATAGCCCTTTATGTATGTTTCTATTGAATAAATATATAATTTATACCTTACAAAACATGAATCTTTAAAATATCTGCATTTTATAAGGTCTTTCCTGTTTTTGTTAGACATATTTATGGTGTATTACTGTTGATGATAATCGAAACCTTCTTGCAAAATGCCCTCATTGAACTATGCCAATTTGATTACTTTTCTATATCTATACCCTCTTGTACAACTAATTGCTTTCTGGCTCACCGAAAAAAAAATCTTGGATTTATTAATTGAATAGTTAATTTCCAAAATTTTACAGCTAGCTTTGGCATCGTCTCTTCTAGAAGATCAAGCATGCTTGGATACTTCATGTCTTTGTGCCATCAAGTAGATCCACAATTATTTTAATTTGTTTGATCTATTAAACAAAAAAATATGATTTGCCTTCAACTCCTTTCGGGCACGGGGTAATTAAGAGTGATTCATTTATGGTATTACTAGAGTCATTCTTACCTTTTTCCCTCATAAAAAAATATGGCCATCGTAACAATGAGAAGAGAAGACATATGTCAAACCAACTTTTTTGATGAATTTCAAGAATTCTACCTTGCAGTTGTTTCTCGTCATCAGCTTAAGCTGCAAGCAGCCATCTTAAATTCTTATTATCACCTGTATTTTCTCGGTCTTCTACTTCTTTCCTAACTTTTCACTAAATACTTTAGTTCTTCAAAAAAAAAAAAACATATTCTTCTTTCCTTGCTGAAGCTAATTAATCAGTATGCATGGACTTTGGTATTTAAGATTGAAGTTGGGTGGTTTTTTAGGTTCAACTATAAATGATTATGAGCTCATGATTTTATATGGTTTATTTTGTATTTAGAATGCAAACATTAATTATTGAAATTCAAACCAGGTCCTTCTGGCCAGGCAACTTCATTTCAATTACACAACTCCAGACCGGTCTAGACAGGAGATGCTCAGTACAAAGACACCTCTTCCAACGGAGCATTGGCCTTTTGTGAGGTATCACACATGAAAGATGCATGGAGAAATTTATTGGTTCAGTTGATTCTTTCTAACATTGTCTATTTTTATGAAATTATCTAGCAAGGGAGATGGGAATGCTATCCAGGGATCGAGTCCGCACACTCCAAAAGCTCCAAGGCATGGACCTCGTCCTCTTCGTCTTCGCATGATGGACATGAAACAGATTGCAGCTGTTCTTTTTCAGGAGTCTGTGTTACCTTCAACACGCATGGTGCCACCAGGTTTGCCAAGGCCTGCAGTTAAGTCTGTGGCTTCTAGTAGAGTCCTATTTTGTGAGGAGGAGCTATGCCAAGCAGTAGCACAGAATAAGCTTCGTTGAAAATTCCACCAACTCTCTTAGCCATCTCTTCTTATATAGATATCCTTTTTCTCCTTTCATAATGTTCGTACCAGCAGTGTATGCAGGTTTCTATCTTGCAAATGCTGCATTAGGTATTAGTGAAAGTTCCAACTTAGAAGGGGCTGAGACATGGAAATTATCAGCTTCTAACGTGCTTGGTCATGAGTCTTTAAAGTTTTAGTCAAGCTCTTTGTATAGTTCTATATCATATAGATGTTTTCTCCTATAGTGTTTTTCCTAAATATATCCTATATTTTATTTTTTTAATGCTTAAATTCCATATAGTATATGAAGTGTTTTACTTTGATCTCTTAACATCGTGAACCTACCTTCTATTCTTATTATATTTGCTTGATATATCCGTCTGTCAGTAGTCTGATGCAATGCCTATCATTTTTTGGCATTCACAAGCCTTCCTGTTTTATGCATGCTGATAGAAGTCTTGACCAGCACCAGCATTCTCATAGCCTGGAAAGATAATAACCTAGCTTTTGGGAATCCATCGCTATTTTTCTTGCAATGCCTGTGTTGGAGTATTGAGATCATTTTATCTTTTACTAATACTGAAGTCATTCCTGCTTGGCATACTATTGGAATTGTCGTCCATTTGTTTTCCTATAATGTTGTCGAATAATTCCATTTTGCTTTTGAGATTCTAGCAAAACTTGTTCTCTACACTTTGGTTAGTTGATGCATGGATTGCCAGCTCTTTAGATCAGGATCTTCATTTGACCTAGATTTTAGTTATTGTGCATTAAAAAAAAAAGCATTGCCCTTTCTACAAGACGTAGTATATGAGAGCTTGGAGTTACATGAAAATTACTATGATGCAGCAGCTTGTTTCTCCTACTTCCTTTCTCCTTCTCCCCTCCTTCCCCCTTCTATTTTTATTGCTTCTAGGCCTCCTTTTTATGCTTACAGGTATTATGCACGTCATAGTATATTTTTCTTAGTAAAATATGTAGACCTCGTGCATGCCCTAAACACAAGTGGTAGCGTCGATAGTGGAGTTGAGCTAGAGAAATATAGACAGAGATTGCATCTTTTGTGCAAAAAAGGAATTTAATTTTCTTTGTGCGAATCCACTGTTAGCTCGCTCAATGGTTGATTCGAGATCTATGCAGATGAATGAAGAAATTTTAAATACTTTTGGATAAATGTATGATGAAAAAGATCATACAAAATCAGAACCAAAAAAACACCACTCACCACCCCTGACATTGACTTAGTGGTCATTGGCCCAAGTGGATGTGGGAGAAAAAGTGCGCTTCCACTACTTTGGACACAAACAGCCAAAGCATAATTAAAAAATAGAGTAGGTTGTGGAGGCATCTGTTCCCACTCATGTTCAATGGATGTGAAGCTTACACGCCTCTTCTGCAACCTCATTAACTCTTATTTCTTTTATAGTAGATTATGACTACCGGCCCATATCAATCCCATTTCGTGGGGGTCTCAGAGTCAAGTCATGATAAAACCGGACAGGTTACATAAAAAACCTATAATGGAGTCGGGTATGTAAGGTTTATGATAAACCGTTTATCCACGCCCATACAGTGGATCTGATCCTTTATGCCTTGGGTCAACCTACTCTCTAAATCAGTAAATGGGGTTCTCTAAAACGTTTGTAACGTATAATAGATTCAAGAGAAAAGTTATATAATTGTTTAATTGCCTTAGGAAATACAGGTGTCTTAGTTGAGTTTGGGAACCGTCTCTTTGAAAAAGCCATGTACCAAGATTCTGTGCTTGGCAATCTAATCCAATCTTCCAGATTCCTTCTATGTAGATACAAGAAACTTTTTAAAGCGAACCTCCTCCTACATCGTATACACCCAACTCTTCATGAGTCACTTCGATTGTCGTTTAGAAGCTGTCGCATTGCTATAGCCGAATCCCCTCTATGAAAGCTTTTTTAACACACATACACATACCACCCGTGACATAGATGGTGGCCATCTTCTGCTCCGAAACATTTGGAACATAGTAGGCAAATATATTGATTTTCTGGCCATACATGTTTAGAGAGGTTAATAGAGTTGTGGACTATTCTAGGAGAGTTTTATGAACTGGTAAAATAAAATTGCTTAGAGCGCTCTATGACTTATTACTTTCTTGCTTAGAGCGCTCTATGGCTTATTACACACACAAACACGCAGGACTTATGTAGCATTCTTTATTTTAGGACTTGCACAAAGTTATGTGCCTGTGATGGAGGAAACGGCAAGTAGATTGCCAGTAGATTTTATCATATGCTTATGGCCCCCAGCCTTTCCAGACTTCTAACATGTAGAGTCATCATATTTCTATTTCCTGGTACTTTCTTTAATAAGTATGACTGGTTCTTGGTTGTCATGTAAGTGCTCCTTATAACACTTAGAATAGTTTTTAGAATTGTTGATAATTTTGTGAAAAATTGATTTTTAGAATTCTCAAAATATCTAAAAAGTTCCATAGGCGAGATACATGGCTATTTAACCCCGAGGCACTGCACAGACCTAACTTGCATGCTTCCATCATGCTGCAAATGCTTCCAATAATTTCAATCCTACATAAATATGAAAATCCCATAATAAAACAAGATAATAGAACGAGCTAATTGATAGTATAGTACTTTACAGATAGATGAAAGAATACCTAGTCTCATTATATTTTATTACTAAAAAATTCATATTGCTTGTAGTTCACTTCTTCTATCTTACTCAACAATCCTCAGAAAGCCATACCTAGCCTAAATATTTACACGAATTTCCACCTTGGTGCCTTAACTTGCGTTAGCATTAATTCAAAAGGTCTTGACTCACCTCACAAAAGTCTCACACAACATCTCAATTTATCAAATGCTTGGCCTTTACTTACTCCCACAAGCTTGGCTATCACACCAACCTAAACTTGCGTTTCGATTAAAAAATTATAATTTTTTTTATCTATCTATATATATATATATATATATTTGGTACAACGGTGACTGGGTTCATTTTTTACCTACTTTGATGTCAGCAACCAAGTCTATAAAGTCAACGTCGAACCGGGTTCAGTCAAAGACAGCGTTGGTAGTACTTTCCACGCACGAGCGCGCCCCCCCTCCCGTGCGCCGGCAAAGGCGGACCCAAACTTCCCAATCTCTTCGATTGGTAGCCTTGAGCATTCTTTGGGCAGTTTTAATGGAGTTTAATCGGCCACCTCTCTTTCCCTAATTTCCTCTCTCTTTCTTGCGTGTTTTTCCTAAAACCTCCAGTTCTTGAGAAAGAGAGAAAGATCCCCCATGGAGAGGCTTATCTCTTCCTTCTCTACCCGAACCCCTCTTCCGAGATCTCCCCTTCTCGTCCCTCGCGTCGCCGGCGGCGGCGGGAGATCTAGCCTCGGGCCGCTCCGCCGGGAGTGTCTCAAGCCCGCGGGCGCCCTATTTTCCAAACAAGAAGGTCTGCCGCGTCCGCCGCCGCCGCCTCTTTGCCCTCTTCCTCAACGTTCTTCTTCTTCCTTTATTGAGAATTTCTCGGTTATACGCTCGGAAGAGAAGGCAGCAAAGGCTGATCCAAGTTCCCAATTGGCCGAGCGGATTCGACATTTTGCAGGTCCATGCCTCAAAAAGGTGTCGCTTTTTATTCTTGCTCTTCTTGTGTTCGTGCTTTTTCCTGGCTTCTTTTTATCTTCTTTTCTTGTCCTGATTCTGGAGAGGCATTTAATTCCATACAACATCCTTTTCCCTTTTGATTTTAACTTTCTTTTTTCTTTAAAAAAAACCTCTTTTTTTTTTGGTTCTTGAGAGTAGTTATGGACTAGTGCTGAAATTTGTTAGAAATTTTTATGGTTGTTTGAGGATATGATATGATGCACTTGGGCCATAGGATTTATGCTTTCAGGTCTTTTTCTGCTATGTTGCAAAAAAGATGAGCATGGATTGCTTCTATGAGAACATAGGTCTGGGACAGAGATTGTAACCTTCTAGGGGGCGGGATGAGGGTGTTTATATATAATTGGCTGTGGCAACATCAAGAAAGATGCAAAAATAGTGAGGCATCAAAAAGTACAGCATGGTTACACAGATGATTTTTTTTTGAAGAAAGCAGGTTGATTTGATTAACGAACATGCTGTATAGTATCTTAAGCTAAAGGTTAACTTAGATCATTGAGCGGAGGTCTTGTTGTAAGTTTTGATGGCAAGATGTGATGCACAAAGCTGCGCCAAGTTGTGTCTAATCTGTAATGTCTTGATTTAGAGCATTGTCTCGGTAAGCTATGACATGTTGAATGGAGATTGTTGGGCTAGTCTTCACAAATTGGCCCTAAGCCCTATGATTGTGTTTTCTTAAACATATAAATCATTTAAAATTAGCAGTTTATTGAAGGCAAAACGATACAAATTAGGCATATGAGCAACCATGCTAATCATAGTTATATTAGTTTTAAATGTTAAATAATTCTCATCTCTCCACTTTACATAAATTGATACTTAACTGCTTGAGTACATATTTCAGAGTTTCTATTGTAATATTCTTTAGTGATAGGATATAAATTCATGTAACAGATCAATGACATAGGTAGGTGCATATCATAATATTCTCATTGAAATAACGATTCAGATCAATCTCTCAGTTCCAAGGTACCTTCTATACCTTGCAGCCAACCTTTAGCTGGGAAAAGCTAGGAAGAGTACTAGCAAAATAAGCTAAGAAGAACACTTGTAAAATAAATTAAGTGAGCTTACTGCTATAGATTACACATGCAACGCATCACAAAGCCTCATGGGATCTACCATCTCTTAAGCATTGCTGTTTCAGGAGTTGGACATTGGGGGATCTCAGTATATTATTGAGGAACTTGATACGTGTTTGATGAGCGTGTGGTATTGACTTTTTTGATTCCTTCAGTGACAGAACATATAGCATTTAATTGATAAGTACAGATAATTAAGATTTATCAAAACTTTAAAGGGCTGTGCTGTTGTGATTCAAAGGCTAATACCTATTATATACATTTTGATACAAGCTCAAGTTCTCACATGATCTCTATATCATTCCTTGGCATTGACCAAAATATTGGTAGAGGAGTTTGAGACATATGTCTTGTTGTTTTATATGCCTGCATGTTGCTTTTCTGTGTGAACTCATATATAAGTTAGACAACGAATAGCTAAAAATTAGAAAATAATGCATAATCACTAGCTTCCATGGATGTTTTGGTGGATTTGTTTTTCTGTTTGTCATTATCATTTTTCATCCTTTCCTTGATTCCTAAACTCCCATATTGATGTGGACAGCAAACTTCACTGTATCAATTACCTGATAAAGACAATCCGCTTGAGCTTTGACATCACCATCAACCATCTTGTGTGTCTTAAACAGAATCCCTCTTAGTGAAATAACACCATCTAAACTTTTATAGATATGCTGATTTAATGCTTGCTTTGTGCCACCTCCTACAGCGCCTACTTTAGCTCTCAATCTCTGGAACTCCATATCTCACTTTATGAATCCTCCTCAAGTATCCTTGTGTCCATAGTTTATGGTAGGTATGAAGTTAGGGAACCTAATTTCAAAACATTGAGGCTCTGTTTGGATAATGGTTATGTGATGGTTATCGGTGGGTTAGCAATTTAACCAGCTAAACAAGAGCCCAAAATGCTGTATTATCTTTAATCGATCAATGTCCCAAAAAATAGCCTAATGCTGTTGACTTTTATAATTCATGTTGGTGTTTTTTTTTTTTTTTGGGGGGGGGGGGGGGTGAAAATTTAACC
>JAOXJJ010000481.1:3586648-3603365 GCA_025769935.1 Phoenix roebelenii
TTTTTTTTTTTTTTTTGGGGGGGGGGGGGTTGAAAATTTAACCATCGGAGCTCCCTCTTTTCTCTCTTTACTTTTTCACTTTTTTCCATTAGTTATCCCACTTACCCTCAAAACATCAGAAAAAATAGGGAATAATTCTAACCCATGGCTATTCGACTAGGAGGTGCTTATCAATAACTAAATGTTTTTACCCCTGGACAACTATTCGGTGCCCAAATGTAGCTTGAAGATTTATTCTTAGATTGGATCCAAGAACAAATGTGGATAGGAGGTCTGATTGCATAGTTATCAAAACTGGTAATTGCCAAAATTCAAATACGTGTGCATGTTTTTTTTATTGAAATCTAATTCATACTTGACCCTAGGGTAGCTAGTAATCCTTGTGCCAACTATTTTAGACAGGCTTTCCGATCCTTTCTGTCCAGTTATTCCTGCTAATATCACTATTTGGTACTTGAATTTAAAAAGTTATGGCAAGTGGAGATGCTTTTAAAAAGTTATGGCAAGTGGAGATGCTTTTAAAACCTAAAACTTTAGATTTTATGGTTGAACGCTCATCTTAGCTCTTGTTTTTCCCATTTGTTTTATTTCCCTTTCTTTTTCTCTCTTTTCTTCTCCTATCCTTTCCCCCCCTTAATTCTCTCCCTTTCTTTCTCTTTTCTTTTGTTGTGTTTTCCTGATTTTTCTTCTTAGGTCTCTCCCCCCTTCCATTTTTTCTCTGCTTGGCTAAAAGAACCCTATTCTAAAGGAGTTCCATCCCTCTTCTTAGTCCTAAATATGACTGCATGCACCTTCCACACTTCTTTTCTCTTTCTTCAAGGGATGTCTTATTGTAAGTGTTATTATTGAACTTGACTTAAGTCAAAGCTGTGACATTTGAATATCTTTATTGATGAAGATGGATTAGGAAATGGGACATCAGGTTTCCACCTTTTCTTCTATCACAGTTACTGATTTCATTGACAGGCAGTAAAGATATCACAGGCAGTTGCAAGAACTAAAATTCAATTTTGTCACAAATTTAATAGGCAAATTTGGAAACAATCAGCTGAGATATCTAGAGTCTCTTCTTATCAGTTGCATGTGCTGACTTATCACATGAAACTTAGGGACAAAAATAATAAAAAAAATTGTAGATAATCAATATCCTCATTCTAAGCCTTATCTAGGTATTAACTGATTTCGTTGTTCTTGTCTCATAATCATAGTCAGGCTTTTTGTCTGAATATTGCTTCTTTGGATCTTCAAGATCTGGAGATGAATGCTGAGCTTTCTGCAATGTAACTATTGCCTTGCTACTATAACATCTTTTAATTATTATTTTTAATGCACTTGAGGGCTGATGTGCCACAGGATGAGGGCAATCATGAAATCCTCCTTTCTGCAAATAAATGGCTTGGGAGATCTTGTACTTAGTTGCAGTAGTCAATTTAAAATCAACAAGTGGATATTGTATTAGGTGCTGAATGCCTAGTAGTCGTGAATGATCATAACTGTTGGGCCATCAGTTATCCCTAGTTAGTTTTAGTTTGTGTGATCTTCCACTGCCAAGTTATATGTGTTCAATGAATTGCAGCAAGGCTGTCCATCTTCACATCCTTCCCCAAGTGATCCCATCTGGTGCTTGGTGCATACATTATTCTTCATAAAGGCTGTTAAGCATAATTAGTTCATAAAATGTCTTAGAGTCGATGCTCATATCAGATGCTTATATTGCGAGCAGTTGCTTGATCTGATCTGAATGGTGGTTCAAGGAAGTAGTGCCCTCAAAATATTTAGGGGTGGCAGTGTTTAGAAACACCATATTCTAAAAGAAAATGCATCTTATAAAACAAGAGGAGTTTAGTATCTTATTTCAATCTTAGGAAATTTCATTATTTAAGATCTATAATTGGTATAGAAGTGCTATTACAATTTCCAGTTAAACTAATTTTAATTATGATAAATATGGGAATAAGATGCTTAGTTGAAGATGCATATAGAAGCATGTTCTGAGTGAGGCCAAGATTTTGAAGCGGCTTGGAAACCTGGATGCATGAGTCTGCAGATTCCACTTGCCCTTCTTGTTTGACAAAACTTTGAATCTTTTTGTTGCGTTCTAAATGGGCCATTTTTCAATGAAGAGCTTGTCCCAATCCGTTGCATGGTAATTGTACTGCTGTAGTACCAGATGATAATGACTGATATATGATAGATCAAATCTAGATGTGGAACAGAGTTGGTTTTTTGCAGTATCAAAATAGATGGGTGAACCATCAAGCACAATCCTAGTAAATTTGGATACATGAAGTCTGCCGTATAATAATAGGTATCTAAAACAAAATTAAATAATTTAAGAAACAAAAATTAAATAAGCATCTAAAACAATGAAAATTTCATAGAAATTTTACACTTGCTTCAAAATAAGAAAAGGAGATGTTTAAAACTCTGTGGTCAGCCTCTCTAAAAGTTTCTTTTTGAATATTATTATTCCTGAGCAATGAGGTTCCCATATGGTAAAAAAAGTAAATTTAAGAAAAGAGAACCACTAGAAGAGAATAAATTAATAAAACTCATTTACTGAACACATGGCTATTCCATGTTGCCCCTATTAGTTTTAGAGGTAACTTATCAACTTTTCTATCCTTAAAATCAACATTTACCTCTTTTCTTTTCCCTATTTCTCCATTTTATTTTATTTGATTTTATTTTTTAAGCTTATCTCTTTCTTTTCATCCCATTTTCCTTCTTGTTATTCTTTCCTTTTTTGGTCTTCTATTCCTACTTTCACACTATTTAGCTAAACACATGATTTTCCTTAGGAAAGAGCTGCCAGCCGCCCGCTCCTTTTCTTTTAAGATATGGCCATAATTCCCCTTTCCACTTATTTCATCTTTTATAAGTGGGAGGGTTCTACTTGATAAGGTGAAAGGCCTTGTTGGTTGATGTGGAGTTAATTTGAAAATTAAAATGGCAAATATTACTAAATAATTGAAATTCTAATACTGTTTCCCATGAAAATATCTAGCTACGCAATTTTTTTGATCCTGTAATAATCAATGAAGTAGGAATTTACTTTATCACTTAAATTCTAATAATAGTTCATACCCACATCAACCTCCCTATTTTTTGAGATCAGTAGAGCACGAAGATACCAAACTACTTAAATTCTAATAATAGTTATATACTAAATATCCAATTGCTGTAAGCACTCTAAGAATGTAAAATTGGTGGCGAAGTGCAAGATGTGAAGGCAAAAGCGCCTATGCCTTTTCACATTCTCCCTTGTTAGACTCTACACTCATTTATGGTTGTCATTGATCACTTTTGTCTTGCAAATGTTATCTTAAATGTTTTATAATAGACTTTGTCGAAAACACTGAAAACTTCTCCCAGCCAAAAGCTTGTGTGCTTCTTTTCTTGAATGTTCATGTGGTTGTTTGCTAAATTGGGCATTACATAGAACTAGCTGTCTGATTAAAGTAGTGACAAGAAAATAATTTTATGTACGCCGGTCATCTTGTCTTAATAAGAATGTGCATTGGTCGGCCACTCATTTTTTCCTCTTTCGTTCCCCTTAAATTATGAAAAATCACCTACATATTGAAGCAGTTTTTGGTTTTTTGGGCGGTACAGTTTTAAGGTTCATGGTTGTCAGATGCGGCTCTCTAGTTAATCTCCAAATGTATTTTAAATTTCTGGTGTTTGTCATGTGCATGCTTGTTGCATTGCTTTTCTGCTTTAACATGAAGAGCTGCTGCCAAGGTTGTGCTGCAATTACATTTGGTTGTGCTTTCATTCATAGTTCATGAATTCTTCCGATTGTCAATTTATATTTCTGTAGCAATTACATAGCAGTAATACTTGGAGACATTCTAAATATATCAGGTTGCTTCTGCTGCTGCAACTATCTTGCTGTCAGCATTGATTTCAATCATAATCCAGCCTATTCTAGCACCACCAGCTTATGCGACAGCTCAGTCTGCTGCCAAGACTGGTGGGAAATTCATTAAAGCTGAGTTACTAAGTAGTGCCTGGACTGGCTTTTTTGCTGGTTGCCTGCACACACTTTCGGGTCCTGACCATCTTGCTGCCTTAGCTCCCTTATCAATTGGCAGAACGAGAGTGGAGAGTGCCATAGTGGGGGCTTTGTGGGGCTGTGGCCATGATGCTGGACAGGTGATATTTGGGTTGCTTTTCCTGCTGCTCAAGGATCGTTTACACATTGAGGTCATCCGCACGTGGGGCACAAGAGTTGTTGGTCTAACTCTTCTTGTGATCGGTGCTATGGGAATCAGGGAAGCTACAGAGGTGACTCCTTGTGTTGCTCTAGAGAATGGGGAGTGTGATGTGAGCATCATCGAGCCTCTACAGACTGCACCCAGTGGGAAGAAAAAAATTGGATTTGCAACTTTTGCTACTGGTATTGTTCATGGTCTGCAGCCAGATGCCCTCATGATGGTGTTGCCAGCTCTTGCTCTTCCGTCACGTCTAGCTGGAGCTGCTTTTCTAGGTATGTTTTTGGTGGGGACAGTGCTTGCCATGGGGAGTTATACAGTTTTTATAGGTTCATGTAGTCAGGCATTGAAAGACAGGGTTCCTAGGATAACAGAGAAACTGACTTGGGCTGCATCTCTTGTAGCAATATTTATGGGAGTAGCCATTCTTGTTAGCCAGGTTTTTGGTTTTAGCCTGTATTGATCTTACTTTCTTTTTCTTTTCCTCCTATTTTTCAAGATAATTTACACAATGCCCTTTTAGAAGTTAGGGATCTACATACCACAGAGTTCAATCCCAAATCCCTTACTAGTTACCACTTGATTGGCCTTTGGTCCTTGAGCTCACAATGACTGCCAGATTCATGTCTTTTCTATTGGTAAATGCTGCCTATCCTGTCATTAGTTTTGTAGATTGATGCGGATGAAGTTCTCTCTTTTTTCTGGATGAACTGTGAACTTTTATATTGCATTCATATTTTGTTTTAGGGCTACATCGTATGCACTTGCATATCATTGTTCCTTTATCATGAGTCATCCTATACTTTTTTGCTTTAAAATTAAGACCAAGACTACCTGCACCTTGTATCCTTGGACCTGTGCTTTTATAATGAGCTTTCACTTAATATACTTGAATATAGAGTTTGAGCTTGGCTGTTTGACCTTTTATGTTAGAATAACACAACTCTTTATCATTGAGGTTGACTTTAGATGGTTATAGATCAGCCTTTTTGGTTGGATTTGATCGTGCAAACTGAAATTAAGTATTTGATAAAAGTTTCATGGTCTGATTTAAGCTTAAGTCGTGTTTAATTCATTGTTGGTGGTAAGAAGTGAAGGCTGTAAGTTATTCCAAGTGACTATGGGCTGCCCCTGGTCAAAGTCACTTGGACATTATTGTGGGAATTTAAAAACATAAATTAGGCATTTAAATGACCACTTCTGCTGAATCAAAGCTGGGAAAGTCACTTCAGTGGTCTAACTTCCTTTCATTTTCAGCTATTCACATCTAGCAAAACCCACTTGAAAATGAACAAATAATATCTACCAAAAAAAATTACCAAATGATAACACCTCTTTATCCCCCATGCCACCATCTAGTATATCATATGAGGTGGTTTTGACTTTTGAGTGTAAGCTAGCGGGAGTTTCCTTGAAACCTGTCCCATTGACAGCAGTGGCAAAACTTGTCAAAGCTGAAGGCAAGATGGCATCTTTATTGTTTTCTTGCCTTTAACAATGTCATGGGCTGTAGTTATAGGCCATTATATTTAAAATTCTTATGAAAAAATACAAAGAAATAGAAATAAACATGCATAAAAGAAATCATTGGAGCCATGCTTGATTCAATTACCACTCAGGCTTTAACTTCCATAATTTCTTGATATCATGATTTAAAGTGTAAAAGGTTGCATTATAAACCTACATATTCATGGAGGGCTGTATTGGAAATAATTATATCATAGGTGTATACATGTTATCATATGGGTGGCAGACTGGCAGTGCATCAGTTTAGGTGAAGCTTCATTGTCAAGGCAATATGATCCTGATATGAACCTAACCTGACCCACTAGTGGCTCGGATTTAGGGCCTACCCAAACTCGCGGGCAGGTTAACCAAGATGACTTGGACCTTGACCCAACTATCAGTATGATCGACTTCAGAATTGGGCAATCCAAGTGGCCTCTAGATTGATATGCTGAATGGTGCAAAAATTGATGGAAAGAAGAGGAAAGGCAAGAATTAAGGTTTAGGTTCGAAATTCGAATGATGTAAATTTAGATTGGAGTGAGCTTACTTGTATTTGAGAGATCTAGGGGTTATGAGTTGTAAATTGAGAGCCCTAAGATTTTCAATTACGTTTCCTTTTACTTTGTGGCCTGATGGAGCCTTTCTTGATGTCATGCCAGTGAGCAGGTTGGTTAATGGATGTCCAAATAGCTAGTGTAAATGGAGAAGAGTAATAGAGGAGGAGGGGGAGAGGAGAGGAGGGAGATGGGAGGAGAGGAGACAAGAAGGGGAGAGGATGAGAAAAGAATGATTTTTTTAAGGATTCATTTCAGGCACTCTCCCTTTATTTCTAACTCTGGCTCCATCCAAGCTCATGGATCTATATCTAATGTCTGGGTCTGGTACCATGAGTTGGCAGGTCATACAATACCTGAGCTGAACCATTGACAGATCAAGGAAGTATGACCCATGCTCAACATGTGAACCCAGTAGGTTGGTTTTGGTGGGTGGGGTCCAGGAGGGGTCAGCTCAGAACTAGATTAGGGTCAAGACTCCACCTTCATATAACAAATGGTATATGGGGAACTTAAGCTTATTTTTATTACCATTTGCATTAAAAGAGCTTTGAGCTATCAAGAAAGATGCATTTGAGGACCCTCTGAATTTCAAAGAATAAATTCTGTACTAGAAAATGTTATGGATTTTTTTTAATGTATTCACTACATGACCAATTCCATAAGTCTAATGGAAGCTCGTAAGTTCTCTAACTTACAAGTTGCACTTGCTTATACAGATCCAACATAATGCGTTGTTATGATACAGCAGACCTAGGTTTGGTCCCACCCATACTCTTATATTCTGCTGGGCTTCCCCCAAGCCTAGTTATCAAAAAAGTAGCACTTTCTTGTCTGGTCATCCTTTGAAAAATGATAATCCTTTTTTCCATTTAGTTCAAATTTACCATTAGAAACACCTCAGATTTCTTGGTAATTAATGGTTTGATCTATTTCCAATATGATTATTTCCTATTTTTCTGTATAAGACTCCAAGACCATGCCTTTCTCTTTACCTTGGAAAATTGTTTCCCTTCTGATAGACAGATAGAAATAATAACTTTACACTTGTTTCAATGTCAAAACAAACGTCTCTTGACAATCAGCTCCTTCCTTTGTTCTCAGTTTAATTCAAGAGCCGTTTACCCCTCCGTACAAGTTTCTTATCTGTTCTTATCACTCACTATCCTTGCTTTTGCCTTGAGATGCACTACTGGAAAGCAGAAAGAGGAGAGTATAAAATTATGTTCATTGGAAAGCAGAAAGAAGAGAGTATGAAATTCTGTTTCTGTTCTGCTGCCTCTACAATTTGATGAAATCACAGAGCTTAGACTGCTGGAGTTGGTGTGAATTCGGAGTGTCACACTTCCTGTAGGATTTCGTTCCTTCCTAGTCTTCATCATTATATATTCTATCAGTACTTTTAAATCTTTGTTTCTCCATTAAATCTGATAGTGTGAAGTCATTATCTTCTTTAGTAGTTGGATTGAACTAGCTATATCATTAGGTGCATCTTTGAAAAAAAATAAGTTTTAATATAATTACCGAATCACCGAAATAATAAGATTTAGTATACCCACAACACCAGTAAATCACATTTTCCACCTCAGTTATAATTGTTATTCTCTTTTACCCTGGATAATGTTCACCCAAAAATCTGAGATCAAGCAGCCACTTGATTTTATGTTTTTTGAGGCTAATTCATTTTCTTTTATGTCCTCAAAATGATCATGCGAACCTTCATATACAAGGCACTCTAGATGTGCCTGCAAGCTTTAGAGAATTTTTATGATATACACGATATGCATGTTTATATGCCGTTGTATGTAAGTATGATACCCTTACCTATACTCAGTTGCATGAATATAAACTGATGATGCTAGCATAACTGGCCTAGTGCTTTATGCACTGGTTACATTTTAAAAACAAGATGATTTGGATCAACATAGATAAATAATTTGATGACAGAACTCATATTATTATTAAGAACGAGCGAAGCATGAGTAGGACACAGCAAATGGTGCTTTAATTTGCTCTTCTAGTTTAGCAATGAGCCATAAATGTTGCATAATTTGTCTCATCAAAATGTTATAAGCCCTCTCTGTGGGATGATATGTGTCCTGAAATAAATGCTTCGAAACATCTTCGCATGGGGGAGAAGCATGGCTATTGCAAGTTATTGTAACCTCGAAGATTCCTGTGCCACAGCACCCCCCTTCTTGACCTACTCAAATCCTATCAAGGGAACATATCAAGGTCAGAAATGGAAAGGGAACATGTACATTCGCATCAAAGATGATTTTGATAAGTTCTATGTCGCAGCTCCGATGATGCTTAAAGTTCTATTTAGCATATTACCATAAGCAAAAGGGTGCAAAATCATATCAAGCAGAGGCGTATACATATCGATGCAGACTATCCTTGATCCTGGTAGTGTAGGATTTAGCTTTTGTATCTCCATTTGTAGCTCACAGTAGAGTGTCCTTGCAGCTTGGTTGTATGGGGCCATGCATTCTCTTTCGATCCCTCCTGCTCCCAGCACTAGAATAGCTTGTTTGGCTTGTCAATTGTAATGCTTTTATGTCACTCCCTTCGAGAATGACAAGGAGGCATGAGATTTTTAGTTTTTTTTTTTTGATATTACTTTTCTTAAAAGATACAGTTGATGAAACTTGTTTAGCCTTCGTGAACACTAGGAAGTAACTGCTGTTTCATCTCGGATGAGCACTCTAAAGACCAGTCTTGTGTATCTTGTGCATGTTTTTTCTCCTTGCCCACGCACCCCCCTCTTCTTTCTCTTGGAGGGAATGTACCTTGTCCATGTTGCAAAGGTACAAGACGAGCTAGTAACATAAGCTGAGGTTTGAGTTATTCATGTAACTGTTAGGCTTCTGAGTTGACGACCCAAGTCATCGGATATTGTCTTATTAAGGGTGACAATCGGGTTGGGTTGGGTCGGACAAGATATGGATCGGATCGGATACATGATAAATCAATAATATATCAACCAAACTCGATATTTTTATTAAGCAGGTCAAAAATTCAAATTTGAACCCGATCATGATATTAAATAGATAATATGATCTGATTTACAATAGGTTGAATAGGTCAAGCGTTGCCACCCCTATCGGCCTTACTAGCTCTATTATGTGGTCGGCTCACCATATCGTGCTTTTGTTGGGTACTAGATATATTTACTACCTTCAGTGCAATTTATCTGGGCACATCCTTTTCATGAATCCCACTTTTTTTCTTTCTCTTTTTTCAAACTAGTTGCTGTGTTAGATCCAAATCTAGCACAATATAAAGCATAAACTTGTTACCAAAGCCCTATTATAGCCTTATTAGCGCTAACTAGAGCACCACACGCATCTTATATTCACTCTAATCAAGGCATCGAGTGTGCTGCTAACCCTAACCGAAGCAGTTCATGAACAGCTTGCAGGTTGCAGCCCCAAGCCGAATTCTTCAGTTGGGCAAATTCCTCTCTTTAGTTCGCGTCAAAAGATACAGGTTCGGTCATACCAATCTTGGCCTCTATACCAAGGAAGGTAATCTGCTGCTTCTCGATGAGGAAGAAGCCGTCCCTTTCCCCAGTCATTTGTCGCTTGGATGAATGGGTTGCCCAGCAATATGAAGATGATCATCGGTACAAATGTGGCTTTATCGTGGAGAAATTATACCCTACACCATGCATGCTATACCAATCACCGTGTCTCGTTCCTGTGGGCTATAAGATGTTACGATGCATGATGGATGGATGGGGTCTATAGGAAAATGAGATGAGGTGATTGGCGTGGTGCACTGCTTTGTGATTAATGTGTAGAGTATAATTTTTCAAATCGGTGCCACAGGTCTTTGCTCTAATGCTGTCCCTCAAGGCAACAGTTTAGAAGGTCCTCCTGTTCGAAGTAGTCTTGGATTTAATTGGTACCAAGGGGCTCATGTATGCAGGAAAATTATATGTCTACAATAAATAATTAACTTCTACACTTAATTGAATGCGATTGCAACCCTCTTTTGTTGACAAATCAAACCAAACTGATACTTGAGCCCAATTTTGGACTACATGTTAACGCTGATGAGGCCTAGGTCCAAACTTGGTGGTTGTACATTTCTAGTCCAGGGCAGGAATGGTCCAGCTTGGTAAACCCAAGGAGCTTAGGTTTTCTGCACTCAGATGACTCTATTTCCTGCCTACTGGAAACAATCAGGCAATGCACAAATATACGACCTACGATCTTTGAGATGTCACAAAGAATCCCAACACTAAAAAAGAGATTTGTTGATGTACTAGAAGAATGATGGTAACTTCCAAGAAAATGGGGTTTATAATTAGGGGAGTAGCACTAAATTAAATAGAGTTTTACATAACTAGATTGCTTCAACACTCTGCCACGCAACATCGAAATAAATTACTCGAAGAATACATTCTAGGTACTTAATAAAGCTTGTAGATAAAGTGAATAACATTGGCGAGACCCTGAAGACAAGAAAATTATATCCTCACGTCAGGAGTTGTATCTTGTCTTTGAAAATTTTGTCAATCATGATCTTGTAGGCTCTCTCAGTTGGGTGGTAACTGTCCCAGAAAACGTACGCCGTAACATTTGGACAGACGGAAGCCGTCACCCTATTACACAGGACTGTAACCTCTATTTCTCCAGTACCGCAACATCCCCTATCCGATATCTCAAATCCTGCAATTAGATGAGTACATAATAAGTACATAAAATGTCGATCGGATTGAAGGCTGATGATGATGATGATAATGATGATGTTAACGATTATAATGCTAGAGCTAATGATACTTTTGTTTTTGCAACTAATGCAAGCTGATTATAATGTCAGTGCTTAGCCTAATGATGGTGATGATATTGGTTATATTGCTAATGGTGGAACATAGTTTAGGTGCTTAAATGCCGATATTATTTGATCTTTCCCCTTAAAGAAGTTGCACTCTTCAATTATCATATACATGTCATTGTTTTCAAATTAACTTGAGAAGAAGGTACAAAAAAAAATAAAATGCGAGGGACATGGGGTGTCAACAGGTTGGGCAAGAACACACGGTTTTAGGTTTTGCCTATCTTATGTTTCCATTATCTGTTGCTTTGTTTTGTTTTGCATAATATTGTAATCATTATCTTTATTTATGGTCAAAATTAGCTTGCCTTTCTTTTGTTTTAGTGAAGCAAATAGTTGTATTTATGCTTTATTGCAAGCAAAACCGAGGGAAAAGATGAAACTTTTCGATAGAAATTTTCAAATTTGTGAATTTATAATCAAATAAGCAAACAGAAAATTAGGTTTTTTTTAAAAAAGGCTGGCTAGATGTGGCCAAGTGCGGCCTAGGCCTCTGTTTCGATACCTGTTTCTTGTCATTGGTTTTGTTTGGGATTGAGTTTAAGATACATGAACTGAAGTAAAGATTGAATTACCGTATTTTGAGGGCTGGAAAATAAGATCGATTAACATGGAGTAGATGTCGATGTAGACAATTTGTATGCCCTTATGTTCTCTACTAAGTCTGTCGGCCTCCTTCTGTATCTTAGAATTGAACAACTGTGCTGCTTGGTTACGCATTGGTTCGCAATTTCTCTCGATTCCTCCTCCAAGAGTTCTTTGTGATGGTACGCATCCTATGGGGGGAAGACCCACAAATGCAATTTTCCGGGCTCCCATTCGGAGTAATTCCTGAAAAGGTGAGAAAACTTTAAGCATATTTTCTATTCAATGATTCACAAAATTGATTCATATTATAGCAGACAATACCATGTCTCATGCTTTTGTGTAATTAACAAAGATTGGAAGGAAGAAAATATTTTGTGCTTTAAAAGAAGCTAAAATATACCCTTTGGTGTAGAAAGCAAATTATAAGCTGAAATCAATCTAGAGCTCTGCCATCCTGTAAGACTCTAATCTTATAAGACAAGTGAAGCCCAATTTTTCATGATAGTTGGCTGCCAAAAATATAGCACGTAAAAATACTCGACAAATAAGAATGCACAAAGTTGATCTCAGATGATTTAGAAAATGGTCATAATTATGATTGGCTGCCAAAATCTATCACAATATTGCCATTTCCTACCATCAATATGAAATAAATCTTAAGGTCTAAAAGTAGCTGGAGAGTACCTATTATTGAGCCAGTTTTATGGTTTTGTTTCCTGTGGCCTCGAATTTATTTACCTCCTTCTAATAAACGTTATAAGTCGATTAAAGTGGCTACGACTGCATTAATGTCCTATGTCACCTGTGGACACGACCCATTCTCAATGCCTGTAACAGACTTTGTTGGGTTTTTATTAGGTTATCGATGGCTGAGATTTCTGATTATTTCCGAGCTTTTAAAAATTTCTTTCGACCTGGTTCAGCTCGGATAAGCCATACCCTCACGTTGACTTAGAATTAAACATACGTCTGCATGGATCCTCATATATTTTTTTATTTAAGTCTTGATATTATTATCAGGCTAAAAATTAAAATCTAATTAAATCTAATTACAAATACTACGATAAATCTATGATTAGTCTGACTGGGTTTGTGCTGCAATATTTTTTAGTTCATATGAGCTATAGGTCTGATCTGCTCCGATAATAATTGTTACAGTCCAAAATCTCATTTAAAAAAGTTAGTCAGATTTTATTGTTAAAGTTTTTTTGGTCGTATATATGACCCAAGATCCATCCATTGTGTAGTTAATGTAGAATTAAACATGCACCCGTAAGGATCCTTCATAAGTTTTTTTTAATTATTATTAAATAAATATAATTCGCTAATGTGTTAATACTAACAAGGATATTCTTGGCTCCCATACATCTATCCCAAATGCATAAAATAATTTACCGTGTCTTCTTTCACCTCGACAAGTAAAGCGATAAATGTCAATTGTAAACATAAAACGGGTCAATATGAAATAGCAAGAAAGTAATGCTCCACGTAACGAGCTAAATAGCCACCCATGCCTCTCCGTTTCCATAATTTTGATGAAAATGGAGGCTAAGAAGGCAGAGCCTCCATTAGTCATCAGATCTTATTAACAAAAGAATTAATGATTAATTAGGGAGTTCAAAATGAGGTGAAAGAGTGTACTACATAGAGGAAAAAATAAGAAAATTTTTCATAACCAAATTATAAATAGCAAAATCACAAAGTTGTAAAAAAAAGGGAGAGAAGAACATTCTAAATATTTTCTAAAAAAGACAAGGCTCAATTTAAAAGCAAGTCTTTGAATTGAATTCACCTCGAGGAAACTAGAAGCCCCACGTATCATCAAGTTCACATAGGAAGGAATGTCGTATTGTAGCCTCCTAAATGGAGTTGTGAAGTAAGTATTGGCAATATCATCGGTTCCACTGCACACAACATATAGACTCTTGGCCACAATGTTTGTGGCTCTTTCTTCCCCGGCTATGGCCTTTAGCCTCTCTTTATACTTCTTAAATAGCTTGAGCTCCTCCGTCATTGATAGAACGTTCTGAAACAACAAGCAGCAGGGCGTGCCTTACTCTCCATTTCAGACGCATGAGAAAAAAAAAAAATTAGAGCAGAAATAGAAGTTTGGTGCAGCAAATACCAAAATGGTTGGGGTGAGAGGGTCGTATCCAGTTGCGCCAGAAGCAAAGCTCACCCCAGTTAGGATGTCTTCGGGTTTAAGGTCATAGCCAAAATATGGGGGCACCAATTCCTTCACACCCAACTTGGAGGCTAGAAGCCCAGATGGTGGTTAATTAGATGATAAGTGAAATGCTCAGCATGAATCAATCAATAAAATGCTATGACAATGCATAAAAAGTTGAAAGAGCCTTGTGATTCATCAATCTCCATCTCCTTTGGAAATTTTATCCCTAAGGTAGTGAGGCTATTACTAGGAGTATGGTTTTTTAATAAGATTTTTTATTCATGCATCAGATCATAGTTCAAATGATGGAACTTTGTAGCATTACAAAATGAAATAAGCAGATGGGTATACCTTAGGTTTCATGAAGCATAAAAGTAGTACTAGATTGGGTAAGTTTGCATAGAATGTGCAAGGGAACCCTACCTTTGTCTTAAACTAAAATTTTCTATGGCTTTATGTAACATATATAATTTTGTTTTAGATGAAATAATATAATTTTTTAATATTACATATGTAATTAAATTTGTTTCAAAATATACAGTGCTTGTTAGGAAAAAGATAAAAGGTTATAACTATAAAATAGAAGGAATTATATATAGTTACGATCTTTCATATATGAACTGCACCTCTCTACCTAATGGCAGCAGAGCCATGGATGGCGCATTCTCTAATAATTGATCTTGGACGTAATAAGGATGGGTCCTTCATGAGCGAAGGCTTAAGTGCTTTCGCACTTTTTTTATGTTATCTTTATATAGGAAAAAGCTACATATAGATGACCTTCCAAGGTGATCACTGCTCAGTTTAGTAGTAGATGTGGAAGTTGGTGATTGGTAGCAGTACTTTTTCATATATGTTACTACAAAGCAGTCCACATTATCATCTTCAGATGAATATAGTTTCGCTGCTGTTGCTTTCACTACAAATGAACCATGCCCCACTGGTGATTTAACCTTCCACATATTGCTGTCAGGATATCTCTATGTAATTTTTAAAATCCTCCTTATATTGCCATCAATATCTCAAGTTCTCAACTATGTCTTCAATGCGTGAGAGAGAGCGAGAGCGAGAGGACTTATTCTTCTTAAGATTTTGTGCTTTTTGAGATAGAGGAATGTACTGAAGTACACATTCTACTAAACCTTGAATCCGTTTATTTAATCAAGTTCTACGGAGACTCTGTTCAGGATTAAGAAAAAGAAAAAGATGATGAGAACTAGGGAAGCTAAGTAGAAGCTGAAAGTGGGTTCACGGCATATGCTCTCTTTATACATACCTATTAAGTCCGAAGGGATTCTTCCATTGGAGAACCTTCCGGTGGGCTGGTGACGGACGAAATCCTGTCCATAGGGAGGGAAGTTGCACCTGACGAGGGTTGGCAGAACGTTGTTATTGCCCGGATCCACGATCGAGTCTCCGAACACGATGACTGCCGGAACCCTCGGAGCCGTCTTGTTCTGGGTATCTCCTAATGCTTGGGCAACCAAGAGACACAATGCCATGAAACGAGCCCCTAACACAAGGCTTCTGCTCTCCATTCTTTCTCCTCTCCCCTCTTAAATGCACTCCCTCCCAGTTTTTAAGTCGCTCGAGATATGTGACGGCATGCACACTGCCTCCTCTCCTTATATAGGAGTGAGCTCACTGACTCGAGCGATCCAACTTTGAAGGCTTTCAAACTCCTTACCGTCGACTTTACCCGGCCGGCCATTGATACAAACGTCACAAAATTAATCTGGTGTGGAAGTAGGCAAGTATCAAATAAAGGTCGACATATCTGCCAAAAAAAACAGAGGAAAGATTAGAGAACATTTATTAACGAGGTGCATCAATGGGGGTGGTTGTCCCGCAAATCACATGCACCTCCATCTGATCGGACCATGGTAGTCGAATCAGCTCAAACACGTGGGATACAGCTCTTCACCTCGAGGAGTTCACTCCCAGAAGTTAAAAAGAAACGAAAAGAGAAAAACCCACAAGGAAAATACGCGTATTAGATACTACGGGGACTGGTCCATGCAAACGGTAGAGTACTGATCCCAAATAATATCTATCAGGATGGCTGGTTTGCATGTTTTATACGTAGCTTGACCTCGAACTTTAGGAGCTGTGCGAGTCTGAGGTAGTTTATGTTTTCAGGAAGGCCCCTAAAATTCTTTGTGGCGTGTGATTTGTATTCCTTGTTAATGTATATATGCTGTTTATAGGGCTGAAGAGTTCACAATCCAAGCATCAATCATGGTGGATGAGTGAAGATGACAACCATATCTAGATGATGATATCCATATGCTTTCCTCTTTTATGAAGAGAAGGGATAATTGACGTCTGCCCAGTTGTTTTGACTGCCCTTTGATGTTTAATTGTTGTTGATTGAAAAGTTAGATAATTAGCCACAAGCTCATTTTCATGAAGAAAATGAAAGGAAAGAATTAGGGAGAGCTCGGCTCGGCTCGTTTCACAGTAGCTTGGGCTCGGGCTCGATAACGAGCTCTGTATTGAGCTCGAGCTTGGGCTTGCTTGGCAAAGCAAAAGTTCGGGTTTGAGCTCGTAAAGCTCGTTTCAATTACGAGCTCCAGAACGAGCCCGAGCTCGGTCTCAGGCTCAGGCTCGTAATCGAGCTCGGGCTCGGTACGAGCTCGGTGGTCTGTTTCTTGTTTCCTTGAAAAAAAAGAAAGGGAACTAATTTACATGTTTTGAAATGGCAAATCACATTTGTTTCCTATCAACTTTGCATTAGCTTTGTGTCATGACATGATGCTGGATCTTATTAAGATCAATTCTCCATGATTGAAGTGTAAGTAATGCCTTCCTCTACATTTTAAAATATATACATT
>JAOXJJ010000481.1:3603465-3619479 GCA_025769935.1 Phoenix roebelenii
TTCATGTTGGCCATCTGACATTTCTTGAAAAATATAAACAACCAATCAAATTACATATTTAGTACATAAGCATGCCACACTGCTATACAAAGCCTATTCAAGGCTAAAACAAAACCAATCAAATTTAGATGCCAATTCATTTAAACACTTGAAAGCATAACATTCAACCCTCCTCCCAAACAAATTTTCATAAAGAAATAATAACAGAAACAGTCAAACAGATGATGGATGGTAGATGAGTTGAGGACTGAGGACTGAGAACTGAGGAGTAAAGAGTTGATGAACGGTGAGGAAAGAAGAGGAAACTCACCAGCAAGTCGGAGTCGGCCGGTCGCCGGTCAGGGGTCAGCGCCGCAGCAACTCAGCAAGTCGGAGTTGGAAAAGATCTGGGAGGAGCAAGTCGAGGGGTCGAGTCGTCATCTCGTCGAGGTCCAGATGATGGAAGGGGTGAGGGGTTCGGAGGAGAGGGAGGGCTGGAGGCAGAGGGGTTTGGAGAGTGAGAGGGGTTTGGAGGGAGGCAGGGGTGAAGGGGGGTTTGAAGCCTTGAAGGGTTTGGAGGGGGCATTTCGGTGGTGCTATCTATGGAGTCGGGCTTCACGGTCGGCGGCGCGGCGTGCGGGCGAAGGGAGGCGGAGCGCGGCGGGGCTGGGGCTTCAGCTTTCAAGCCTTCGAAGTTCGAAGGCAATGGGGGCAGTCGGGCAGACCGGCAGAGCTGGAGAAGGAACTAGGGCAGCCGTAGCAAGTCGGGGAAGGCCGGAAGGGGATCGCCGGATGCCGGATCCAGATTCGGAAATCGGGGAGGGCTGGGAGTGGGAGAGGTCGAGAGGGAGACTAGGGCATGAGCATCTGGGTCGGTGGGGGTTGGAAAAATCCTAATTAGTCAATGGCTGGAATTCGATTGGGAATTTGCGACTCGGGAGGGGGCTGGCCGGGTGGGCCCGTGGGAGACTGGGAGTCGATCAGCATTAAGCAAATAGCCAAAGGCCCAAGCTTGTTTGGGCTCGTGAGCTACTCGGGCTCGAGCTAGGGCTAGGGCTCGGATGTAAACGAGCCTCATATTAGGCTCGGGTTCGGGCTCGTTTGACTAACAAGCTGAGCTCGAGCCGAGCCCAAGCAGCTTGGCTCATTAACTGCCCTAGAAAGAATACATATTTATTTGCATCTGGTGGTCCTACCTCACCTAATCACTTGATGCTGTTGATTGATGTAACATATATGCCTTAGATAATAAAACTAAAATTGTCTGATCAAGCATATATAGTTCGAACTTGATACATTTTTTTTGGTTTAAAAAAAAGGTCTTCTTTATGGAGCTACTTCTCACATCTTAAAAAGAGTTCTTTTCTTAAACTAATTATCTTAATTAAAAAGAAATTTAAAATTTTATTTTAAAAAAGAATTCAAATTTAAATAGAATAATGCAATTTATTTTTTAAAAATACAAATAATATGGAAGAAAGAATACAAAAAAGGAACATATGTAAATTGAGATTTTTTTGATTTAGAACACGAGGGCAAGGTGGTCTATTAAGAGCCAAGACTTTTTATTCTTGATGCTTCAAAAAGAGCGCAAATAAAACAATTTTTGAAAGATTTTGAGATAGATGAAATATTCTTCTTCAAGATTTCTATCATTCAAAATTATATCATAATTAGTTTTGAACTTGTAATTACTTTGTTACTGGATGGCAAATTAAGCAGCACATCAATCAACATGATTGTTCAAACAATATCAAGTACATCCAAATAAAAAAATAAAATAAAATTTTAATATTTTTATAACAGTATTGGACCTAAAACATCCAATTATCTCAAGACAAAGTAAATTGGCCAGGTCAGAGAACATAATAAATAAAAATAAAAAAAGAAAATCTTTTTTTTTGGTTGAAAAATAGGAGGGGGGAGAGGAAACTTCACCCGCGTAGTAGCCCCTACGAGGCCTCCCTTTCACAAGAAAATGTTCGATGCAGGTAGAAATTTTGCACATAGCCTTCCCGACTCATGGGTCACCCTATGTGTGAGTACGTCATCCCAGTAACACCTCAATGCCAGCTCGACCAAATAGCGCTTCAATCGAGCGTATCCAGACAGGGAACATCCGGTCTCTAATATTTAATCGACGCTCGTGCGTTTTAAACTTGGATCACGCTGGTAGAAGTAAAGCTTCGTTCCAATTGTGCTACCATCTTGGTGGCAACAAAAAAATTTATAATAAACTCTTACGAACAGAGAGGTAGAACTGCTGGTCAATAATTTGCACAACTTCAAAATTAAAATATATATCTTAAAAAAAAAATTAATAACAAGCCACTCTGCGATGTGTTTTAATTAGACAAGGAAGTTTTAAATTATAGTATTCCTACTAATCATCCATCAAATAATTGCTAAATATGCGGGAGCCGGAAATTTGATGTCAGTTGGGTTTCATTTATGAGACAAACCATGACCAACTTCCACATCAATCTCTTAAGGTGACCAATGATTTGATCGAGATGATTCAAAACTTTTTCTGTTCTGCTTTTATATTATCCATGAGAAAGTGCTTCTTAAGTCACGTGGTATCACCAACCTTTTCTAATAATTAAAAAAAAGCACTTATCGTGATTTCATGTGGATGATACATTATTTTTCCTGCTTTTGCTTTTATATATCACCTACCGAAAACACGTCTGAAGTCACGTGGTTTTACCAACTTTTTATTAGTAATAAAAAAATTGCTTATCTCGCATATGTAAAAAAATTATATTCTGCACCAAACTCATGCACAATGCCAATTATAAAATTATATTTTTTAGGTCAATAACTAAGATTAGCAGATAATGAATAGAATCCGAAAAAATGTACTTCGGTGATCAATGTTATGTATGACCTGCAGAATATAATTTTTTTTGTATGCTTCAGAATTTAAAAATGAAAGTGACCACGGCCTGTTGTATATAAAAGCTTTCAGGTACTATTTTTTAATAAAAAATACTAATATTATCCTGCTTGCAAGGAAAACGCTTCATGATGCAAGCATGAGAATCTAAGATTCTGGGTGTTTAAATGCTAAGTATAAGTTGACATATCATGGACTGGGACTAATGGAGTATACTAATTGATTGATTTAGGCATGAAAGGTGTTCATTTATTGTAAGTGGTGATAGGTTCAAAATTCCCGTTTGCCCCCTTCACCTAATTGGACCTGATATGGCTTTTGTTTATTTATTATTGTTATTATTATTATTATTATTATTGAAGAAATGAGTTCTCCACCCTCTGGGACATGGAGCGCTTAAAATGATGAGCAAAATGAATACCAACTTAGAGAATCGTAACTCTGCGTTACATCTGTGCTATTGTTTCGTCAAGAAGAATCGTAACGCCATTTTAATTTATTTTTATTGATAAGATCACAGTCATCAATTAATGCTTCTAAACAGCCATCGTCAAGTTCGTTAGGGGAGGTAATGCTCCCAAGGACCATTTCTATGGTATATGTTATTGAGAAGTCATGGGTTGGGTCTTTCAAAAGGCCTGAATTAACTTTGGCTGCTCATACGTGCATCAAACCATGCAACTTCAGTACTACCTTCAATCCAACCCCCAAGCCAAGCTGACCACGCCCGAGTGCACTAAGAACTGAGCCAAACGACCGCGCCACCCTAGATTGAGCCCTGAACGAGGCCATGAATTGCACCAAACTACCATCAAACTAGGCCTTGAACCACAAAGAAATCGACCAATTGATTTCATTACATAGCAGCTTTTATAAACGACTGATGGTAACATAAGAAATGCTTTTCAAATTCCCATTAATGAAATATGTCACGGAATGGAGAGACCCTTTTAGATATAACTAATATAGTCCTTAAGTTGTTGCAAGTTGTTATCATATGGAACAGGCCATTAATTGAACAGCCAAGTATCTGATTGTTCGGCCCATAAATTCAACTGCTTGCAATGATTAAGCCGTCAAGTTCGTCTCTGCTTTCGGCTTCATAATTATATAAGTAGGAACCAAGGAATTCAGCTGCTAAATATGAACTGGAGTGGTTTTGGCTTGGATGCTTTTGTATATTTTCAATATTAAAACTATATAATAGCCATTTATGCTTGTCACTCCATGTCTTCTGCCATTGCTGTTATTAAAACTATATTATTGATGTTATTTCGTTTATGCTTCTCTCAATGAGATCTCATTTTTTAACTAAATCTTCCTGCAACAAAAGATTATACTGCACTAAAACAATTGTTCTTTATTAAAATAAAGAGTGACTTAGGAAAAAGACACCATTATTATCTGCTATTACTAAACATTTCCTTTATAATGTCATTATAATAAAAAGAAGGAAGAACACTTATTTTCTTTCTTTCTTTTCTTTTTTGGTGAAAGCGGAATTTCATATCACTCTAACGTGGATACAATCTGCCAAATTAGAAAAAAATAAACAGTACAAAGGATATCGAGAAGTTTGTTGCATGCGATTGTATTTAAATTCATGTAACACATTGTTTGATTGTTTTTTATGTTTTCTCATTTGTACTTTAAAGGTGAATTACTACGGCTGCTAATTTCAATCCACTTTAACCATCAATAGCTTACAAAGAGGACTAATAACTTACCTTAGCCTAAGCCAGAGTGTGTTTATAGCCAAAAGAACGGTTGTTCGCTATGAGGGTCGGCAAGAGTTATGTTGAGGGTCCCTTGTAATGAAATCACGCCTTCTCTCCCTCACTCTGTGCGTGCCCACTGTGTTTGCTTTAAATATGGGAGGTTTCAGGCAGGGTTTTAAGAAAGACAACTAGAGGTAAAACAGCAAGTGCTCTCCCTCCCTACCGTCCTTTCTCTCCACTGGATTAATCAAACGAGGGCTCACTTTTGCTATGACATTTACCTTTTTGTTTTTTTTTTTTTTGGAGACGTTAACGTTTGCATTTATAGTATGTACATGGTCTTAATTTTGGAGGCAGAACCATGCTATTTTCTCGTCGGTTGCTAAAGTGGGTGGTGTGTTATACTTCCCAACGCTGCCAGGCTCCTTTTATATCACCATTTCAGTGTCTGGTATTGATTTGGTGGAGCAATTTAGGCGATACAAAACGAAAAATATATCACCATGGGGTTTGCTGGATCCCTCATCTTCACATGAATGGATTACTGAGTTTTTTGAATAAAAAAACAAAAAAAAAAGAAAGAAAAAAGTTAGGGCAAAAAATGTACTAATTTGATCATATGTTTCTATCACGGAGCATAATATTTGGTCTCATTAATTATAACAATTCAAGATCTCGTCCAAAATGGCTAGCTGAAAATATTTTTTAGATTTTTTAGTTTTGTATAAGTACCCAAGATCTTTTCAGTAAATAACCGATGTGAGACTAAACATCTACTCATACAGATTCTCATATCTCTCACTCTCGCACATGATTTTTGGCTAGGTTGTCGAAGTTCGATAGCCCGGTTTCGCCTCAGCTAGCCCGAGTCAGCTCGACTCAATGAGTCGAGTCGGCCGGGTTCTTACAGTAATTTCAGTAGCATAAATCATAATCTGTCACTGAAACTTGATTTATTGCGCCCCAGATCCAAAGCATGACATAGTCGTGCTGCCGAGAGGTACAGCCCACGAGAATACGAAACAAACATTACTTTCAGCTTTCAAATCCATCACAACAAAATATAATAATTTAAAATCTAATTTCATCATCCATTAAATAACACCAATATTGGTTCGTAGTGTCTAAATTCAACATTAATATCAAGCCCATCATACTCAACATTCAGAAAATCATTAGCTATAACTTTATATTGCAAATAAATTCGTAAATCATTCTTCATGTCATGTAATCCTATAATGGATCAAAACATTGCTGACAGATTTTCGTGCGATGGTCACTATAACCCGTAACAGGGCTATTTCGTAATCGACAAGATTTCATAGTTCATATCTATCATCAACTTTAACCCGTTGACAGAGGCCATTTTTGTTGGATGCTAGCTCCAAGGTATCGATTGACCTCTATTTATAGAGGTAGTCATAGTAATCCGAGAGTCTTTGGAAACTATTATTTTTTCTTAAAACATACACATAAATAGACAAAAAATACTAAATGGCATGATCAGATTCATATTTCATAACAAATCTATTTTTATTAAAATATTAACTAAACTATTTTTCATAATAAAACATGATTTTCATAACCATATGCTAATCCATAATTTTAAGAAACGCATGATATTTTGACAAGCAGATTTTATGCATAAAAAATATAATTATTTAAAAATAAAAAGGAGTGTAAGATCTACTACAAATTCGAAAACTAGTAAGAAGTATAAGATTTACTTACCTCTTCTATCTTAAACCGTCAAACTTCACTAAGTAGTTTAATTAATCTTAAAAAATTTTTAAAAACATAATGACTTTCTATATAACAATTTTAATCAAATTAAAATAATAAGAAATAGGAATGAGTGTTCGACGATTCTGGGTGGGTCAATCTTAAGCGATTTTATCAACAAATTATAGAGCATGGATTCGATCAGGGCCAAGGTTGATTAACATAGTTCATCGTTAGTGGATTTTATGGACCTTGACAAGGCCGGGTGATTGGTCCAGTAGGCGACCCCGGGCACCCAAGCAGTAGAAGGCTTTTTTTTAGGGGTTAACTTGGGTTCGCAGATCAGATTGACATGACCTAACTCCAAGTTTCTTTAATATTTTAGAGAGAGAAAGTAGAGAGAGAAAGTGGAGAGAGAGGAGATGGAGAACGAGGGAAGGGAAACTGTGAGCCTCCCTCCCTCCCTCTCTCCCTCTCTCTCTCTCTCTTCTTTTTCTTCTTCTTCTTCTTCCTGTGAGGTGGAAGGTGCTCAGTGGCTGAGCCTCTCGTGATCGGCGACCCCCGGGTCGGCGGCGTGCCACGCCCGGCAAAATGTGAGAAAAGAAGTCGGAATAGGAAAAAACAGGGGACTTATCTAGAGCTCAATCCGGCGATTTGCCGGCCAGTTATCAAGGTGGAGGCAGTGGCTCAAAGGCCGGAATAAGGAAGAGAGGAAGTTTACCTCATCTCCGGCGAGCTTCCCCAGTCAGATCGGCGGCGAAACCCTCCCTGTATTCATGGCGGAGAGCAAGCAATCTCAACCTTTAGGCTCCATTTGAAAACTTGGAATTGAGGAGAGAGGAATGAAATGGAAGGGAAAGTTAAAAATTTTAATGCTTGGTAGTTTTTTAGTGGAGGGAAAGGAAAAGAAAAGGAGGGAATAGGAGGAAAAATTTTGGGCTCCAATTCTCTCCTTTTTTTCCTTTCATAAGTGGGAGGATTTGGAGAGAAAGGAATTACAACTTAATAACTTTTTTATAATACCTATTTTACTCTTAAATTAAAGAATTACTAAATTAAAAAGACAAATATATCCTAGAACAAATTTAAAAGGTATGCTTTCTTTTCTTTTCTCTCCAAACTTCCAAACAAGAGGAAGAAAAGTACTTTCTCTTCTCTCCTAAAACTCCCAAACAAGAGGAGAGGAAAGTCTATTCTATTTTTTTTTTCTTTTCCCTCCTCATTAAAGTTTTTCTTTCTTTTCTTTTCTCCCTAAAACTCCCAAACGGAGGGTTAACGGGAGGTTGATGCCAAAAAGAGAGGTGGAGAGGTCCTTTAATGGATGAAAATCGGTCCAAAGAAAGTAGGGATCGATCCCTGTTGATCCCTGTTCAGGAGTCCACTTATTCCTCCCCACGCACATGGCCGTATGGGCTTTCGGCCCATACGGCCCAATTCATGTGTGGGCCGGTCAGTGGACCAGGCCTTCCCATAATCAATCATGCATCCTGCCAAAATGTATGGAGATTGATCCTTTCAAGAAAATAACTCATGCTCCGGCCATGGCATGAGCAGCAACATGGGAACGAGTCTAAATGGTGATGTTAATGCCATGTTCTTGCAGTAGGGCTTTTGGAACTTCGTTGCAGTTTATTGCTCCACAAGTACTAATCTTTTGAACGTAATATTTCTGCCCATTATTAGCCTTGGCGTACATGCTTTCATGCTTTGGTCCTGGCTTAGCTTATGAAGTTATTGGAAGCTTGCATAATTTGATTGGAAATCAAATTTCCAAGGATGGAGTTGTTCATATAGCTCATTTTTTTTGGGCAAATACAGATAAAGATGGTTTTGCTGTTTGAGTGCCTTCTTTGTATTACTAGCAAGGAACTGAAGGTGTGTGCATCCAAAAACTGCCACAAAACAAAGCATGTCTGTGCGATATATAAGAGAAGAACCATTACATGCTGAGAAAAACAAGTTCTACATCATTTCTCCCAAAAAATTAAGTTCTTCATCAGTCTCCCAACTGAAATAATGGCCAATGGACACACTCGCTTCTTAGATTAAGTAAGTAATATAATTTTTGTAAAGCCAATCCACAAGGATCTCATATGCTTTCTCAGTTGGATGGTAGCTATCCCAGAACACATACTCAGAAACATCTGTGCAGATGGTTGAGGTCAGTCCGTTACATAATACCGAAACCTCCAAATCTCCAGTACCACAACACCCTTTTGTTGAAACTTCAAATCCTACAGAAAATTCCATGAGTCAGTTGACGTATGTTTTACATTGTGAATGCAGAACCATACCGAACTGCCAGATTCGGAGAATACCGAGCTATATCCGCAGCGAATTGGGACGGTTCCATCATTTAAAATGGTAAACCGGTAGGTAGGAGGATAAAAGGGAGGATCGTCGGAGGCCCAATCCCTCGTCTTTTCTGTTGTGTCAGTACGGATTCGGCACGGAACGATACAGGAGCGTACCGAATCGTGCCGCCAGACGACCGATACAGGCTTCGGTACCGACACAGCAGACCTTGGTTATATATCATCCATATTTGAGGATGAACTTATACACAAGCATGTTTTATTGCATAGGGGATGCTGCAATGCTTATTACTTACCATAGTTATTAGGATGTTCAATCATATCAAGTAGAATACTATAGATGTCGATATAGACCACTTTAACTTCTCGGTGCTTGGTATTAAGCCTTCGTATCTCCTTGGCTAGCCCTGAATTGAAAAGTTCTGCCATTTGGTTATGACCAGGTGCACAATTTCTTAAAATCCCTCCAGATAGAGTCCTTTGTGATGGTACGCATCCTATTGGAGGGATACTCGTAACACCAATCTTTCGTGCTCCAAGGTGGATGAGCTCCTAGCATTGGAAGAGTTACATGTGAGAGACCATAGAGAAAGCATGATCAAGACCTTCATATGGAACTAGTTGGGAAAGAAATTAACATATTAAATAAAAGAAGTTCTGGAACCAAAGATTGAACACCATAAACAATTTTTGAGTTTTGGAATAGATTTTTCCCAACTCAAAGATAATCCAGCTATTTTTCCTAATACACCATTAGAAAATAAAAAGTTCGGAGGAAAAAAAAAATCCAGGTTGAGCACCAACTAATGCCAAACTAAACAATAACATAATTGGTCTCAACCCAACCCAACCCAACCCAAGGCTAGATTAAACCTTTTAAACACAAATCGAACTGAAGCACAAGCTATGTAGGGATAGGTTAAGTGGGGCAGGTGATGTTAGGTTAGGTTTTATCATGATTAATCCTAAGTTTACAGTAGAACATAATTGGGAGTCTAGGACTACGTTCAGCTCGGAGCTTGCTATTAGAATTCGAGTTCTATTCTGGCAATTTGAACTGTTTGCATGCTACATGAGATTGGAATGGGTGAACTGGATGGATTATTCAAATTTTCAGTATTGGCTTGACTAGAATTTGAAATCAACTTGAGATTTTTTGGTCAAAGCTTGACTCAGGATAGCCTACATGATGTCTCAAACTGATCCAAGTCCTGAATGGTGAGCCGAGTTATAACACAACCCATGTTAATTACACCTTTAATGGTCTAACGATGTTTGCAAACTTATATAAGTTTGATTGCACCTCTTCTTGCAAACAGGACATTGGAATCGTCACAAGGTCATGGGAATTTGCCTTCAGCCACATGGCGTCCAAACTCTGTCGTGCAAGCTATACACCGGCTGTGGGTCAAGATGGTCGATAAAAGGATGCCATATGAAAACCTTCATACCTTGCTTATAAAGATGCCAAGAAAGGATTAAATTAATTGCCATAACACTAAAAAGGTTGTTATAATGGTTTCATGCATGGGTCCATTATGTTGTGTATCAATAAAAAGAAATTTATATGGTCATTATCTACTTGTTGATATATTCAACTGTAGATGTTTAACAACTGCACTGCTCACCTAAATAAAATGTTTTATATTCAAATAATCGTACCATCCATAGAAATTTTTTTGTGAATAATGATTCAAATGTATAGTTTTGTTATTTTCTATTACAAACTAATAGTTGTCATTGCAATATACAAATAAGAATTGTTATAGTAATAACTGTTATTTCATTCTTGAATATTAATTTTCATTTCAGATAGATTTGAATAAATAACATTACAATAACCTTTACATCGACCAATAATAGTTTCATAAGAAAGTCATAATAATGGGGTTATTGACTTATTGAAACTTAAAACAATCTACTTCATATATTAAATTTTGGTGTGCATCTTAGGTTGGATTCAACCTAAAGTAGTCCAACTCATCTTTGGGCAGAGGTTTAGCGAACTTGGATTAGGGTTGGGTTAAAGAATCTCAATCCGATCCCAAGTTGGATTGGACTAGAGTTGAACTAAAACACAACTCAAACTCAAACCTAATGTAATCTTGATCTACCTGGTAAATAAACAAATAAATTAATATTCATATTTAAACGATACTTATATATTTTATATGACAATGCCTTTAAGCTATAATATCCAAATTAACAAAAATATCCAAAACTTTTCTTCGCCATCAAAATTATCTATACAATCCTATCTAATTTATTTAATCCGACCCAACACAATACCAACTTAATTAAACCAGGACTCGGTACATGAAGAGATTGGGCTCGAAAAAATTAACCAAACAATCAAGTTCAGTTGGGCTGGAATATATGCTATATAGGTGTTAAGTTGGGCCGTACATAAGCTTTAATGAAACCAGCGTTGTGAAGGATGTAGTCGGCAGAGCTCTTTAAATGAGCACAAATCCCTCCTCATAGCTGCACTGCCGTGCAGCATGAAGAAAACCAGCCTCACTGCACGGGCAGCAGCCAGCAGGAAAGCCAGACATTGCAAGCCCCACCATGTGCTGCCCAACTACCCACATCAAAGTCTCTAGCAAGCCCTAAATTCAATTCGACTATCGGACGGGCGAGTCCGGATCTACTGCGATACATGTTTTGCACCTCGACGATTGAAATATATTTGGATAGGTGACATGTTGCTCATCTCAAAAAATAGATGGATGTTGTCCATCGTATTGGTATGCTATGACAAGTTGAAAGATGAGCGACAGCTATCCATTTTCAAGATGAAATCTGGCTCGGTAGGGCGTATGCTTAGTATCACCAAGATCATACATATGAGAGAATGGTGGGGTGGATGCATTTGGATCCAACTCTTAGTCAACTCGACTTTGGAACATGACCATGGATGTTTAGACTCAAAAATGGTATGAGTCCAAAAATAAACTTTAATATGTATCTCATAAAAGTAGGCTAGGCTTGAATTAGATCCGAATGAACTAGCTAACAAGTTCAAAAGAACGCATTCCATTAATTAAAATTGGACTTGATTGGAACCCAATTCAAATTTCTAAGCCAACTCATGACACTAACTGCTTGTATGCTCCCCTCAACTCACTCCAAACCTCGAAGGTGGCAGATTTCTAGAAAAATTGCAGCAATCGATTTAGACATTTTGAATTTGTCCGATGAGAAGAAATCATACTCCCTTGCTCATTCGGAGAGTTTGAGGAACTATGTGATTTTAATAAAAATGACTGAAACATTGCAGACAAATAAATACATCAGTTCATCAAGACATGCATACTAATCATAGACTGATGGCATACATCTCGATCATGATAATAATATCATGAAATTTAATTAGGATCACAACCTTCTCTCAATTTGCATGTATCAGCTAACTCTATAAAGCTTTTCAAATTCTTTTCTTTTTCTGTACAAAATCTCAAAGGAAATAATAACAAAGATAATCTCTAATAGAATTCCCTTTCATCATTGAAAGCCTTAAGTTGCATATTTTATTTTAAAGAAAAATGAATGGAAACAAATATTACTAAACTATACCTGAAGAAAATTGGAAGCTGAGTGCAGCAATAAATTGACGTACGAAGAAATATCATAGTTTGTCCTCCTAAAAGGTGTCGTAAAATACGTATTGGCAACATCATCACTCCCCGCACATACTACGTAGAGAGACCTGGACAAGATGTCCTCCGCTCTCTTCGCCCCTGCAATGGCTCTCACCTTCTCCATGTAATCTTTGAACAGCTCTAACTGCTCCGTCATGGAAATCACTGACTGAAATCAACCGAATTTAAGTAACAAACAAAAAAAAAAGCACTGATATCTTTAGAAGAAAATAGATCTATCAAGGTGTGTTTATATATGAAAGCATATATAGCACAGTAGTCGAGAAAAAAGATGTGGAAAAGGTTAATACCACTACTTTGGATGTGAGAGGGTCGAATCCCGTCCCACCCGAAGCAAAGCTAACACCTGTGAGAAGGTCTTGTTGTCCCAGAGCAGTGCCAAGGTAAGCCGGCAGCAGCTCCTTTACTCCTAGTTTAGAAGCTGAGAAAGACATCAAACTGAAGAGGGTTGGGTGCATAGATGTGCGTTTTTTTAAAAATTTTCTTTTCCAGCCAACTTGGCTCATCAGAATTACACTGCGAGTAACTTTAGCTTGTCAATGATTTGACATATGAGTCATATGATGCTTTCATAAGAAGATTTCATGGAAGGATGGAGCAAGATGATCTTGGGTTTGAACTAAGCCAAGCGGTGAATGAAAGTGAGCACGTACATGGTTACAGACGTCCGCAGCTGTACGTACCTATGAAATCGGTTGGTATCTTTCCATTGCAGAACCTTCCGGTGGGCTTGTGGCCGATGAAGTCCACGCCGTAGGGGGGGAAGTTGCACTTGACGATGGTCTTGATGGCGTTGTTGTTGCCTGGGTCGACAATGGAGTCTCCAAACACAATCACAGCGGGCACCAATGGGGTGGTTTGATTAATAGTCTGGGCCAGTGTTAGGAGAAGTTGGGAGAGATGGATAAGAATGGGCAGAGCCAAATGAGCAGCTCTTGAGAAGGAAAGCTGCATATTTTTTTTTTTTTAACTCTTGGATGCTGCTCTCGGGACGACTTCGTTTGCTGAAGGGATGGGAGAGCACAGGCTTCCTATTTATGCTTGGTGGCGTGGATCGATGCAGTTGGGCCAAGCTTACGGCAGGGGTAATAAAAGAATGCATGGGAGCAATAGCTGTGGGTCCGAGCATGTGTAATTCTTTTCAGGAGTTAATGCTTGAAACCACGCTCGCCAGATCTTTTAATAAAGGGTTTTCATGGGGTGGGTTTATCGTATACCAAACGTATCATTTGCGTTGCTAAGATTTGCTTTCAATATTTGTTGATTAGGATGGTGGATATGATGTCGAAAATAAGGCGTACATATTCCAATAGTGAGTAGAAAACTGGCTTTTCTCTTGGTGTCCGAAACGCTGCAGGGTAAAATTTTGAGGATATGGAGGGCGTTTTTGCCTTTTTAAAATTCTAGCTTACTCTGAAAGATGAGTTCAATGATTTTCTAATTTGGCCGTATAAATAAGAAACAGTACATTACAAAGATTTACCGATCAGTATTAGATTGATATTTTGTGATGTTTAAGAGTTTTGTTACCGTGTGGAATGAGAAAATTTTGCACCATATTAACAAATATAATTCAAATATGTGCGCCATAAATTCAAAACAAACAACCATTACGTATATCTTATATGTGCATGCACGCAGGGGCACACGCGCGAACACATAATATATATATATATATATATATATATATATATTGATCCAAGTCATCAAATATAATATAGATTACTGAGATATTTATTGTCAAAAAATCGTATAATTTGGAGACTATAGTATATACATTGCTTATGCATCTAACCATAACAAATGGACAATTTATATAATACAAAAAATACATATTTTTAAGTACTAGATACATAACTAAGAATCCACAATCACCATTTTCTAACATCCAACAATTTTTAGAAATAGAAGACCATATCCAAGGACTCGAATCCTCGATCTCAGCTCGGTTATCCGACATGGACCTATAATATTTGAACTGTTGTGGGGATGTCCATATATTAGTTCTACTCACATATGTATACATATAAACATTCACACAAAAATCCAAATAAGATTCTTTATTCGATGACCAGGGAGTCTGCACCAATGATATAAGATGTTGGATGTGATATATAATCTCTAATTAAGAAATACAGTATCCAAATTTAATATAAATTCTACTTTTTCTAATTTAATATGTATCCTACTGATTATTAATCTAATAAGGACAGACTAGATCTTTTCCATTGAAATTGTTTTCCCGTGATCTAACACACGCAGGAAACACATACCCTTGGGAAATCCACGTGATTCACAGCTCCCAATATTTGTTTTGTTAAGAAAAACATGCCTTGGATCTCTCACGTAATAGTTTTGGGTAGTTTGGATACGTGGGATTAGTCCCCGTATATCTCTCTTCCCTCCGTTTTATTCTCCCTTCTCTCCTGTAGGAAACAACGACTCAAACGTTGTTTTTATCTTCTCAACAAATGACCTATATTTTTCCTAAAATAACGACAAAACAAACCCGCATATTTGGGCATTAATAAAAAATTGAACCTTATTGGATGTATACATACTCGAACGGTATGAATTATCAGTTCTAGCAAAAAAGAAAAAAAAAAATCTCTTAAATTGAACTTTTGCTTATTTTCTTGCTTTCTTTTGATTCATTCTTGTTTTCTATTTTTGGTGAAATACAACTTCTGTAGTTTATTTTATTTTTTTGGGTAAATTACTTTATTTAGTTTTTTAAATTGTCATTGTTTTTTCAAAAGGCAAAAAGGAAATCATTATCCTTTGAAATTAAAATATGTAAACACTTAGTACTCCTACTCGATGCCATGTAGATACTATAATTTTTTTTTTTTTATTTGAGCTATTGCAGTAACATTGCTAACTTAAGAAACTTAATGATATAATTCTGATAGATTTTATAAATCATATCCAACGAGTTAGAATTTATTCTGCAATAATTTTATCTCTATATTTACCAGTGTATCCGCGGGTATATCCATGACTTTTTAACTTCGTTGTTGTTCGGTCCTCGTGCAATTAATTTCTGGACGGATTGTAGCCTGTGGCTGGCGTTTGCATTTGCTTGGCCTTAGCCTAGTTATTGCTTTTGCTGACAACTTTTCCTTTCTTTTAATTTACTTGATAAGTTGAAGCAGACCTCTCTCGCCACTCCATTGAAGGCTCTATCTTCCCGAGTGCTCCGATGCCCACCCACAGCTATTTACGTGCAAGATTTTATGCAGGCACCGAAGGGCCTGCACCATGCTAGACTTAGGAGTGATGTATGAGTGGCAGTGGCCTCCTATGAGCGGAACCATCCGTACATTAAAAAAAAAAAAGGGAACAATAAGCTCTTTTTTTATAGCCATGCAGTTTGCCTTTCCTTTCATACGCGTCCAAGATGCTCTCATGCTCATTAGTGCTGGGTTTAATCCATAATTTATATTTAATAAACATTTAAACTTTATTTGGAGGATCTATTGGCAATAGAACATTTAGAAGTAGAATTGTTGAAAGTAAAACTTTTATAAAAATCTGTCTGCTGTTTGGTAACTATATTTTTAAAGTGTTGTGACATTTTAACATGTATTTGGTAAACAAACTGAGAAAGTACTTTTACGCGACAAAATAACTATAAAAGACATTACTAGTATTATACAACAGAGCATAATAAAATATAGATTAAAGCCTCTGAGTCTATTATATTTATGTGACAGAAA